>NW_026843855.1:1296949-1381949 GCF_029531705.1 Pantherophis guttatus | reverse complement strand
TCTCTGCACTCTTTCTAGAGTCTCAGCCTCTTTTTTATAGTGTGGTGACCAAAACTGGACGCAGTACTCTAGGTGTGGTCTTACTAAGACTTTACAGAGAGGTATTAGGACCTCCCGTGATCTTGATTGCATCCCTCTGTTCATGCAATTTAGGATTGCCTTGGCTTTTTTGGCTGCTGCCACCGCACACGGCTGGCTCGAATTGCCGAATAAAATGTCACAAAGCCTCCCTTCCCCCTTGAAAGCCATCGCGGAGGCGGAGAGAAAAATCCCTTCAGTTTCATGTCTCATCCGAGGGAACATTGCGATGCGCCGTTCATTATTCACAGCTTTGTTTTGGTCAAACAGGTTTAATGCGTTTTCTATGCTACATAAATCCACCCTCAATCGTTGGTGTATTTATTGGATTGCTGCTTTTGTCCAGTCTGAATTAAGCCCTGGGAATGTATTAATGAGGGGTGTTGTGTGTCCCTGATGGATTTGAGAAAGAATTTGTTGTGGGGGTTTTTTTTGGTCTTTTTATTGTCTGGTGTGAAAATGTGGGTGTCGAGAAACCTCTATGATAGAAGAAGCAGCGAGAAAAACAGTTTTAGTTTCTAGATAACTTGGTTTCATTCTACGCTGCAAAAACATTATATTCTTATATCCTTTTTCTGACAGGACGTGAATGAAAACGGTATGTTGGAATATGCTTAGCGCCAAAATGTGTGATAGCAGGGCAGGTAAATACCAAGTCTAGATAAATGTTTGTCGTACACTACCAACAAACGTACAAAATGAAATTGTTTGTTGGCTTTCAGAGTTATCTGTCTTGCCCAGAATTGTTAGAATGTCCCTGTTTAACAATTTGCTCTTCTCTTTATTATTAAAAGTCTACCTTAACTTTCCTGGTTGTGTAAGGGCTGAAGATATTTTATTATAACAAAACGAAATACAAAATACACTGTTTGGGCAACAGGAGGCAATTGCTCTCCTTAATATCCGATGGGTGGAATGTGTCAGCTTGGAGCTTTGAAGTTTTTGCCATCCTGTGATGTTCTTCAGAACCTTATCTCTGATCTTAAACAATAACAACAACAAATATATCTAGAAGGAAAAAAATTTTCTCTCCTCTTCTGATGGACAACCGAGCTTCATGCCCATTTAGTACTGATGAAGTTACATAATTGGGTTCATGAAACGTCTGCAAGAAAGCAGCCAAGCTCAGAGAGCACCAAGGACCCCATAAACCTTGTCCCTCCTCCTCTTCCTCCTCCTCCCCCTCCCCCTCCTCTCCCTCCTCCTCTCTGCAAACCCCACTCTCTTCTAGCACTGATGAAGTTATCTAGTTGGGTCATGAAACATTTACAAGAAAACCACCAAGCTCACAGACGACCAAGGACCTCACAGTCCTCCTCCTCCCCTCCCCTCCTCCTCCCAGAACTCCTAAAACCTGTGCTTGCTACTCAGTGCTTTGTTTAATCAGCTCTGCAAGGATTATCTCTTCCCCGGGGTCTTTAGCATTTTTCATTTGCACACAGTCAACGTAGAAAATTCATTTGTGGTGACAGCAACCCTTTCCTGAATCTCTTTGGTGGTTATAGAGAGAGAGAACTCTTTCCAAAACATAAGGACAGAGACAATGTATGTAAAACAACATCTTTGAAATCTCGGTCACATCATAATCCTGAGAAATAATGTGTGATCTACCACCATTTGTGTTCCTCTCGGAGAGTTGGGAGCAGAAGTGGTTTTGCTAACAAAATGGGTGCCTTAATTCTTGCAGGAATTTTACTCTTTTACAGTCTTACAAGAGCCTTGGTGGCGCAGCAGACTAAAGCACTGTTAAGTAACACCAGCTGCCTGCAATTACTGCAAGTTCAAATCTCACCAGGCTCAAGGTCGACTCAGCCTTCCATCCTTTCTAAGGTAGGTAAAATGAGGACCCAGTCTGTGGGGGCAATAAGCTGACTTTGTATATATATAAAAAAGAACACCGCTTGGGGGGGGGCGCGAAAGCCCTACTAAGCAGGTATATACAAAAGTATGAAGGCTATTGCTTAACGCATTGTAAGCCGCCCTGAGTCTCCGGAAAAGGGTGGCATATAAATCGAACCAATAAATAAATAAAAAGAAGGTCCACCTATTCTCCAGAGCACCAGAAGGCAGGACAAGAAGCAACAGATGGAAACTAGTCAAGGAGAGAAGCAACCTAGAAATAAGAAGAAAATTCCTAACAGTGAGGACAATTAATCAATGGAACAGAAGTTGCCTTCAGGAGTTGTGGGTGCTCCAACATGGATGTTTTGAAGACTGGACAACCATTTGTCTGAAATGGTATAGGTTCTCCTGCTTGAGCAGGAGGCTGGAGTAGATCTCCAAGGTGCCTTCCAGCTTCTGTTCTGTTCTGTTCCGTTCCGTTCCGTTCCGTTCCGTTCCGTTCCGTTCCGTTCCATATTCTATTCTATTCTATTCTATTCTATTCTATTCTATTCTATTCTATTCCATTCCATTCCATTCCATTCCATTCCATTCCATTCCATTCCATTCCTGTTCTGATCTAGGCTTCCTTAGAAAGTATACAGCACAATCTTAGTCCCGGCAAACCTCTTTTATTCATACGGCTGTGAATTATTGTCATTCCCGGTCCGAAAGGCTTCTCACACAGTCTTTCAGGGGAATGTTTATAAACACCCACCTTATCTCCTTTGGAATACTGCCAGAGAACTAATTGCCACATGCGGGGCAAGGCCAAATTTAGCACAGAGTCAAACAGAGCTTTTCCAAAGTTTTTACCGACCAGATGAACTAATTGCTTCCTGCAAAAGCTCACGTCCCGGTCGCTCCTCTTTTATGTCTTATTGGAAGGGCCAATCATCTCCAAGCCTTACTCCCAAGTCGACCCTGTTTTCTTAATTGTTCCTGTCTTCTGGCAGCTCTGTGCTTGCGCATACTGGGAACAGGCTCCCGCTGTTCTTCTGCCTCACTGATGTCAGTGGTAAAGAGCTACCAGATGGCCTTGGCCCCCTCTCTGCCTCCGACTCAGAGCCATCGTCCGAGCTTTCCCCAAACTCCAGGACTGGCCCACATTCCTCCCCAACATCCTCACTGTCCAAATCTTCTGCCAGCTCTGCTGGCTGCCGGTGAGCCACAACAATTCCATTCCATTCCATTCCTGAACAAATGTCTCACTTAGCAACATAAATTTTGGACTCCACTGTGGCCATAAGTGGAGGACTACCTAGATTATAATCAACATTGCCCTGTTCCTTAGAGCTATATTTTATTTCATTAAAGGACAGTAAAGTGATTCTCACACCCTGGGAGAGCTGGATCCAAGAAACCCCATAATCTTATTTGATTCCCTCTTAAAAACAACGCATCGCCCAACACCTTCTCCAGGGTTGACTGGATTAGTTAAAACAATCTAAGCCTTAAGTTTTCTCAGTTCAGAAATCTTCACACCCTGCGTTTTTAAGAAGCCCTCACCGTGGTGTGTGTGTGTGTGTTTGTGTCTGTGTGTGTTCCATCAACATTACAAGGCCTGTGAAAGCCACATGAGCGGGGAAGATGTTCCCTCTGCCTGAAGTTTCAAGCTGTAAATAGAATTTAGGACCTTGCTTGAACCGAGAGAGGGGGAAAAAAATAATTAACCCATCCTGCTAAACTTCATTAGTCTCCCGGGGTTTAAATTATGCTTGCAAACACCAACCCATTAGAGTGAATGTTGTTTTCAAAGGTGGGAAGCTTTTTAAAAACAGTATTTTATGGAGAACATTTGTTTTCTAAAAACCAACAGGGAAAGGGGGGAAAAAAACTCTCTTTTTTGAGCTAATGGCTTTTGAGCTAGATCGACTGAACACCATTCCGAGACCTCGGCTTTCTCACAGCCACAAAATGTGCGGCAGCTGTGGGAGGCTCCGCCCACCTGCCCGGATGTCATCACTTCCCGTTTTTGACACTCTGCGCACGCGCGGAAGTCATGCTCACATTTGCGAACCGGTAGCAAAGTTAAGTGAATACCACTCCTGATCCGTGTGTCTGGATATGTTTGGGTAAAGAAACTGCACCGCTGCCACAAACAACCACATATCTATTTTCTGCAGCAGGGGAAGCCTATGCCTAAGAGGTCCGTAAACCCTAAGATAGCCATCTTTCCTTTTTAGGGTTAGGGTTATGAGGCTACTCGCTTTTCTCTCTTATCATCTTGCCAGCTACCCGTTTGGAAGTGGGAGGATACTTCGGCTGCTTCCAGAGACATAAACTTTGTGTATTTCCTCGAACGTAGAATAAGAGAGTTGGAAGGGACCTAGGAGGTCTTCTAGTCCAACCCCCTGCTTAAGCAGGAGACCCTATACCCGTGATGGTGAACCTATGGCATGCATGCCACAGGTGGCACGTGGAGACATGTTGCCTGCCATGCCAGATCAGCTCCGGGAGTCTCTGGAGGCTAGGGACAGCAAAAAACATCACTTCCTGTCCAAACGGAAGTTAGGAAATGGGTCGTTTTGGGCCACCGGAAGGCCTCTGAGAGGGTGAGGAAGGCAGTTTTTGCCCTCCCCAGATGCATAGAGAGGATCTGGAACCAGGTGAGAAAGAAAAATGGGCCTACCGGGCCATCACGTGCCAAGAGCGGGATGGGGGGGGTCGCACGCGTATACGTGGGGTGCGGTGCATAGAAATATAGGTGTGGGCACGCGCATGTACGAACCTCCCCCACACCTCCCCTTCCTGGCACATGATGGCAAAAAGGTTAGCCATCACTGCCATATACTCCCTATCAAGCAATTGGCTTGATAGCTGTACAGTTTAGGTACACAAAAGAAAAGAAAACAATACATTTGAAAATTTAAAAAATAGGATAAGGTGTCCCAAAGCTGCTTTTTCAAGAGGCAACTGGACTTTCTTAGTTTTTCCTTGAAGACATTTCACTTCTCATCCAAGAAGCTTCTTTGGTTCTGCCTGAATGGTGGAGGATGGAAAGATTTACCATATTTTTCGGACTATAAGATGCACCGGAGTAGACTCACCTTAGTTTTTGGGGTGGAAAATAAGAAATATAAGAAAATAAGAAAAAAGCTGACTGGGGTAGATCGACCTCCCGGAATATCTCCAATCAACTGTTCTTTTTTTTCAGCCTCTCAAATGGACGTTTCAGAGGCTTTTTTCACCTCTGGGCAGGACTACATTTGGTGTATAAGATGCACCCAAATTTTCACCCTCTTTAGGAGGGAAAAATATGTGTCTTATACTCCAAAAAATACGGTATATTCCTTGCAGTCATCTGGTCGTTTGTACTCTCTCTGAGAGCCATTGAGGCTACTTGGAGGTTTATGTGGTGCCCTCAGGGCAGGGGTGAAATCCAGCAGGTTCTGACAGGTTCTGGAGAACCGGTAGTGGAAATTTTGAGCAGTTTGGAGAACCGGTAGCAGAAATTTTGAGTAGTTGGGAGAACCGGCAAATACCCCCTCTGGCTGGCCCCAGAGTGGGAATGGAGATTTTGCAGTATCCTTCCCCCAGGAATGGGGAGGGAGTGAGGATTTTGCAGTATCCTTCCCCTGCCACGCCCACCAAGCCACGCCCACAGAACTGGTAGTAAAAAAATTTGAATTTCACCACTGCCTCAGGGTCACCTGAATATTGCAAATGGATGAAGAACCTTCTTGGAACTGTTGAAAGGACTGTGTTGTAAATAGAAAGTAAGTCTTGCCATATCTCTCCTCTCCAGCTGCCTTTTGAAATAGCATCTTTGGAACATCCGCGATCTGGAGGACTGAGAATTTCCCACTGACATATAAGATGATGATTACAGTTAGTTGAAGTCTTCATAATTTCACCCCAGTTTGCAACATTTCAGTTTTGTGTACAAAGCAAAAGGAAAGCAGATGTCAACAACATTTTAACAGAAAGACACTCCTACGAAAAGGCCCGCCACAGACATTTCAGCAAACGTAGCATTTTATTTTGCGTTGCAATGGTTTTATTTTCACTGATCCAGGTGTGTGTGTGTGTGTGTGTATTTGTTTTCGTAGATTTTCACGGGTAGAGTTATGCAAGTTTTGGTGTATTTGGTGTATTCGACCTTTCCTCGCACAAGCACGAAGTCGAAGACACCAGCCTGAAGATGACGAGTGGGACCTCGTCGAAACGTCGCCAAGATACTCTCAATCTTACACGGGAAAAGACCCGAATACACCAAAACTTGCATATATATATATATATATATATATATATATATATATATATATATATATATTACAAACTATTCTAAAAATACGAGTCCCAGGTATATTAGTAAAAAAAGAAGCAGACATACTGCGAACTCCAGAATTTAAGATTTTAAAATTTTAAAAGAATTAAAATTTTATTTTACTAAGCTTTCGTCAGCCATTTGCTGACATCGTCAGAGTATTAAACTACCATTACAGAGATCTCTGCCTTTATATGCCATTAATCAATTTGGCATTGCACATGTAATAGGCTCTTCCAGCCGTCTCCCACTTGTAATCAGCTGTGTTGTTTTTGCTGTCACAATGCTGATGTCAGCATTGCAACGCTGGCATAGAGAGAGCAGAGGACAGCGAAAGATAAACTCTGAAACTTTTGCCTGCAAAATCCCTTTGAAGCTTGGTTGTCGTGGAGATAGGGGAGGGGGCACATTCCTGAGAAATGACAGGGAAAAGAAGTCTGAAGAATGACTTGGAAGACAGCCAGTGAGAAGCAGAGACTTGGGGGTCGGAAAGGGAGGGATTGGGAGGCAAAAGGTCAGTCTTGTCCGCGCGGAGTCATGATCCGGTGGCTGAGCTCAATTAAAGAAAGATTTCCTTAAAGATTGGCGGTTTGGAGATTCATTTAATTTTGAGACAGTACCGCAGTCTGACAGCTGGATGATGGAGGCTTGATTCCTGCTGTTTCCTTCCTCCCTATATATATTATTTCCCTTCCCTCTGCCAGGATCAGCCTGGAAAAACAAAATGTGAAACGGGACTTAAACGTCTTATTGTGTTGCCTGCCAAATCCACTTCGGTAATCCAACGCAACAGGCTTAATTACTCAGAGAAATTTCAAGCATGTTGAAATTCCAAAAAAAAGTCTGCCAAGCTTAGTCAGATATTAATCAGAAAGAATGTGAACTGTGAGCTGGCAAAGTCCTGGTTAGCTCATTGTAGTTCTGAACTCTGTAGCTGAGGGACATTTTCCCAGGGAGATGTCCCATAAGTAACTGGGCTTTAGCCTTCTCTTCCAGAGAAGATCTTTTGCGAAAACAACCAAGGTCACTGTTACCCAAACATTAAACAAATGCCTTCCAACATTCACAGCTGTGCTTCCTATTTAGAATAGTCTTCCCAGGTCCCAGCCCACATTCCCCAGACATGCATCAAAGCAATGAAATACATGTTTACGCTGAAATGCTTTCTTTCCCTAGCATCAGAGTGAAGCGCTTAAGGAAGCTTCTTGCCCAGATGTGAAATTTTGAGCCTGGGCATATTTGCACAAAGAGTTTTTATTTTTTTAAAAAAAATATTTATTAAATTTCCAAAGATTAAAATACATGGTACAAAAAGAAACATAATACACAAAAAAGCAAGAAACACACACAAACACACAAAATATAAACAACCAAAAACAAACATATCAACATTTCAATACTAATAACAACTTTTCTGCATCGGTATCTCTAGCCAATTTAACCTCTTTACACAAATTCTACTTCTAAATAGCTCTATCTTAAACTTACATCTTTATCTAAATTAGCTTGACTTCTATTTACAATTCGATCTCGTAACAAAAACATCCCTTAAGTTTTATGTTTACTCTCCAACTGGGAATACCATTTATTCCATATTAAATAGTACTTGGTGTCCTTCCTCTCCTTCATTTCCATAGATAATCTGTCCATCTCTGCACATTCGTATATTTTTTTTTAATTATGATTTGATCTGGAGGGGTGTCTGATTGTTTCCCATTTTGTGCTATCACAATTCTACTTGCCGTTAGTATGTGTAATATGATATATTGGATACTTTTCTGCATTTCCCCTTCCAGAATACTCCTGGAGTTTTTAAAGCTGCTAGGTTTAAAAAGAGACTGCCCCTGTTTTTCTTGGAAGCAGAAAATGACTTTGTGGAGCATTTCCTCAAGAAATGTAATCCTTCAGGGTATCACTTTCAACACATGTTTCAGATGCTACAATCCTAGAGGACTGACAAAAGATCTAGAGAGGTGGCACCTACCACCCGCGAGACTAGCAAAAACATTTAAAAATATGTCCACCAAATGTTGGAAACGTAATAAAAAAAACTGGGCACATACCACCACCTGTGGTGGACGTGTCCAAAAGCAAAAAAAAAAAAAGTGATGGTAGGTGAAAATGCATATGTGATTAGAAAAAATGTTAAGATAGCATATAGATTTTAAGCCAGAACTATTTTTGTTAGGTGTAATACCAGACAAATATGATTAAAGGGAATGTATATTTGATATTACGGGTTTTAACAGCAGCAAGGATTGTATTCGCGTAACATTGGAAAAGAGAGGAAATACCTACAGAAGAAGATATAATTAAAAAAAATATTGGACTGTGCAAAAATGGACAGACTAACACTGAAGATAAAAGAAAAAGAAGACACAGAATATTTTCAAACTTGGGACTTGTTTTATCAGTGGTTGGACAACGGAGGTAGAAATTAGGAATTTAAGATGTAAACAAATCGATCCAGACAGTAAACTGCTCTTTAAGCACATATTGTATGTAAAGAGAAAACCAATAAAAAATATATTAAAAAAAAAAAAGATCTAGCGAGGTAAAAACTACCCTGAAATTTGATTCCTGAGATAGAAGACAACATCTAATTAAAACATCTCAGAATTTCTGGGAATTGAAGTTCACTCATCTTGAGGTTGTGGAGTTTGAGAAACACTGGGATAATCTACAATCTTGGTATTTTGGGTAGCCATCCATCCGTGTATCCAGCAGGACAAATTATGTCTGGTTTTCTTGAAATCAGCCAAGGTTGCTGACTTTTAGGATATGTTTGGTTTTCTCGAGAACAGCAAGTAATCACCCTTCGGTTTCTTCAGTTGCTGAAACCATGTGTGATTGTGCTTATCATGAACATTGTGTAGTTATCCTGAACGTTGCCAGAGATTTTATCCCCCAACTTGTTTAGCAAGCCATTTAATATTCTGATAACCAGACTGTTACTCACTGTACCGTAAAGGAGCTATGATCAAGATGCATATTAATGATTCATGCAGAACAACCGTCTTCCCCCTTTCCCCCCACACAAGGGAGATTGTTGTTTCCCAGATAAATCCCCCTGACATACAAAATTGTCTCTTGCACACAAAGGCCTCTGCATTAGCTAATACTTCAAGAAATCAGGTAATAACCAGTTGGATTTTGAGGTTGGTTGGGAACTCAACTTTACAATGGGTTCGACAGATTTTCCAGACAATTTTCGGGGAACCGAACAGAAAAAGATGGGAACATTTAATCATATGTGGTGGACTTGTGCTAAAACAAAAACAAACAAACAGAAATTGGGCAAAAATAGATAGATGGCTAGAAAAGATAATAGGGAAAAATGTACCGTATTTTTTGGACTATAAGATGCACCTAAATTTAGAAGAGGAAAACAACAACAAAAAAGTTTGTGGCCTCCGCGCACCCCATTTTTGGCCCTTTTTTTGGCCCTTTTTTTGGATCCTTTTCCAGCCTTTTTTCAGCCCATTTTTGAGGCTTTCTTCGGCCCATTTTCAAGGCTTTTTGCCCCATTTTTGAGGCTTTTTTGGGGTCATTTTCGAAGCTTTTTTCAGCCCATTTTTGAGGCTTTCTTCTGCCAGTTTTTGGGGCTTTTCCTGCTCATTTTTGAGGCTTTTTTTCTGCCCATTTTTGAGGCTTTTTTCACTCCATTTTTCAGAAAAAATTGGGCCAAAAAAACCCTCAAAAAAAACCTGAAAAAAGACCTGAAAATGGGCCCAAAAAAGGCCCCAAAACAGGGTGTGCGGAGGCCAAAAAAAAAATGGCTGGTGGGTGGGCGGGGCTTCAGAAATATTTGGCCTATAAGATGCACAGACATTTTCACCCTGTTTTGGGAGACAAAAAGTGTGTTTTATAGTCTGAAAAATACGGTAGATTTTAAACCTGAACTGTTTTTATTAGGGATAATATCAGAAAAATTTGATGAGAGAAGTATGTATTGTATATTTCAGAGTATAAGACGCACCAGAGTATAAGACACAGCTTAGTTTTTGGGGAGGAAAATAGGAAAACAAATTCTGCCTACCAGGTATTCCTCTGGCTAGCGTCCTTAGTCTGGTCAGCTTCAGCACATTAATTTGCTGGTTTTTTTATCCCCTGCTTGGGGATAAAAAAAAACAGCTTCTAAAGCACAACTGATCTTTGGAGAGAGAAGCAATGAGAAAAGCAGGCCAACCACGGAGATCGCTTCACTAGCTAGCGCCTCCTTAGGGCTGAAAAAAAGCTTCACAGCTGAGAGTCGGAGGGAGCAGGCAAAGCACGGAAGATCGCTTCACTGAAAAAAAGCTTCTAAAGCACAGCTGAGAGTTGGAGGGAGCAGGCAAAGCAGGAGATAGCAACTCATTAGGGCTGAAAAAAACTTCAAAAAAGCTACATTTTGAGTATAAAATGCACTCAAATTTTCAGCCTTTTTTAGGAGGGAAAAAAGTGCGTCTTACACGCCGCAAAATACGGTTTTTAGTATTACATGGCATAACCCAGACCTCTGGACTTTTCGTCGGGCCCTTAAAACCTACCTCTTTCAGTTAGCCGGGATGTCCTGATTTTATGATGGGGTTTTTAAAATTTGAAATTGGTTTTAAATTGAAATGTTTTAATTATGGGCCAAATTATTTAATTATTTTAAATCTATTTTAACTTTTGTATATAAAGTGTTTTACTTGGCTGTTCACCGCCCTGAGTCCGAAAGGAGAAGGGCAGTATAGAAATTTGAAAAATAAACAAACAAACAAACAAACAAACAAACAAATAAATAAATAAATAAATAAATAAATAAATAACAGCAGTGAGGATTACCTTCGCACAATATTGGAAAGAGGAAGAAACACCTCAAGATGAGCAGATAATTAAGAAGATATCCGACTGTGCAGGAATGGGCAGACAGAAGACACAGATTATTATCAAACTTGGAGTTAATTTTACCAGTGGTTTGGGAAAAAGGAATGGAGATTAAGAATGGAACCTGTATTGTTAAGCAAATTAAATACCCAGGCAACGCGATGTTTATTAAGCACTAAGGAATGTAATTCATAGAAAATTAATACAATGGATGAAAAAAAAAAGAAAGAAAGAGAGAATATATTTCTGAAGGTGAGGATTCACGGAAAGCCGTTCCTTTTGTTTAGCAAAGTTGGGAGAGCGTAGTTCTGCTAGACGTGATAAACTAATTCCCCACCTCTGAAACTCCCTGCCAACCACTCCCCAGAAGTTAATATTTCCTAAAGCTTCCATAAAAACAAGCAGAGTCAATTTGCTCCAAGTCCAGAGAGCTCTGGATTCTGAATGTGACGGCTTCCCTCTGGTTCTATGAAGAAATTGCAAGCCACCAGACGGTGTCACCGGAAAACAGATCTTTGCTTAAGAAAAACCTCGGACGAAGGTAGGAAGATATTTACTGCTAGAAACGAAGCTCAGCGTTCTTAGAGGTGATTTGAACGATTATTTGGGGGTTTTTTTCCCCCCTTCCAGCTTGAAAATATCGTTTGAACAGAACAGGAAGGCATTCAAGCCACTTCAGAAGTTTGTGTTATTGACTTTCGTAGCGAATTTCCCTACACGCTTGTTACTCAAACGGGCTGTTTTGGGAGGAAAGTTGCCAAAAAGAGATCAAGAAAAGAACAGATCTGACATATTTTTTTTTCTATTTGCCATCTGTTTTTAAGAGTTTTTGGGTTGATCGTGAGGATGGGAACTTTGATTTTGGAGAGGAACTGAAATGTTTAGTAACCCAGTGAAGTTCAGAAGACTGATCCACAAATGAAAACATTCATATTTTCTAAAACCATCTAGAAATATACCGTGTTTCCCCGAAAATAAGACCGGGTCTTATATTAATTTTTGCTCCAAAAGTTGCATTAGGGCTTATTTTCTGGTTATGCAAAAAATGCATTAGGGCTTATTTTCTGGTTAGGTCTTATTTTGGGGGAAAGACGGTACTAAATGCATCCATCTGACTGACAATCTTAACTAGGGCTTATTTTGGGGGTAGGGCTTATATTACGAGCATCCTGAAAAATCATGCTAGGGCTTATTTTCCAGTTAGGTCCTATTTTTGGGGAAATATCCAAGTAGTCCTCAAGTTATGACCACACCTGAGCCTCAAATTTATGTTGCTTAAGTGAAACATTTGTTAGGTGAGTTTTGCCCCATTTTATAACCTTTCTTGCAAATGTTGTTAAATGAATCACTGCAGTTGTTAAGTAAGTAACCCGGTCATTAAGTGAATCTGGCTTCCCCGTTGACTTTGTTTGTCAGGAGGTCTGAAAAGGGGATCATGTGACACCCCCCCAACTGCCAACTGCCAAGTGTCTGAATTTTGATCACGTGATTATGGGGACGCTGCAGAGGTCGTAGCTGTGAAAAACGGTCATCGGTCACATTTTTCCAGCACCGTTCTGTCAACGGTTGTAAGTCGAGGACTCTCTGTATATAAAGACAAAGTGGATGTATATGTATAAGGGGTTTTGGGGGGGGAAGGACGTTGGAGAAATTTAATGAGTGGGGGGAATCCTCCAACCAGTGTTTAAGGCTGCAAAAATTTGTGTTTATATACATTGGAATATGGCCAGGGGTGGGCTTGCTAAAAATTTTAGCAAGGGGTTCTCTGCCTGGTTGTTGGATGGGCGTGGCCATGGTGGGTGTGGCCTAATTGGCCTTCTGCACCACAGGGGGGGGTGTTTTTGCCCTCCCCAGGCTCTGGAGGCTTTCCTTGAGCTTCCAGGAGGGCGAAAACGGCCTCCCCAGGCTCCAGAGGCCCTCTGGAGGCCAAAAATGGGCCCATTTCTGGCCTTCCTGATCTTGGTAGGCCCTGCATTTACCTGCATCCAAAACGGGCCGCATGGGGATTCCTGGGAGGGGAGGGATGGGGTGGGCGGGGCCAGCCAGGAGTGGGATTTGGGGGTTCTCCGAACTGCACAGAATCTTAGCTAGAGGTTCTGCCGAACCCCTGCGAACCCCCAGCAGCCCTCCCCTGGATACGTCTTGAAGCTTAACACCTCAAAAACCAAGATCACGGTCGTCAACAAACAACCCATTAATTTACCACCGATCAATTCGGAAGGAATACCGCTAGAAGTCGTTGAAAGGATCACGTACCTCGGTTCTAATTTCCATGAAAGCTGGGACATGACCACTGAAGTAAAAACAAGGACAGAGAAAGTTCGAACAGCATTCTTCAAAATGGAAAAAGGTCTTCTGCGGTCACGACATAAGCCTTGTCCGATGCTACATCTTTCCTATCCTGCTCTACGGAAGGGAGAGTTGGTCTTGGACAGAAACCACTTGAAGGGACTAGAAGCATTTGAAATGTGGATTTACAGGCGGCTGTTAGGTACAAGCTGGGTTGGCAAAAGCAGAAGTGAGGAGGTGATAAGCCGCAGGAAAGCCAAGGGAAATCATCAAAACCAGTGATGAAATCTACTACTGGTTTTGTGGGCGTGGCTTGGTGTGTGGGGGGGTAATGTGGCTGGGTGGGCATGGCCAATTTTTTAAAAAAACTTTTAAAACCATTTTTTCTACAACCTCAAAAGCCTCTGACGATCCCAGCTGAGTTGCCTGATCGGCAGAGGCTTTTTTTCTTTTAAATGCCTCTGCCTATCAGGCAACTCAGCTGGGATCGTCAGAGGCTTTTAAAAGCTTTTTTTTTTTTTTTTACAACCTCTTCGGCCGAGGAGGTTGTAGAATAAATGTTTTTAAAAGAAAAAAAGCCTCTGCCGATCAGGCAACTCAGCTGGGATTGTCAGAGGCTTTTAAAAGCATTTTTTCTACAACCTCTTTGGCCGAAGAAGTTGTAGAAAAAAATGCCTTTAAAAGCCTCTGATGATCCCAGCTGAGCCACATGATCATCAGAGGCTTTTTTTTTTTACTTTTAAAAGCATTTTTTCTGCCAAAGAAGTTGTAGAAAAAATGCTTTTAAAAGTAAAAAAATAAGCCTCTGATGATCGGGCAGCTCAGATGGGAATGATGTGGGGGGGGGCAGGGATTTTTGCTACTGGTTCTCCGAACCACCCGCTGCCATTGCTACCGGATCGGGCGAACCGGTCCGAACCGGGAGCATTTCACCCCTGATCAAAACCATTAAAAAGCGAAAGTTAAGAATGTTTTGGACAAGTGATGCGACACCCGGAAAAATACAGCATCCTTCACGTTATCCTCCAAGGAAAGATGGAAGGCAAACGAGGTCCAGGCAGAAGGAGAACATTGTGGCTTCAAAATCTAAGGGACCAGTTTGGACAAAACTCAGCAGTGCTTTTTCGTGCGGCTGTTGATAAAAATAGGATGGCCAACATGATTGCCAAAGTCCGATATGGATAGGCACAACAAGAAGAAGAAGAATACATTGGGATGCCTGTTAGAAAGATAGAAGTTTAGAAGATTAAGAAAAAAGCATCCATCTCCCAAGATCAAATTTCATTAATTTTCTAAATACAATTCCCTCCCCAACCGATGAGATAATAACAACGATCCCTTCAAACGCTCAAGATTATTCTTAAAAAGTGACTCCTGGGCCCCGTATCATTCGGTTGCTTTGCTAGCCCACCGCTTCTCTCTTAATCTCTCCGTAAATCATGTTTTTTTAAACAAAAAAAAAAGTTTAGTACTTTGAAGGGAAAAGAGTAAGATCAAATCCTAGCCCCGTAAGATCAAAGAAATATAATGAACTTTGTAAATAAAACTGGTGACAGCTCACACAGATTACTAGGCGCAAATAGAAATACCCATTATTTCCATCGCAAGGAAGGAAACGCAGGAATGGCTAAATCGGTTGTTTTATTCAAAGAGGAAAATACGTTTTTTATTTGGCCGTCACTTCTGGAATTTGTGGAAAAAAAGAAACGTTGACTTTGGTTTTGCTGATTAGAAAGATTTGGTGTTATAGGAATGGCTAGTTATAATATATTAATGTGTAAAAGCAAAAAATTGAGGTTGGAAATGTGTTCATCTTGTACTGTGCTACAAAAAGAGTTGGAAGTCAATGCCCCCTTTTCTTTCTTTTTCTAGATTAGATTAGATTAGATTAGATTAGATTAGATTAGATTAGATTAGATTAGATTAGATTAACAGAATTGGATAATACCTTATAGGTCATCTAGTCCAACCCCCTGCCCAAGCAGGAGACCTTACACCAATTCTGACAGATGGCAGCCCAGTCTCTTCTTGAAAGCTTCCAGTGATGAAGCTCCCACAACTTCTGAAGGCAACTTTTGTTCCATGGGTTGATTGTTCTCACTGTCAGGAAATTCCTCCTTATTTCCAGGTTGAATCTCTCCTTGGTCAATTTCCATCCATTATTCCTTGTCTGGCCTTCAGGTGCTTTGGAAAATAGCTTGACCCCCTTCCTCCTCTCTGGGGCAGCCCCTCAAATATTGGAAGACTGCTATCATGTCTGGTCCTTCTCTTCACTAGACTAGCCATGCCCAGTTCCTGCAACTGTTCTTCGTATGTTCATTTATTTTATTTATTTATTTATTGAATTTCTATACCGCCCTTCTCCCGAAGGACTCAGGGTGGTGAACAGATTAAGATTTCATATACATATAATAATTTATTATCATTATTTTTTATAAACAGTAAATAATAAATTGAGTCAACTTGGTGTATCTGCTGAGACCTTGGCATAGAATTTAGATGTTTATGCTAGCCCTGCTTGTTGAAAGAGAAAGGTCTCCAGGGCACGTCGGAAAGTGCGAAGATCTGGGATTATTCGTATTCCAGGGGGTATTTTGTTCCAAAGAGTAGGTGCCCCCACAGAGAAGGCTCTCTCCCTTGGAACTACTAGACGACATTGTTTTAATGATGGTACTATGAGTAGGCCTACTCTGTGAGAGCGTATTGGTTGGTGGGAGGCTATCGGTTGCAGCAGCTGGTCTCGTAAGTACTCAGGTCCTAAGCCATGGAGCACTTTAAAGGTAAGAACCAACACCTTGAAGCGCACTCGGAAGGCCACCGGAAGCCAGTGCAGCTCGCGTAGAAGAGGTGTTACATGTGAGCGCCATGTTGCTCCCATAATTACTCGCGCGGCCGCATTCTGGACCAGTTGGAGCTTCCGGGTGCACTTCAAGGGGAGCCCCATGTAGAGAGCATTGCAGTAGTCAAGTCGGGAATTGTTTTATCCTCCAATCCCCTCATCATCCTGGTTGCTCTTCTCTGCACTCTTTCCAGAGTCTCAACGTCTTTTTTATAGCGTGGTAACCAAAACTGGATTTCTTTCCCTTTGTATCTCACACCCCCTTTTCCCCTCTCCCTTTCCTCCCCTTAATTTCCTATTTTTTCCTTCTTCTCTCCTTTTGTATCATAAAATCAAAACTTAATAAAGTTAATCTCTCCGTAGGTTGCTCCAGGATCCGACTTGGTCCAACCATGATCTTCCTGCTGCTTCTCACGCCCAGCTTGGTCCTTTGCGACGCCAATGCCACCGTCGCCTGGGAAGAGGCACCGTCTACCACCAGCCCCATGGTAGACATGCAGAAGAAAATCAACGATCTGTGGTTGAGTTTGCTGTACCCGCAACTCTACGACGATATCCTCAAAGCCAACCGGACAGCTTACGCTTGCTGTGTTGCCCAACCCAGTAGCAAGTTAGAGGAGGGTAAACCACGAGTGACGGGCCTGGTTTTGTTCAAGCAGTTGTACCCCCATGGAAAGCTGGCGGCCCTTTTCAACTTGACGGGCTTTCCCACGGAAGCGAACACCTCGGCGAGGGCCATCCACATTCATCAATACGGCGACCTGAGCGATGGCTGCGATTCTGCTGGAGGGCACTATAACCCTTGGAAAGTCAACCACCCCCATCATCCTGGGGATTTTGGGAACTTTAACCCTAACGGGGGCAACGTTCAGAAATTGAAATCGAACCTCAAAGCTACCCTCTTGGACCCCAGACCATTCTCGGCCGGTCGGTGGTGATCCACGAGAAGGAGGATGACCTGGGAAAGGGCAAGAACGAAGCTAGTTTGGCTCATGGGAATTCTGGCCCACGCCTGGCGTGTTGCGTCATCGGCACGTGTAAGCAGGAGCTGTGGGACAAGCTCTTCCCCAAGGTTCCAGCCAAAAGGAAGAAAAGGGTGACAAAAGCCGGCTTGGCTTGAGGGTTGGCTGACATCCCGAATGGCCGATCGACTGAGTTTGGATCCGTTAAGCGGGTTGCAACGGAAGTTTCCCTTCTGTAAATGTTAAAATAGGCTTTAGTGAATTCTTCTCTCTAGAAGCAGATCAATAATAAAGAAAAACAGGACCAGCCTTTCAAAGTTGATGTTCATGCTTTATCTACCTACCTACCTACCTACCTACCTACCTACCTACCTACCTACTTCTCTCTCTCTCCATCTACTTATCTATCATTCATCTATCTATATCTACCCACCTACCTACTTTTCTCTCTCTCTCTTTCTCTATCTACCTACACTCCTCTCTCTCTCTCTCTCTCTCTCTGCCTGCCTGCCTACCTACTTATCTCTCTCTGTGTGTCTCTCCTTCTCTCTCTCATCTATCCCATCCATCATCTCTCTGTCTGTCTATCTCTCTATCTCTATCTCTACCTACCTACCTACTTATCTCTCTCTCTCTGATCTATCCCATCCATCCATCCATCCATCATATGTCTGTCTGTGTGTCTGTCTATCTCTCTATCTATCTCTCTATCTCTATCTACCTACGTACCTACCTATCTCTCTCTCATCTATCTCATCCATCCCTCATCTGTCTGTCTGTCCATCCATCCATCATCTATCTATCTATCTATCTATCTATCTATCTATCTATCTATCATCTATCTATCTATCTATCTATCTATCTATCTATCTATCTATCTATCTATCTCTATCTCCCTAGCTACTTATCTATCTCTCTCTGATCTATCTATCCCATCCATCATCTGTCTGTCTGTCTGCCTGTCTGTCAACCAGTGGTGGGTTGCCCCCTGTTCAGGCTCCGCCCACCATCCCGGATGTCGTCATCGGCGATCTGTGCATGTGTGATCCCATTGCGAACCGGTAGTAAAGGTAAGTAGAACTCACCCCTGCTACCTACCTACCTACCTACCTACCTATCTATCATCTATCTATCTATCTATCTATCTATCTATCTATCTATCTATCTATCTATCTATCTGTCTATCTATCTATCATCTATCATCTATCTATCTATCATCTATCTATCATCTATCTATCTATCTATCTATCTATCTATCTATCTATCTATCTATCATCTAACTCCAAGAGTTAGTTTTTAGGTGTTAAAAAAAAACACATTTTGACATAGGAACTTTATCCAATCCTGTTCTATCTCTTGAAAACATCTCCAAGAGTAACAGCCACCATCGCCATCACAAAATCTGGAAGAAGAAGAAGAAGAAGAAGAAGAAGAAGAAGAAGAAGAAGAAGAAGAAGAAGAAGAAGAAGAAGAAGAAGAAGAAAAGGGGAAAGAAGAAAAAAAAAGAACACAAGTTTTTGATTCAGGTGATGGGCTCTGTTTCCCTGCCTGCCTAAAAATGCATTAAATAGGTTTTTTTCTCTCCTATAGTCTTTTCCCTTTTGAGAAAGGTGGCTGGGCGAGAGTGATAAGGGCTTTTGCCAAATTGTGTCGGAGTTTCTACACGGTTTGTATTTTAAACCTTCAGATCTATTCTTTCATCCTGCTTAGAGATGGGTTAGTTTGGCTTCTTTCCTCTTTTTTAATCTTCTTTATTTGTTTGACTTACGATCCACAATCCTCACAGACTTTTACAAGCATAATATTGAATTTTAGTAGGGTGTCTATATATATATATATATATCCCCAATAAAGCTATTTGGAAATATTTGCAAGATGGAACTCATCCAGTTAAATTAGGCAATGCTAATTACACCACAGAAATAAATACTTTTCTCTTTTTCCTACGTTGCTCCAAAAGTATTCAAGTACACAGTGTTACAGCTAGGAACAAATGGCATTTTTCATTTCAAAGTTGCTTTGTTTTGTTTTTTTCCCGTTCTCCACTACGCAAGTTTCGGAAAAGCTAACTCACTAGGTCAGTGGCTATCCATTTAAGCCGACGGATTTGGCTCCATTAGAAAATGAACTTGGAGTTGTGCCAGCAACAATGCAAATAAGTGGGAATATTTGGGAAATGAAGTTTGGCAGGAATTATGTCTGTGTTTATTTGCTTTAAAAAGGAACGGGAACCAGTTGTTCGGAAGGGATGAACTCAGTGGTGAAATACAATTTTTTTTTACTACCGGTTTTGTGGGCGTGGCTTGGTGGGCGTGGCAGGGGAAGGATACTGCAAAATCTCTATTCCCACCCCACTCCAGGGGAAAGGATATTGCAGAATCTCCATTCCCTCTCCACTCCAGGGGAAGGATACTGCAAAATCTCCATTCCCACCCCACTCCAGGGGGAAGGATACTGCAAAATCTCCATTCCCACTCCACTCAAGGGGAAGAATACTGCAAAATCTCTATTTCCTCCCCACTCCAGGGGAAGGATACTGCAAAATCTCTATTTCCTCCCCACTCCAGGGGAAGGATACTGCAAAATCTCCATTCTCTCTCCACTCCAGGGAAAGGATACTGCAAAATCTTCATTCCCACCCCACTCCAGGGAAGGATATTGCAAAACCTCCATTCCCTCCCCACTCCGGGGGAAGGATACTGCAAAATGTCCATTCCCTCTCCACTCCAGAGGAAGGATACTGCAAAATCTTCATTCCCACCCCACTCCTGGGGGAAGGATATTGCAAAATCCCCATTCTCTTCCTGGGGGAAGGATATTGCAAAGTCTCTATTCCCTCCCCACTCTGGGGCCAGCCAGAGGTGGTATTTGCTGGTTCTCCAAACTACTCAAAATTTCCGCTACCGGTTCTCCAGAACCTGCTGGATTTCACCCCTGATGTGCTCCTTGGTCAAGAGGAAACAGGAGTCTGGGTCTCCCCAGTTATCACTCTGGTAATTTATTCGCTCTTGGGAGAAAAAACTCCAGAAAATGTTTCTGAAGAAGAAATTAAAACTTGACGGGAAATCTGAGTGTTTGAAAAGTCCCCAAAACATGAAATAAAAATTAAAACCTTAAACGTGCCACCTACGGTGTGATTCAAAGGCCCCCCCAGAGAGAGATCATCCAAGCAATTTAAAGAGAGTCTGTCCCACAATTATTCTTTTTCTCTCTCTCTCTCTCTTTTTAAACACACAACAAGACCAGCCACAGAGTTTTCTCCACCGATAACCATCATGTCATCGGCAGAATGCTCATAAACTGTCATTTGAACAAACACCCCAGAAGGCAACATGAATGTTCAAAAGATTAGCAAACACAAAGAAATCCCTTTTTTGGGGGGTTTTTCCTGATGTTCTCGACTTGTGAGGGCCTCACTGTTGTTCTGCCTCCTAAGGCGCACACCGTTTGTGTGTCTCTGCCAAGAAACGCACTACAGTCGATGAAATCTCTGAAGCATCTGGACAGAAACAGGCAACTTTAACCCCAACTGTTCTCTCCGTAGGAAATAGCAGCCATTTTTGACTCGGCGGGATCCAGCCAAGGAATGGAGCTAAACATTTAACTCTGGTGTTTCATCTTTTTCCCTACCAACCCTCTTCAGGGAAGGTTAAGATGAGTCCTCTTCCAAAGCATCTCGGATTGCACCTCATGTTCTCCCTTCCCAAAAATACCACGGGGTTGATTTTAGAACAGAGTTATCTTTCTTGGTTAGGGGACGTGGTGGCTGGATAGCTCAGCAGACTAAAAGCATTGTAATTAACATCCAGCTGTCTGCAATTAAAGTAAGTTCGAATCTCCCCAGGCTCAAGGTTGACTCAGCCTTCCATCCTTTCTAAGGTAGGTTAAATGAGGACCCAGATTGTGGGGCAATAAGCTGACTTTGTATAAATATACAAAAGGATGAAGGCTATTGCTTAACGCACTGTAAGCCGCCCTGAGTCTCCGGAGAAGGGCGGCATATAAATCAAATTTTTTTTAAAAAAGTGGCTAAGACGCTGAGTTTGTCGATTGAAAGGTCGGCAGTTCAGCAGTTCGAATCCCGAGTGCCGCATAACGGGGTGAGCTCCTGTTACTTGTCCCAGCTTCTGACAATCTAGCAGTTTGAAAGCAGGTAAAAAAAATGCGAGTAGAAAAATAGGGACCACCTTTGGTGGGAAGGGAACAGCGTTCCGTGCGCCTTTGGCATTGAGTCATGCCAGCCACATGACCACGGAGACGTCTTCGGACAGCGCTGGCTCTTCGGCTTTGAAACGGAGATGAGCACCGCCCCCTAGAGTCAGGAACGACTAGCACATATGTGCAAGGAAAACCTTTACCTTTACCTATCTTTCTTACATCGGAGCCATTGGGGATTGGTTTTATTTCTGTATCACCCAAAGGTGTCCCAAATACGCTTTTTCGAGAGGCAACTGGATTTTCTCGTTTTTTCCTTGAAGACGTTTCACTTCTCATTCCAAGAAGCTTCTTCAGCTTCGACTGAATGGTGGGGAATGGAAGGACTGATACTCCTTGCAGACAGCTGGTCGTTTGCAACCTTTTAGAGGGTCGTTGAGGCCACTTGGACCCTGAGGACACAATCAAACGTCCAACGACTCTCTCAAAGGATGCAAATGACCAGCTTGTCTGCAAGGACTATTTATGTAGGGTGCAAGGATGTTTAGTAGTAGTAAATAAATAGAGAAGGAAATTGTACTTTGTTGAGGCCTTTGACGCGAGTGGCCGGGAGGCGGGGCTGGGTGTGATGAATGACATCGAATTGGCCATGCCCACCCAGTCACATGACTACCCGGCCACGCCTATCCAGCCAGTCTTTAGGGCAGAGAACCGGTTATTAAATTATTTGAATCAAATTCATATTTATGAGTTTGGTCTACCAATTTATTCTTCTTCCAGTGAATCATTTTGTCATTCCTATAACTGCACGTTGAGATAATGTCTATCGGTTACTTTTTTTTTCCAATGACAGCCCCAACTGCTTTGTCAAAAAGCTGATAGCATTGTCAGCGATTCTATTAACAGAAGCAACGCCATCACCAACTTAAGAGGCAGTGAAATTCTCCCTCCTGCATATGAAGGAATGAAATTATACGTGCTAATAAGTGATTGAACGTTGTTGTTTTTTTAATTATAGCACAAGACATTTAATTGGGAATAAACCAGCGTTGCTCAAAAGGAACAGGTTGCAAATTTTTTGAAGAAAAAGTCTTTTTTGTTGTTGTTGCTTTGTTTTTAGAACAGAGTAGAAAAGGAAAAAGTTTTGTTGCATCATACTTATTTTTGGGGGGGAATTGGGGAGAAAGACATTCATGCTTCTTATGCATGAAGAACCAATAAAGCATTCTTTAGCATGCAAAAATCCTCTACAAAATTGAAAGACTGTTGGCAGGCTGTAATGATTAACTGGTTTTGAAGAATTCCTTATGTTTTCTCCCAGCCTCTTGCATTAAGCCATCATCATTCTTCCTCAAGAAAGGAAGCCCTTCCTTCCTTCCTTCCTTCCTTCCTTCCTTCCTTCCTTCCTTCCTTCCTTCCTTCCTTCCTTCCTTCCTTCCCATGCAGCATAGCAGGCTGACTCTGCCCACAGCTAGGAAGTTCGATCCTGACCAGCTCAAGGTTGACTCAGCCTTCCGTCCATCCGAGGTGGGTAAAATGAGGACCCAGATTGTTGGGGGCAAGAGGCTGACTCTGTAAACCGCTTAGAGAGAGCTGTAAAAGCACTGTGAAGTGGGATATAAGTCTGAGTGCTATTGCTATAATTAGTTTACTCTCCTTTTAACACCACCCAAACATTTGATTAAGAGCTAGGTGCGTCTGGCAGATATTCTTACAAAACCAGGAAGGAGGTTTTGTTTTGTTTTGTTTTAAATGTCATTCTTACTACTAAATTGGGATTATTCCTCCCTCCAACTGGTCTTAAAACCCACGAGTGAGAAATGAACATTTACAGACAATTAGGTTCCCAAACCAGCAGGAAAAATTGTCTCTAGGGCTCAGAGCCCAGACTAGCTTTGCAGCTGCCGAGAAGCGTTTTTTTTATTTTGGAAAGAAAAACAAATGAAACACGCCAAGGCAGGAATCAGACTTGCTCCCTTCGGTGCGACAGCTACGAGATCCCCACGATAAAATATTGCACAGCTCCCGTCCTACGAGGGACCGAAAAGCCCCCCCCCAAACTCGGCACTGTTGAAATTGTGGTCCATGGGATGGTTCCCTCTGCAGGGTAGAAAACCCTCAAGTTGTACTTTCCTACTGGAAGTTAATTGATTGTCCCCATGAAAAGCATTTCGGATGAGAAATGGCCACGAAGAGCAGCATTTCAGCCACAGACCACAAATTAATGGGTTAGAAAGGAAACAAAACACATCCTTTCCTTAACCCCCCTAAAGTTAATGTGGAGAAAATCAAAGTTTTACACCTAGGCAGGAAAAAAAACAACAACCAAAGGTACAAGTACAGATTAGGCGAAACCTGGCTCAAAAATAGCCACTGTGAGAAGGACTGTGAGAGATCTCCTGCTTGAGAAGGGGGCTGGACTAGATGACCTCCGAGGTCCCTTCCAGCTCTGTTCTGATTCAGATCCTAATCTTGGAGTCCTGGTGGACGATCCCTTAAACACAAGCCAGCTGCGTGCGGCGGTGGCAGAGGCAGCCAAAAAGCTAATAAAATCCCCGGTTGTATAAATAACGAGGCATAGAATCAAAATCACGTGAAGTATTAGTGCCGCTTTGTAAAGCCCTTAGTAAAGTCACACCTGGATTAACTGCATCCAGTTTTGGTCACCACGTAACACAAAAAAGGCGTTGAGACTTTGGAAAAAGTGCAGAGAAGAGCAAGTAAGATGATTAAAGGCCTGCAGACTAAAACATACGAAGAACGGTTGCAGGATTTGTGTTTGGCTAGTCTAGAGAAAAGGGGATGCAGTGGCTCAGTGGCTAAGACGCTGAGCTTGTCGATCGAAAGGTCGGCAGTTCAGCGGTTCGAATCCCTAGTACTGCATAAGGGGGTGAGCTCCCGTGACTTGTCCCAGCTTCTGCCAACCTAGCAGTTCGAAAGCAGGTAAAAAAAAATGCAAGTAGAAAAATAGGGACCACCTTTGGTGGGAAGGGAACGGTGCTCCGTGCGCCTTTGGCATTGAGTCATGCCGGTCACATGACCACGGAGACGTCTTCGGACAGCGCTGGCTCTTCGGCTTTGAAACGGAGATGAGCACTGCCCCCTAGAGTCGGGAACGACCAGCACATATGTGCAAGAGGAACCTTTACCTTTTTAGTCTAGAGAAAAGAAGGACTGGGGTGGACACGATAGCAGTATTCCAGTATTTGAGGGGCTGCCACAAAGAGGAGTGGGTCAAAGCCCCAGAAAGCAAGAAAAGAAACAAGTGTTCGAAACTAACCAAGGAGAGAAGCAACCTGGAATTAAGGAGAAATGTCCTGACAGTGAGGACAATTAACCAGTGGAACAGCTTGCCACCAGAAATTGTGGGCGCTCCATCACTGGAGGTTTTTTAAAGAAAAGACTGGATCGTCACTTGTCTGAAAAGGTCTAGGGTTTCCTGCCTGAGCGGGGGGTTGGACTAGAAGACCTCCGAGGTCCCTTCCAGCTCTATTCTGATTAATTGATTTTGCTTTACCGAGCTTATTTAATTTGGCCAAAGATAAAGCTGGCATGGGAGCGTGAGACTAAAACGTAAACTGCAAACTAATTACTTCTCTGGATTTGGAAGAAATCTTTTATTTTGTTGGGAATTAATCCACACTCTTAAGGTCCCTCCCAGCTCTATTCTGATTGACCGAAACCGTTTCAACAATTTGCTGTTGAATATTACCTCATCTGTACCAAGGAAATAGAAAGGGAAAATTAGCTCGCAGATGCCTTTGTATTTTATTGTTTCTGATTCTGTCGGTTCAACCGAGTCCAACATTCATCCCCCCTCTTCCTGATATTTAAATCTCTTAATATTGATTCAAGCAGACAGCATGCCAAAAATATGCATTCTGCAAAGAGAGAGAGAGAGAGACAAAATACACATTCTGCAGAGAGACCGGGAAAAAAAAGGAGAAAGAAATTACATAAACAAACGGAGGAACACCAAGTCCTATTCTTATTTTTGTCATTCTCTCCCATAGTGTTCATCGGAAAAAAGAACATTTGTCCCTCAGGGTTCCTGGTTTTCTCTGAGCTTGGTTTGTTTTCTTGCAGATGTGCACTGCTAGTACACTGATAATGTTACTTGGTTTGGTAATGAAACGTCTGGAAGAAAACAAAAAAAAAAAAACAAGCTCAGACCCCTCATTTCAACCCTGAGCTACAAATATTCTCCTTTCTGATTAACACCACCGGAAGAACAAATGGAAGAGGACAGAATCTAGGAGCTTAGCCATTCTCACGCCATCCCTTTATTGTAATTATTTACAGGAGGATTGTATTTATGCCTTTATTTATTTATTCTGTATGCATTGTAGTGTTGACGCGAGGAACAATATCCACATCTGAGAAACGAAAAGGCAGAGTGGAGAAAGCGTCAAGATGGAGAACATGACAATAAGGTCAAAAAGTTCGCCAAGAGGGGGGAGGAGGGGGAGGAGGAGGAGGAAGAGGAAAGGAAGAGGAAGGAGAAGGAGAAGAAGAGGAGGAGGAGGAGAAGAAAAGGAAGAAGGAGGAGGAGGGGGAGGAGAAGAGGAGGAAAAGGAGAAGAATAAGAAGGAGGAAGAGAAGGAGAAGAAGAATGAGAAGAAGGAGGAGGAGAAGAAGAAGAAGGAGAAGAAGAAGAGGAGGAGGAGGAGAAAAAGAAGAGGAGGGACAGGAGGAGGAGAAGAAGGAGGAGAAAAGGAGGAGGAGGAGAAGAAGAATGAAAGGAAGGAGGAGGTGGAGAGGAAGAGGAAGAAGAAGAAGGAGAAGAAGAAGAGGAGGAGGAAGAGAAGAAAAAAGAGGGAGAGGAGGACGAGGAGAAGAAGAAGGAGGAGAAGGAGAAGAAGAAGGAGGAGAAGGAGAAGGAGAAGGAGAAGAAGAAGAAGAAGAAGAAGAAGAAGAAGAAGAAGAAGAAGAAGAAGAAGAAGAAGAAGAAGAAGAAGAAGAAGAAGAAGAATCTTCCACCTTCGTAGCTTCAGGTGTTTCATTTGGAGTGTAACTCAAAAGAAGGCTGGAGATGAAAGAATTAATTAACTTTGGAGCATCTGTAACATCCAGCATGGCCATATATTGACTTTGGTCGTTTTTCAGCTACACAAGGCCACCCTGTTTTCCTGGGCGCCCATCAGTTCTTCCACAGTCTGGATTTCACCCAGATGTTTCTTCTCGAGCTCGGACGCTTCTTTGGAACTCCAGGCGGGAGGGTTGGGCAAGGGAGAGTCTCCTTCAACGAAACTGTCCAGTTCTGCGGGCCTTCCGTCTTGTTCGTCTGTCGGAGCTTCTGTTCCTCCATCCTCCGGTTCCACCGTTGACGGATCTTCGGCCAGCTTCGCGTTGTCCTCCTCAAGGCCGCTCGTGCCGTCTTCTTCTGACAGCAACTGGGACAAGGATGAATGGGAATCGTTGGCTTGAGGACCGCTCTTTGGGTTTCCGCGCATGTCGTCTGAAAGGAGGACAGGTTCTTCCGGAAGAATCCATTCTCTTTTAGCAGGACACGGGATGGGCGGCTGCCTTGGTTGATCTTCTACAGGAGAAAAAAAATGGGAATATTGTATGTTTCTGGGCGGACAGTGAGCAGGAACAATAGATAAGAACCAAGTACCCTGTTTCCCCAAAAATAAGTCTCTGTCTTATATTTTTTTGAACCCTGAAATAAGCGCTTGGCCTTATTGCCATGCTCTCAAAAGCCCAATTGGGCTTATTATCAGGGGATGCCTTATTTTGGGGGAAACAGAGTAATTTTCATAGGCAGAATTGTTCTGATCTAGGCTTCCTTAGAAAGCATAACGCACACTCTTAGTCCCGGCAAACCTCTTTAATTCCTACGATTGTGAATTATTGTCATTCCCAGTCCGCAAGGCTTCACAAACAGTCTTTCAGGGGAATGTTTATAAACACCCACCTTATCTCCCTTGGAATGCTGCCAGAGAACTAATTGCCACACACGGGGCAAGGCCAAACTTAGCACAGAGTCAAACAGAGCTTTTCCAAAGTTTTTACCGACCAGATGAACTAATTGCTTCCTGCAAAAGCTCACGTCCCGTTCGCTTCTCTTTTATATCTTATGGGAGGGGCCAATCATCTCCAAACCTTACTCCCAAGTCGACCCTGTTTTCTTAATTGTTCTGTTCCAGCAGCTCTGCTCATGTGCACACTGGGACCAGGCTCCCGCTGTTTTTCTGCCTCGCTGATGTCAAACTCCGGAGACTCCGGAGGCAGCAAAAAACTCCCAGATGGCCTTGGCCCCCTCTCTGCCTCTGACGCAGAGCCCTCGTCTGAGCCTTCCCCAGACTCCAGGACTGGCCCATGTTACTCTTCACTGTCCGAATCTGCTGCCAGCTCTGCTGGCCGCTGGCGGGCCAAAACAAGAATTTAGGCCATGGTGTCCAACCTTGGCAGCTTGAAGACTGTGGACTTCAGCTCCCAGAATTCCCCATGCTGGCTGAGGGATTCTGGGAGTTGAAGTCGACGGGTCTTAAAATTACCAAGGTTGGACACCCCCGATTTACACCATTACTTTGGGGGAAGAAAAATGCCCAATCCTAATTCTTATCCTTTTAGCTGTTTGAAAGACATGGTTACAGATGGTCCTCATTTAGTGACCATAATTGGGACGGGGAAAACTTGGTCACTAAGCGAAACTGTGACAGTGCTTATGAACTTAACACGGCTTTCCTTGGTTTTGCAGACCCGCGAAGGTCATAAATGTGAGGATTAGTGACTTTTTCATCACCATCATAACTGCAAACAGAGACTAAATGAGAACTAGCCGTATGCAATCCCAGGCTATGAATTTTCAAGTAAAAACAAATCAAGTTACAGATTTTTGTTCCTCTCGGTCAATTGACTGGGGTGTAATAATTTCCCCTGTCCTTTTTCAAGAACAAACTGATTTTTATATTTACTTTCCTGGCTGGATTGTAATGGAAAACTGTCGCTTAATCAACCAGAACAAGGTACAATGTTGCATGCACAAAGGAGGAAGAGGAGGAAGAGCGGGAGGAACAGGGGAAGGAGGAGGGGAGAGGAGAAGAGGAAGAGGACGAGAAAGGGGAGGATGGCCCATTTGGCACAGCCCATTCGGCCCCGCAACCGCCCGTTTGCCGTGGCCCGTTCACCGCCCCAGCCTATTTTCTGTGGCCCGTTTGCCACAACCCGTTTGCCTTCACCGTGGCTCGTTCGCCGCGGTCCATTCGTTGCTGCCCATTCGCTGCCGATTGCTGTGAACAGGTGGCAGACAGGATAGGCGGTGGCAGCGATCACCGCCGCCTAGAACAGATGATCGGCGCTGCACCACATCCCCTCCACCCCCCGCAATATTAACCTTATAAGACGCACAGACATTTCCACCCACTTTGGGGGGAGGGGTGGAAAGTGCGCCTTATAGTCCGAAAAATATAGTATTTGTTGGGCTCCATCCCATTCTGCGTTCCCACAGGCCCGCTGGCAGAACCAGGCCTTCAGGTCCTTCTGAAAGAGTGTCGGAATTGGGGCTGATCTAATTTCCGGAGGGATGAAGTTCCAGAAGGAGGGAGCTACCCCGGAGAAGGCTCTTCTTCTGGGTCCTGCCAGATGGACCTCCTTAGGAGTCGGGACCCTCGACATTCCTCGCCTCCCCGCTCTAGTCGGTCAGGTAGGTGTGACCGGCAAGAGACGGTCGCTCAGATAACCTGGTCCCAACATGTCATCGTTTCCAAAAATTGGGATTTCTGCTATTACAACTCCAGAGGCTTACCTTCTAGCTTCTGCTGTGACTTCTCGACGAATGCTCGTAATGGGGATCGTGACCTCTGGATTGCAGGAACAGCCGGTTCGCTAAAGGTAATCGTATCCTTGCCGCCTGTAATCATAGGACACGAACATATTAATTTCCCTTATCCCGTCCAAAACCAAAAGAGATAAAAAAAGAATCGAACTTAAGCATTTAAAACAAGGACATTCTACTTGATACAGGAGCGGTGCGGTGGCCTAGAGAGGTGGAGCTCTCGCCTCACAATCAGGAGGCTGTGAGTTCGATCCTAGGTAGAGGCAGATATTTCTCTCTCTGGGCACGATGAGAATATATCAGCTGAACAAAACTCCGCCCTGGCGTCAGGAAGGGCATCCGGCCAGTAAAACGCTCTGCTTGCTCCATTCATTTGCCCAGATTCCACCCCGCAAAGGATTATGGGGTCGTTAAATGATGATATTGTACTTGATACCAGAAAGATCTTGGTCTTTCTTTCTCGCTTACTTCACTCCTCCCTCTCTGTTTAATTGTTTAGAACTTTAATCAACTCTTAAATCACATCCAATAATCCAAGTGTTTTGGATTAAAGCTCAAAAGATGGAATTTCAGGCCAGAAAAAAATGCTAGATTAGAAATCTCAGCCCTGATGAAACCAAGATATCCTACTTGACATCAGAAGGAACTTGCTAATGTTTGTCTCCCTTCCTCTGTCTCTCGCTCAAGAGTCTGAGCAAGATTGGCACGTTCTCCTCCGAGAATCAACTCTTCCTCTTCTTCCCAGTGGCACAAATAAATACATAAATAGCACGAGTCACTCTGGAAAACATAGCTTTGAGCTTAAGGGTAGAGAAACAATTATTACGTTCATGGAGAGCTTATCAAAACGGACCTGCAGGCACTAACTCAGCAGTCCAGACTGCGGATGGTGATGAATTTTTGGCACAGTGACTACAGAAAGGTGACTGTTTAGTTAAAGTCCTCTGTTTAGTAGACTCGGTCTTGCTCCAGCTGTCACATCGGAAGAATTTTTGGAAGACCGAGAAATTAAGAGCGTCGCCTCAAACGGCACCCGTTGACCGAGGAAAAATTCCTTTTGTTTGAAGGAAGGTTCATTAAAAGAACCAAACTGAACGTCTACGGAGATCCTCAGCCATCCAGAACATGGTTGTAACAAGTGTTTTTTTTTTCAAGAAGCAAATGGACTTTCTTGGTTTTTTTTTCTTGAAGACGTTTCGCTTCTCCTCCAAGAAGCTTCTTCAGCAGCTGACTGAATGGTGGGGAATGGAAGGATTGATATTCCTTGCAGACAGCTGGTCATTTGCATCCTTTTAGTGGATGTTGTTGAGGCCGCTTGGAGGCTTCTCTGTGTCCTCAGGGTCACCTGAGTGGTGCAAATGGATGTGGAGCCTTCTTGGAACTACCGAATGGACTGTGTTGTAAACTGGAGATCTATCTATCCATCCATCCATCCATCCATCCATCCATCCATCCATCCATCATCATCTTCCTTCCTTCCTCCCTCTCTCCCTTCTTCCTTCCTTCCTCCCTCCCTCCTTCCTTCCTTCTTTCCTGTCTCCTTCCTCCCTCCCTCCTTTCTTTTTTCCTGTCTCCTTCCTCCCTCCCTCTCTCCCTCCCCAACTCTTACATTTGCACCTCTTACACTCAGAAACATTTCTTCCCTTATTACACTTCCTTCCGATTAGAAACAACTGTGCAAGGAACCTCGATTTCTCTTGCGACTGTCTCGAGTCGAATATCTTAAATCGGGCAAGATAGCATTGAAAAACATTTCAGATAACATTTCCATCAATATGCGCCGGCGGTAATACTTGGCGCACATTAAAAGGTTTGTTACTAAAAACGTAAATACGTCAAGGAGAAACCTACTCCCGAGTCCCACTGAGATATTGTAGCTCAGGCCTTCAGGCAGCAAGGAGAAAAAGAAGGAAAGAAAACCGTTATTATATCAAATGTTAGTTTGCTGTCTAAACAAGAACAGAGCGAGAGATTCAGAGGCTGTGGCCTCTCTTTCACCATGGATTTGCTTTAAAAGCGCCAGACATCTCTTCAGTGAATTTATGAACGCCTCTGGGGAAACATTTAAATTAAGAGTGTCTGCGGTTAAGAACAACACAAACAAAAACGCAAAGCCCACGTTTGAAAAGGGGTTGCAAATCCTCCTTTACCTTCGCCACCACTAACTACGGGTATCCCTCAACGTACGACCACAATCGAGCCTAACGTTCGTGTTGTTAAAGTGAGAAATTTGTTAAATGAGTGTCAGGGTTCCGATGCCCTAATTAATTCATGATCCTCGAGCCAAGTTTCAAAAGAAATCTAGTTATTTATTAGGAGCAACATGTCGGCACATACCCAAGTGGAGTCAGCTCTGCCCCATGTAATTTATGCCCCAACTATGACCCTGTTTCCCCTCTCCTCCCAAGGTGTGTCATAAATCACATTCTCCAACGGAGCACTTTCGCGGGCTGTAGAGAACACGCCTGGCTCTGGTAACCTAGGATGCAGCATTGAGAAAGGTATGCGTGGAATGTGCTTCTGATTGCTGCCATGTTGCTCCATCAGTTTTCCCCCCTCCCCTGCCCTCCCTGCCTATGGCAACTCGAGAGCAGGCCAGGAATGCTTTGCGAGATAACAATGAGTTTTGCTCGGTTTTACGACTTTCCGTGCCACACGTGTTAAGCAAATCACCAAAGTTATTCAATGAGTAACATGGTCATTAAGTGGATCTGCCTTCCCCATTGACTCCGCTGGTCAGAAGGTCACCAAAGGGGATCACATGACCCCTCCCCCCTGGGGCTCTGTGACCGTCATAAATGTGAGTCGGTTGTCGAGCATCTGAATGTCGATCACGTGACCATGGGGAGGCAGCGACGGTCGTAAAGAGTGAAAAACGGTCCTAAGTCACTTTTTTCAGTGTTGACCGGTCACTAAGCGAACCGTTGTAAGTCGAGGACTACCTGTTATCAACATAGTGTATGTGTGGATTCAAGGAGGATGGCCTTTTGCAATTAACAGGTGGAAATTTTTACTAAATGCTACTAACCTGGGAGACTCCATAAGCCAGAAACTTCTAAAGTTCTCAGTTTTTTCTCCAGCTCGGCCACCCGGTTGCCTAAGATTCTGAAAAAAGGATTCGATATTTTATATAAAAGAATTTAAAAAATTAAGATTTACATGGAGATACAGGGGCTGTTTAGGAATTCGTCTACACGCCTCTCTCTGTTCTGCCCCAGCTATGGACCCCGAAGAACGCAGCACACACAAAGTCCATTCAAACCTTAGTTTACTAAACAAACCAGTCTTTTACAACAATGGCTGTTAATTAATTGCATTAACAGCTGCCAAGAATTCAAAGAATAATAACTGAAAGCTTACTGTGGTTGGCAGAATGCCCAGAAGCAATTTGCAGGAAGCTGATAAGATAAGCAAGACAAGACACGAAGGTATGTGAACGAAGTTGTTTCCTGCAAATTGCTTCAGTCGGTGTTCCTCCTTAAATAGGTTAAGGGAGTGGTCAATTAGCCCCAAGCCTTACTCTCGAGGAGACCTCCTCCTGAGGAGCCACTCCTGCCTTTTGGCAGTTCTGTGCGCCCGTGCATCGAGAAGAGGCTCCTCCTCTTCGTCCTCTTCACTTAAGGGAGCTTCTGGAGGTTCTGAAGGCCCTGGCTGAATCCCCGCCTCTGGCACCACATCTTCTCCAGCCTCCTCATTGTCTGACTCGAGTGCCAGCTGCACAGGCTGCTGACGCAACACCACACCAGCCTCCTCGCTGACTGAATCAGCTATTAATTGCACAGGCCGCGTACAGGCCACAACACTCTCTCTCTCACACATACAGGCATACAGTTATGTACAAACACAAATATATAATTATAACATTTTGCAGCTTTCGAGACACGGTTAAAATGGACTTAACCCACAATTCTCATCTTAATAAATCGATCGAAACTGATTTTCCAAGACTGATTTTCTTTTAAAGTAGCAAAATGTGGCTGGTAAGAAATACAAGAAGCCCTCAACTTACAAAAGTTCGTTTAGGGATCGTTCAGAGTTACAACGGCACTGAAAAAAGGGGACTTATGACCGTTTTTTCACAGTTATGACCGTTGCAGCATCCCCTGGGATCACGTGATAAAAATTCAGCCGCTTGGCCAATGGTTCATATTTATGACAGTTGTAGTGGTCCCTTTGGCGACCTTCTGATGAGCAAAGTCAATGGGGGAAGCCCAATTCGCTTAACCACCGGATTGCTAATTTGACATCTGCAGTGATTCACTTAACAACTGTTAAGTGAAGGGTTGTAACATGGGGTAAAACTGACTTAAGAACTGTGCCAATCAGCAACAAAAATTTTGGGCTCAATTGTGGTCATTAGTAGAGGACTAGCTGTGTGTGTGTGTGTGTGTGTGTGTGTGTGTGTGTGACAGAGGGAGGGAGGGAGGGAGGGAGAGAATTGGTCATAAGTCACTTCTTTCACAACTGTGGTCACTTTGAATGGTCCCCAGATGAATGGTTGTAAGTCAAGGACTACATATTTATCTCCTTCATCCTTTTTTTCCAGTGTTTTTTGGAAAAAAAAGTTCCAAAAAGCATCACACCCTCGGTGAGGGCAAGTAAATGACCAGATCAGCAAAGCTTGTGGAGAAATTGTCAAGGTGGTGATTTAAGAGCTGACCAGCTGCTACAATGATGCAATAATGTAATGATGGGAATGAGTCTGCAAGGTTTTTGGCTGTTATCCCTTTAAGAGCCTGTATAATAAGAAGAGGCCCTGTTAGGGCGTCTCTCTCTCTCTCTCATTCCCTCACTGTGTGTTTTTCCCTGCTGTAATTGCTGATTGGTTGACCTCTGCCTGTAGTACGTGTATGTATAGTATATATTGTTTTGTAGATAAAACCACTATTATATGACAAACCTGTTTGCTGTTATTGCTCCTGGGTTGTCTCACGTAGTAAAGTTGTGCGCGCTGACAGAAATTCTACACCAGTATATTATAGAAAAAAAAAAAAAACACTTACTTGTTGGTTTGTCTTTGGTGCTGGATGACCATATTTTTCTCATGGATGGTCTCCAATAAAGCAGTAGCCAAGGATTTGAGATCAGAAATGGACTGAGGCGTTGCCGGTAAACTGCAGCCATGATCTTCGGATAACAGCTCTTGCACTAGGAAACAGTTGAAGGAAGTCAAAACATATTTAGGAATGTTATAACAGTACAGGTGGTCTTTGACTTATGACCACAACTGAGTTCAAAATTTCTGTCGCTACCCAAGACATTTGTTAAGAGAGTTCTGCCCCGTTTTAAGGCTTTTTCTGCCACAGTTGTTAAGCGAATCACTGCAGTTGTTAAGTGAATAACATGGTTGTTAAGTGAATCCGGCTTCCCTGTGGACAAAAGGGGATCATGTGACCCCAGGACCAGTATGACCGTCATAAATACGAGTTAGTTGCCAAGTGTCTGAATTTTGATCACATGACTGCGGGGATACTGCAACGATCAAGAGTCCCTTTTTTCGGTGCTGTTATAACAACAACAGGGCTATTATAATAAATATAACAGGGCTGTTATAATAAACTACTAACGCTCTCGTCTATGTTTTAGATCACACATTGTGTATAGATATGTGTTGATTCATTAAAAAAAAAAATTTAAAAAAAAATCTGAGGGGTTGTTTTGAGGGGAAGCTTCCTGGCTGCCCAGCCACCATTCCGCTGTTCATTTAAAAGACCCTGTGATCTGTGAAGATGCAGATCCATGTGAGTTCCAAGTAAAATGCTGCAGTTTTAAATAAAGCCCACTAGGACCAGAAATAAACCAACTCTGCTCCCTGATACAGAGACGAACACAAAGCGATACGACGTCCTGCCAATGTCCTATCGGGCCCACCGTTGTCAATTTCAGAAGAAAAATGCGAGGAGAAAACTCTGTGCCACACCTTGCTTTGCAGAAAGGATTCCAGTCAGCGCGCTGCTGTTTGATTTGCTGTGACCCTTCGTATTTTTCCTTCTTTCTAGAGCGTTCTAAAGAAAGAAGGGGAAGCCCAGGGAAAAATATGTATTAAAATGGGGGAAGAAAATCTGATTCTTATTTTACTAATAAAGGAAAACATTTGTAGCTCAGGGTTGACATGAGGGAGGTCCTTGGAGCTCTTTGGGCTTGCTTATTTTCTTGCAAACATTGAATTACCAAACTAAGTAACATCATCAGTGCTAGAAGGGAGCGGGGTTTGCAGAGAGGAGATGATGATGGAAGAGGAGGAGGAGGAGGAGGAGGAGGAGGAGGAGGAGGAGGAGGAGGAGGAGGAGGAGGAGGAGGAGGAGAAGTGGGGGGTCCTTGGTGCTCTCTGAGCTTGCTTGTTTTCTCAAAACGTTTAATGATCTAAACTAGGTAAAACTAGAACCAGATTCTTATTCTTCTTATTATTTTTAAAAAAAGAATGTTAAGAAGTCCAGTTTTGGTCTTGCAGTTTTTTCAACTGAATATAAGCTGCTATTTACAAGCATCAACATATATATTACGGTGCTCCATAGATAATACATGTAATATACGTAAACTTGGAGAAGGTGGAATGCTTTTTTATCACAGAAAAATGGGGACGTATCTAGAAGTCCAAAAAATTACAGAAGAAGCAACTGAACTACATAAAAGAAAGGAAGGAGGAGAAGGACACCAACTGGCTATACATTAAACCAGGAGTCAGCAACCTGCAGCCCTGGAGCCGCATGTGGCTCTTTCACCCCTCTGCTGTGGCTCCCTGTCACTCAAAATATGCGTCACAACAAGCAATGTGTGACACCCACCAGCACACAATTTATTGAGCTTTTCAATCCCCCGTAGGCCAACCATGGATAAATCCAAGAAAAGAAAAGTTTCAGAAGAAAACAAAGTTTAATTCAACTACATAGGCTAGTTTTTGTGGCCGCTCAAGAAATAGTCAGGTACGGGAAGGGTTTTTGTGGCTCCCGGTGTTTTCTTTTCTGTGGGAAACGGGTCCAAATGGCTCTTTTGAGTGTTTAAGGTTGCAGACCCTTGCATTAAACCAAGGGCATAATGGACACCTGTGCAATTATTAATTTAAATGGGGCTTGTACAAAATAATGCACTGTGACTTGAGCGCTAATAAGTTTTTTAAAAAATGTATCATGCTGTATCACACTGGAGGTATCATTACAATCATTGGATGAATCGAAAGTTATTGTTGAGACTCAAAGAATCCATCAATTATGCCTCCAGTGACTTTTTTTTCCCTTCGATAAAAGTTATTTTTGCTATTTTGTATTGAGAGAGACAATGAAGGGTCTGGGGTGGACTAGAGGATCTCTAGGATCCCTTCCTTTCCCTGACTCTAATTCTATGATTCTGAAGATTTAGGAGATGAATGAACAAGCAATTTCTTCTGCAAGAAATACAATTTCAGAGGGAATAAAGAGAACGGAAACATGTCTTTTGATAGGCAGATAACACAAAGTGAATTATGCAAAAGAATAATTCTACCAATATAAACAGAAAATATTATGTTTAAAAGCTGCCTAAAGCTTCATTAAAAAAAAAAAAAAAGCTAAATTATCTAATTGCACTATATAGAAATATTAGCAGGCTGCTTTTTTTTTTTTTTAGTGAAAGAAAGAAATATTTCGAAGACTGATGAAGTTAAAAAAAAAACCCACATTAATTAGCCTTGTAAGAAGTTTGAAATATATTACCCTGCAAAAAGATTACCATATAATTCCACGGTATAATTTACCTTGTATTTCACAATGTTCGATTTCAGAATATTAACCTCTTCTTGAACTTGTTTTAATCGCTCGTGAAGGTACCTGAATTTTGGGGATGAAAAGAAGTGAATATATTATTCAGACGCCATTCATTCAGTATTTCAAAGCGAGCTACGAGCTTCATGGTGGAAAGAACGAGAAATAATGGGTTGGAGCAGAGACAAAATCCTACGATTTACATTCAACACCTCGTCAATTGTTCTGTCCCACCCATGCACACAGAGGGGTAAGGAGCTTATTGATATTCCCCTGCAATTCCCTGTGCCGGCACAAAGTTTAACTTCAGTGAGTTCCACAGGCTACTCAAATGAAGCCTCTAGATGTTTGACGGTGTTCGAGAGATAGTTGCAGGATGGAAGCCGTAAAGCTGCCTTCTGCAATTGACTGATGGCAAACTTGTCAATGCCAACAGTGTTCAACTGGTGCTCCCAAGGAGCCTATGGCTATTGGTCGTACCCTTTGCTTGCCTTGGCCATAGTCCTCCTATTTCTATTTGTAGGTCTTTGTAATTTGTTATCTTCTCCAGTTTCTTTCTCTTCTATTCTGCTGTCTCCGGGCACTGCCACATCTTATCGACAACTGTTAAGTCCGGGGTGTTTTATGTGGCAGGATTCTGAAGTCCCAGAGCAATTTAACGTCTTCATTTTCTATTGACTTGTTTCTATTTTACGGTCCCACCAGTTCTCGCTTGCAGGCAAAGGATATTTCTCGCAGATCTTCCAATGCACCATTGTTGCTACTTGGTCATGCCGCTGCTTGTGGTCAGTGTGTGCGAAGATCGCCTAGACCACATGACCACGGAAGAGTCGTCGGACAACAATGACTCTCTCGACCAAGAAATGGAGATGAGCACCAACCCTTTGAGATGGACATGACTAAACAGGGGAAATCTCTCCCTTCCTATGTTAACAGGTTCGTGTATTTTTTTCCTCTCTTTAGTGATTCGGCTATTTTTATTTTTTATTTTATAATCCACTTTAATATTTTTTTCCCCAAGTTGCTTTTGCCGCATTACTACCGCCTACAATATTTGCAGCAAAGATGGACCCTAAATCAGTGATGGCGAACCTTAGCGGAAACGTCACACGCACATGCGCTCATGGGGGAAAACAGAATGTCTGGGTTCTAGCGCACATGCGTGACCGACGATCAGCTGACCGGCACGCATGTGCAGGCCTGTTTTCAGCACTGTCTCGTGTGTGAAGGGATCACGCACTAAAAAAACCGAACTTCCAGGTTCTAGTGAGCATGCACGCCCAACGATCAGCTGTTCGGTGCGCAGGCGCGCACCGGTTTTCAGCAGTGACGCGTGCGCGAAGGACAGCTGATCGTCGAGCACGCATGCATGCTAAAACCCCAGAAGACCAACAGGCAAGGCTGCCATGTAGGGTGACATGGCTTCACGTGTCACTTTGGGTTAGGTTCGCCATCATGGCGCTTGATGAATCCTTTTGGTGTAAACTCAGTTCTGCAGTGACGTCACGTCCTGCCCTCAATAAATCACGACGAATTCCTAAGCAAACTCACCTATTTTCCATGCAGAGAGCATCTATATCAATAATCCGGTCAACGTGTCCTCCGAGGACATGGTTGAGCTCTTGGTTTAACTTTTCGGATTTATCTTGGTAAAAAGAACGTTCTTCTCTCACATCCTGGAGCTCATCCAACGACGCTTGAAGGTCAAGCTGCAGAGTCTCCATCTGGCGAGAGAGCCAAGCTCAAAAGCGTTAATGAAGGTAAGGAGAACTTGCGCACGGCCAACTCAGCCTGCTCATTTTTTTGCCAAGAGTTTTTCTATCTCCCATGCCTATTTTCAGGAACTAACGTGACAAAGTTAGAGGAAAAGACTGCGCAGAGACAAACTGGAAGGAGGGGATTACGGAGGTGGGCGGCACATGAATTAACAACCGGTTCGCCCCAGCACCGAAAATGTGAGCGCGTACATATTCTGTGCATGCGTATTGCTCGCACGCGCACTTCCACTCATGCGCATGGCTTAAAAAATGCAGCTAAATAAGACGGCATAGCGCCAGAGCGAGCGGGTGCACCCGCAGGTCACAACTATCAGTACGCTCAAACCGATCCAAACCGGCTGAATCCCACTCCTGGGGGATTCTATGTTTTTTTCTGTTTTATCGAGGGTCAAAGCTAATCAGGGTTGGCTAGGAGACCATGTTTGAGAAAAAAAAAAACTTCTCAGGAGTCAAGACAGTTTGAACCATTTTTCTTTGCTGGCGTGAAGCAAGCAACGAGTTTGATTCCAAGGAGAACTTTTGAATCCATGGCTGTTGGTCACCATGGATTCAGGGACATTCTGCGATAAGACTTATCATCTACAATAAGAATATCATCTACAAGGCCAGTAATATCATACTACTACAGGTAGCCCTCGACTTAAAACAACAACAGTGTCCCAAAATGTCTGATGGTGAGTCAGACATTTGTTAAGTGAGTTCCACCCCCCCCATTTTACCACTTTTCTTGCCACCGTTGTTAAGTGAATCACTGCAGGTGTTAAGTTGGTAGCCCAGTTGTTAAGTGAATCTGGCTTCCCCTATGAAGAAGTGAAATTTAGGACGAAGAGGTGAGGATCTATGTTCACAAAGCAGGGAAATTTTTGTTCACTTACTTGTTCTCGTGCTTTCTCCAGCTGCTGCACGAGATCTTCACGCTCGTGGGGCGCAAAATGGCGGGCTCCAACTTCTTCATCCCCGAGTCTTTGCTTGGCAATCGTCATCCGAAGAAGCTGGAAGAAGAAGAAGAAGAAGAAGAAGAAGAAGAAGAAGAAGAAGAAGGAGAAGGAGAAGGAGAAGGAGAAGGAGAAGGAGAGGGAGAGGGAGGGGAGGGGGAGGGGGAGGGGGAGGGGCAGGGGGAGGAGGAGGAAGGAGGAAGAAGAAGGAGAAGAGAAGGAGGAGGAGGAGGAGGAGGAGGAGAAGAAGAAGAAGAAGAAGAAGAAGAAGAAGAAGAAGAAGAAGAAGAAGAAGAAGAAGAAGAAGAAGAAGAAGAAGAGAAGGAGAGGGAGAGGGAGAGGAGGAGGAGGAGGAGGAGGAGGAGGAGGAGGAAGGAAGAAGAAAAAGAAGAAGAAGAAGAAGAAGAAGAAGAAGAAGAAGAAGAAGAAGAAGAAGAAGAAGAAGAAGAAGAAGAAGAAGAAGAAGAAGAAGATGATGATACAGGAGAATTGATAGCAGCGTTTGACTATCTCGGGGGTTGCCCCAAAGAAGATGGGGTCAAGCTATTCTCCAAATCCTCTGAAGCAGGGGTGTTAAACTCAAGGCCCGGGGGCCGCCCCAGCCCATGGGGTGCTTAAATCTCGGCTGCGGGGCTTCCCTGGACCGGCCCACAGTACCTCTGCCAGCAAAAACGGAGCTTGCAAGGGCCACACGTGGCCCTCCCGAGCTCCGTTTTCACTGGCAGAGGGTTGCAGGAGGCCGTGGTAGCCGAAAACGGAGCTTGGGAGCTTGTTTTGGCTCCCAAGTTCTCGGGGCACCACAGCCCCCCCCCCCGACGTGAGTGACATCATGCTGGCCACGCCCATCCCAGCCCAAGTTCAAACACAACCCTGATGTGGCCCTCAATGAAATCGAGTTTGACCCCTCTGATCCAAAGGTTAGACAAGACGCAACGGATGGAAACTCATCAAGGAGAGAAGCCACCTGGAACTAATGGTTACAATTGCGTAATTGTATTTAATGTGTACCCTACCTTGTTGTCTCCCTGCACTTCTCCCAGTCTTTGATGCAGTTCTTTGATTTCTTCCCCTAAATGTTTATTTCGATCCCGGGAATCACTCAGAAGCTGGGTGAGATTTGCCTGGGAAAAAGGGCAAGAAACGGTCACGAGGGGAACCCAAAGATTCAGCTGAGAAAAAACAACAACTATTTTTTATTGGATGCTTTTTCTAGAATTAAAATTAATGCAAGTGAAGAAGAAGAAGAAAAAAGCAAGCCATATGTGCATATAGAGCTTGCAGGTAATAGATAAATAGCAATAGTTGGCAACACAAATACGCAGGAATATTCTACCAAGTTTTTATCTTATCTTATCATTTATTTATTTATTTATTTATTTTATTTGATTTCTATACCGCCCTACTCCTGAAGGACTCAGGGCAGTGCACAGCCAAACAATAAAATACATACATACAAAATTTAAAAAGCAGAATTAAAATCAAATTAAAGAGTTTTGGCCCCGACAAATTTAAAACCCCAAACTTTTAAAACCAATTTAAAATTGAATGTATAAAATACTAAAAGATATTTAAAAATTAAACATCTTTTATAAAAGAGGGAGAAAATTAGGCCAGGCCCGCCTGGTGAAATAATAAGGTCTTTAGAGCGCGGCTGAAGGTGCGCAGATCCGGGATCCTCCATATCTCTGGGGGGAGCTCGTTCCAGATAGTAGGTGCCCCCACAGAGAAGGTTCTCCCCCTGGGGGCCGCCAGTCGGCATTGTTTGGCCGACGGCACCCGGAGGAGCCCCTCTCTATGGGAGCGTACCGGCCGGTGGGAGGCTATTGGTGGTAGTAGGCGGTCCCGCAAGTACCCAGGTCCTGCGCCATGGAGCGCTTTAAAGGTGGTAACCAAAACCTTGAAGCATCTTATCTTATCTTTTATCGTATATTTTATCGTATATTTTATATTTTATATATTTTATCTTATCTTATTTTATCTTATCATCTTATTTTATAATTCCTGAGGCCCTCTGGAGGCTGGAAACGGGCCTGTACTTCCCGAACTTCCGATAGGCCCGTTTTTCACCCTTCCCGATCCTCCGTGTGTGCCCTGCACTTACCTGCATCCAAAACGGGTCGCGTGGGGACTCCTGGAAGCAGTGGGGTGGGCGGGGCCAGCCAGGAGTGGGATTTGGGGGTTCTCCAAACTGCACAGAATCTTAGCTAGAGGTTCTCCCGAACAGCCGAGAACTCCTAACAGCCCACCCCTGGATCTCTCTTCTTGAAAGAATTTGTGACCTAGAAATGTCAGTTATATTAGTCAGAAATAAAACCTACTTGTTTTCTTTTCTCCGGAGGGAGAGACGGATCGCCATCCTAAAAGGAGAGGGGAAAAAAAAGGAGAGGAAAAATTCTAATTTCCCCTAAACTTTTAGTAAAGTATTGTATCACTGAACCTTAGGCATTAAAACATTTCCGCTCTAAGCGGAAGTTTGAAGTTTGCATAATGTTATTAATATGAATAATAATGTGAACGGTTTTGAGAAAATCAGAATTTAAAAGAAGTTAATGGAATATTTAACCTCGCTCACTGCATTAACAGAAGAAGGAAGGAGCGGTGCGGTGGCCTAGAGGTGGAGCTCTCGCCTCACAATCAGAAGACTGTGAGTTCGATCCTAGGTAGAGACAGATATTTCTCTCTCTCGGCACAATGAGAATATATCTGCTGAACAAAACTCCGCATTGGTGACAGGAAGGGCAGCCGGGCAGTAAACACTCAGCTCCATTCAGGTGCCCAGACTCCATCCCTGAAGAGATTATGGGGTCATTCAATGAACGTGATTGCATTACCAGAAGGAAAAGGTTTTATTATCCTATCCAAATTTTCAAACCGGCTACGTACAATTAGTTCTTGGTATTTCTTTTTTAGCGATTGGTGCTTTTCCCGTAGTTGGTTAGCCATTAGCTTGAACTGGTCTCTTTCCTGTTGACACGAATCAAGTTCCTTCGAAAGAATGAGGAGCGCTTCCTTCTTGCTCTCCAGTTTCCGTTTACACACCAGGTACTACAAGAAAACCAAGGCAAAACTTTAGTACGTGCGCCGTACAAAGTAAAATGATGTTGTGGCCCACCAGCGGCCTGCGCGGATCATGGCTGATCCCGACGACGAGGAGGCTGGTGTGGGGTCGCATCAGACAGCGAGGAGGCTGAAGAGGATGTGGTGCCAGAGGCAGAGACTCAGCCAGGACCTTCAGAACCTCCAGAGGCTCCTTCAAGTGGAGAGAGCGAAGTGGAGGAGCCTCTCCTCAATGCTCGAGCACGCAGGGCTGCCAAAAGGCAGGAGTGGCTACTCAGGAGGAGGAGGTCTCCTCGAGAGTAAGGCTTGAGGATAATTGGCCACTCCCTTAGCCTATTTAAGTCACACGCCGTTAGTAACTTTCTTGATAGAAACAACTCGTATTTATTATCAGAGTATTTTGGTTTATCATATCTTGTTTTCTGGGCTGGTTGCCAACCTTTGCTGGTCTTGTTTATTCTTGCTACTTAATAAATTTTATAAGGACCGTTGGTGTGTGTCAATATCCTCGGAAATCCGGAGCTGGGGCAGAACAAATGAATATTCAGAAACATTTCTGTGTAAAGAAGAAGGAATATACTTGGGAGTGCTTTCCAAAATTAAGATTTGTGTCAATGTCTCTGGAGATTCTCAATCATCCAGGTCGTGATTGTCCCAAAGGTGCTTTTTTTTCAAAAAAAACAACTGGGCTCCCTTGCCCGGGGAACCTCAACTAAAACTCAGGCTATTTGTTAACCCCAAATGTCTGCAGCTGTTCTGCCCCAGCTACGGACCCCAAAGAACGCAGAACACACAAAAGTCCATTCAAACCTTGGTTTACTAAATAAATCAGTCTTTTACAACAACGGCTATTAATTAATTGCATTAACAGCCGCCAAGAATTCAAAGAATAATAACTGAAAACTTACTATGGTTGGCAGAATGCCCAGAAGCAATTTGCAGGAAGCTGATAAGCAAGACAAGACACGAAGGTATGTGAACAAAGTTGTTCCCTGCAAATTGCTTCAGTTGGCGTTCCTCCTTAAATAGGCTAAGGGAGTGGCCAATTAGCCCCAAGCCTTACTCTCGAGGAGACCTCCTCCTGAGGAGCCATTCCTGCCTTTTGGCAGCTCTGCGCGCCCGTGCATCGAGAAGAGGCTCCTCCTCTTCCTCCTCTTCACTTAAAGGAGCTTCTGGAGGTTCTGAAGGCCCTGGCTGAATCCCCGCCTCTGGCACCACATCTTCTCCAGCCTCCTCATTGTCCGACTCGAGTGCCAGCTGCACAGGCTGCTGGCGCAGCATCATACCAGCCTCCTCGCTGTCGGAATCAGCTACTAGCTGCACAGGCCGCGTACGGGCCACAACAGTAACTTGGATTAATTTCATTATTGAAAACCTGCCATAAACCTTCCCAACTTGATATCTTGACACTTCCCAGAATATAACTGGAGCCACACTTTGAAAATGGTTTTTTTAACTCTCATTTTAAAAAACAAAAAAAAATGGAAACCCAATCTTATAACGAACTTGTGAAAGGACATTTGACGCTTAAATAATAATGATACGCATGAATAATTTACACAGAAACGAATGTAATTTCAGATGCAGGGCTGCATTGATGAAGTTCATATTTCACTTAACTGGATACTTCCAAGGACAATCTTGGTAATATAAAGCAAGAAGACGGCAGGATTTTAAGGAGAGAATGGCTGTCCATTCTCTGAAACGGTATGGGGTCTCCTGCTTGAGCAGGGGGTTGGACTAGAAGACCTCCAAGCTCCCTTCCAACTCTATTTTTGATTGAATTTAAAAGATGATGTACAACATGGGTAAATTCACATTATTTCCAGCTGTTATTTAGATTTCCTTACTTTTTTGTTTTCTCAAAATCTAGCTTTTGCTAACAAAATGGACCGAGATGCCCTACGCACAGTTACGCATGTGCTGGTCACCTCACGGATTGACTACTGCAATGCTCTCTACATGGGGCTGCCCTTGAGGACCACTCGGAGGCTTCAGCTGGTGCAAAATGCAGCCGCGCGGGTTGTGATGGGAGAATCCCGATACTCCCATGTTACACCCCTCCTGCGCGGTTTGCATTGGCTACCGGTTGCCCTCCGGGTGAGATTCAAGGTGCTGGTGTTGACCTATAAAGCCCTACATGGCTTAGGACCAGGATATTTGGCGGACCAACTACAGCCAGCAACGACATCCCATCGCCCGGTTCGCGCCCATAGAGAGGGCCTGCTCAGGGTGCCGTCGGCTAGACAGTGGCGGCTGGCGGCCCCCAGGGGTAGAGCCTTCTCGGTTGGGGCGCCCACCCTCTGGAATCAACTCCCCTTGGAGCTCCGACTAGCGCCTGACCTTCGCACCTTCCGCCGGGAATTAAAAACTTGGCTTTTCAAATCCCTTGACCTGGTCTGATGATGGGGTTTTAATGGGTTCATTTTAAAATTTTTAGATTTTAGTCTTTATTTTTATTGTGGCTTGTGTTTTATTGTTGTGAGCCGCCCTGAGTCCATTGTGAGATAGGGCGGCATATAAGCTGAATAAAATAAAATAAATAAAACAGGATGATGAGGGGACTTCAGAAGTTGTGGGAGCTTCATCCCTGGAAGCTTTCAAGAAGAGACTGGGCTGCCATCTGTCAGAAATGGTGGAGGGTTTCCTGCTTGGGTGGGGGGTGGGGTTGGACTAGATGACATCCAATATTACATTTTACTTTATAATTTTATTTTATATTATTTTATATTTTATTTTATATTTTATATTATATTTTATTTAATTTTTTTACTTTATTTTATTTTTTATATTAATTTTTTTAATTTTTTAATTTTATTATTTTTTATTATTTTATTATTTTATTATTTTATTTTATTTATTATTTTATTTTATTATTTATTTTATTATTTTATTTTATTTTATTTTATTTTATTTTATTATTTTATTTTATTTTATTTTATTTTATTTTATTTTATTTATTTTATTTTATTTATTTTATTTTATTTTATTTTATTTTATTTTATTTTATTTTATTTTATTATTTTATTTTATTTTATTTTATTTTATTATTTTATTTTATTTTATTTTATTTTATTTTATTATTTTATTTTATTTTATTTTATTTTATTTTATTTTATTTTATTTATTTTATTTTATTTTATTTTATTTTATTTTATTTTATACATTTATCTTATCTTATTTTATTTTATTCTACAAGGGATACCTGCTGGACAAAACACAGGTAGTTCTCAACTTCCAGAAATTCGTTTAGTGTCCGTTCCAAGTTACAACAGCACTGAAAAAAGTGACTTATGACCGTTTTCATAACAAGACGGTGGACTAGTTTTCTTTCTGTATCAGATGGTAATTAGTTCTGCCGAGCTATTTTTATCGATAAACCTGTTTAGACCTCGTTAATTCTGAAACGCAAATGGTTTTACAGCCAGATAAAGCCAGTTCACAAAGGAATAATCTCATAGAGCTTGCCCTGTTAAAATACACACTGCATGTCAATTTAAACATGAGAAATGAAGTCTGGAAAAAGCTTTGCCGGTCTTTAAATGAAAGCAATTTTTCAGCTGTGTAAACACAGTCCATTTTCCCTGACTTCCTAATCGCCGTGATGGCGAACCTATGCCACGTGTGCCCAAAGCGGCACACGAAGCCATGTCGCCTGGCACACGCGGACTTGCCTGTTTGTCTTCTGTGTTTCTGGTGTGCATGCATGCGTGAAGATCAGCTGTCTTCTGCGCACATGTCTTCTGGCAGTGCCGAAAAACGGTATGCACATGTGCAACAGCCAGCTGATTGTCGGGTGCGCATCAGTGGTGGGTTTCAAAATTTTTTACTACCGGTTCTGTGGGTGTGGCTTGGTGGGCGTGGCATGAGAAGGTTACTGCAAAATCTCCATTTCCCCCTGGGACTCAGGATGCAGAGAATAGATGGGGCCAGGACCAGTCAGAATTTTTACTACCGGTTCTCCAAACTACTCAAAATTTCCACTACCAGTTCTCCAGAACTGGTCAGAACCTGCTGAAACTAGGGGTGAAATGCTCCCGGTTCCGACCGGATCGCCTGATCCGGTAGCGATGGTGGCGGGTGGTTCGGAGAACCGGTAGCAAAAATCCCTGCGCCCCCCCCCCTCCATGCTCAGCTGAGTTGCACGATCATCAGAGGCTTTTTTTTTTTTTTACTTTTAAAAGCATTTTTTCTACCACCTCTTCCGATGAAAAAATGCTTTTAAAAGTAAAAAAAAAAAAGCCTCTGATGATTTCAGCTGGGATCCTCAGAGGCTTTTCAAAGCATTTTTTTCTGCAACCTCTTGGCCGAAGAGATGGTAAAAAAAATGCTTTGAAAAGTCTCTGACGATCCCAGCTGAGTTGCCTGATCGCCAGAAGCTTTTCAAAGCATTAGAAAAAAATGCTTTGAAAAGTTAAAAAAATAAAAAGTCAGCCCACCCAGTCACGTTACCCCCACCACCACCAAGCCACACACACAGAACCGGTAGTAACATATTTTACATTTCACCCCTGGCTGAAACCCACCTCTGGCGCACATACACGCCAGAAACCGGATGTTCAGCTTTTCTGGAGTGCAATCCCTTCGGAGCGCGGTCCTGACGAGTGCACAAAGTTTCCGCGCGACAAAAAGGTTTGCCGTTACTGTCCTAAGCCATCCCATCTCTTGATGCCTGAAACCTGGTACAGTTAAAAGCCATCGACGAAATAAAAGTGCTTTCAAAACTCTTAATATTAGAATAACATCGGATACTACAGACACAATCACTTTGCGTCGACCATATATGCAGAAAGCTACTGAATATTCTTGCTCATATTAGTATATAGAAACATATATAGACTCTTAACAATAAAGTGCACAGAAAAGCAAGGAAGATGATTAGGCGCCTAAGAGGCTAAAACGTACGACGAAACAATTGCAGGAATTGAGGATGAAGAGAAGGTTTAATGAAAAGAAGGACTAGGGGAGACATGAGAGCAGTCTTCCAATATCTCAGGGGCTGCCCCAAAGAAGAGGGAGTCAAGCTCTTCTCCAAAGCACCTGAGAGTAGGATAAGAAGCGACGGATGGAAACTCATCAAGGAGAGAAGCAACTTAGGAGGAATTTCCTGACCATTAGAACAATTAATCAGTGGAACTACCTAACACCAGAAGTTGTGAATGCTCCAACACTGGAGGTTTTTAAGAAGAGACTGGACAACCATTTGTCTGAAGTGGTGTAGGGTTTCCTGCCTGGGCAGGGGGTTGGACTAGAAGACCTCCGAGGTCCCTTCCAATTCTGTTATGCTATTCCAAATGGCAAAATTGACTATTTTGATGAAAGAAAAGAATACAAGCGCTTTTGTTTCCACATGGAAACCGCTTCTGAACTTTGTGCTTGAAGCGGAAAAGAATGAAACTTTGATTTTGGGTTTTCCCGATTAGATTGACAGATCTTTAGAGAAATGGCTAGTTTATATTATTATGAAAAAGCATAAAGTTGTGATTTGATGTTAATGCCTTATTTTACTGCAGGAGAGAAAATTGGAAGTCAATGCTTCTCTTTCTTTCTTATCCTTCCTTGCTTCTCTTTCCCCCTTTCCCTCCCCACCATTCTCCTATTTACCTTTGTATTTTGTATCTTATTTTATCTTATAACTCAAAAAAAAAAACGTTAAACCAGGAAAGAAAGAAAAAAAGAATACAGGTAGTCCTCAAGTTACAAGTTCGTTTAGTGACCATTCGAAGTTACAATGGCACTGAAAAAGGAGACATAACTATTTTTTTTTTTTTAATTTGATTTGTATACCGCCCTACTCCCGAAGGACTCAGGGCGGTGAACAGCCACAAGATTTTTCACACTTATGACCGTTTTCAGACTCCCCTTGGTCACAATTCAGATGCTTGGCAACTGACTTATGACGGTCGCAGTGTCCCCGGGGGGTGTGTGTGTCACGTGACCCCCTTTTGCGACCTTCTGACAATTCACTTAACAACCTCGTTATTAATTTAGCCACTTCACGCACTTTGCAAGAAAAGTCATAAAACGGGGCAAAACTCACTTAAGAAATGTCTCCGTTAGCAACATAAATTCTGGGCTCAACTGTGGTTGTAAGTCGAGGACTACCTGCATTGCCTGGGTACATCCATATGGCTTCTCTGGCAATAATACAAAATTGGCTTTGCATTCTATTCTTCCAGGATGCGTTCAACATCCTCAACATCTGGATAATTTTCTATCCAAATTTAGAACTTCCTGGCGATTTTGAATCCAAATCCTAAGCAGGTGTGACTCGGCTTAGCTCTTAAGAGATCAAGCGAAGGTTGGTTAAATATTACACCCTAGCTAGACCAAACGGATATGTGGACACAACACACACAGTGTAAACACAAGCATTTGTTGCTTTTGTTGCAATGGAACATTTATTTGCTCTAACCTGAAAGTCACTCCCTGCAGATCAAACCTTGTGTGACATTTTCCTAAGAGCCAACAGCGGCCTGAAGCTTGAAACTAGAAAAGAGGCAAAGACATCTCAAGGGTAGCGTTTCTGGACAAGAGGGAGGGAGGGAGGAAAATAGGGAGGAAAGGAGGGAGGGAGGGAAGGAAGGAAGGAAGGAAGGAAAGAAAAAATGTTAGAAAGGAAAAGATAGAAGGGAGGGAGGGAGGAAGGAAAAGATGGTAGGAAGGAAAAGATAGAAGGAAGGAAAATAGGGAGGAAGGGAGGGAGGGAAGCAGGGAGGGAGGGAAGGAAGGAAAGAAAAAATGGTACGAAGGAAAAGATGGAAGGAAGGGAGGGAGGAAGGAAGGAAGGAAGCAAAGAAGGAAAAGTTGGTAGGAAGGAAAAGGTAGAAGGAAGGAAGGAAAATAGAGAGGGAGGGAGGGAAGGAGGGAAAGAAAAGATGGTAGGAAGGAAAAGGTAGAAGGGAAGAAGGAAAATAGGGAGGGAGGGAAGGAGGGAAGGAAGGAAAGAAAAGATGGTAGGAAGGAAAAGATAGAAGGAAAGGAGGGAGGGAAAGAAGGGAGGGAGGAAGAAAGAAAGAACGAAAGAAAGAACGAAAGAAAGAAAGAAAGAAAGAAAAACAGGAAGGAAGGAAGGAAGGAAGGAAGGAAGGAAGGAAGGAAGGAAGGAAGGAAGGAAAAAGATACAGCCCATCCTTCACAGCCCCTTCTTTGGCTGTTCACACCACTTACTTGACCCATTACAGGTAGTCCTCTCCTTACAACAGTTCATTTAATGACTGCTCAAAGTTACGAGGACACTGAAAACAGTGAGTTAGGATCATTGGTCATTATTTGGGATCAAAATTCGGACACCTGGCAACGGACTCATATTTATGACGGTCCCGGGGTGTGTGTGTGTCACGCAATCCCCCTTTTACGACCTTCTGACACGCAACATCCATGGGGAAAGCCGGATTCACTTAACAACCGGGGTGACTAACTTCACAACGGCGGTGATTTCACTTAACAACTGATGACAAGACAGGTCGCAAAATGGCACAACGTTCACTAAACAACTGTCTCGCTTAGCAACCAGGACAGAAATTTTCAACCCAATTGTGGTCGCAAATCCAGGACTTCCTGTAGTGCAAGAGTTAGGAGCAACGTCCGCAGCGGATTTGCTACGTCTCGATTCCTGTTGGCCCTTTTTAAAAAATTTTGGCCTTGCTTGTTTTGGAACCTGTTTGGTTAGTTTTTAAGTCCACGGGTGGTGCGATAAACAAAGGTTAAATTCAATAATTGTTCAAATGTGTGTGTGCCTGTAGCCACTCAGCAGAAACTACACGCCGTGAGTTCCCGAACAATCACAACACATACGTCGATTTCCCAAGGAAGCATATAGAATTCAGAAGAACAGAGCCGGAAGGGACCTCGGAGGTCTTCTAGTCCAACCCCCAGTTCAAACAGGGAGCCCTTATCCCACTTCAGACAAATCTCTTCTTAAAAACCTCCCCGTGTTGGAGCATTCACAAGTTCTGGTGGCCAGCTGTTCCGCTGGTTCATCGTTCTCACTGACTTTGTTTCCTTTCAAACAAAAGAACTCTGCAAAGTAAAGCTATGGCAACTTCAAAGTAGAGAATTCCTCTACTTATTCCTCTAGGTGCCACCTGAGGAATAAGCCATGCGGAATTGCCCCGGATTGATTCCTAGGCTGGGGGGGGGGCAAGGACCCAAAGGGGGGTCACTTCACAAGGCACCTCCAGGACTCCCTTGGATTATGGCCCTACCGCCCAACTCTCCTCCGGGCAAGGAAGGGCTTGGACCAGACACCTCCTCCTTCTCCTTCTCCCTCTTTCTCTTTCTCCTTCTCCGTTTCTCCATCTCCTGCGTCCTCCCTCTCCTCCTTTTTCCCTTCTTCCTCCTCCTTTCTCTCCTCTCTTTCTCCTTCTCCTCCTTCCCCTTCCCTCCTCCTCCTCCCTCCTTTTTCTCCTCCTCCCTCTTCTTCCTCCTCTCTTTCTCCTTCTCCTCCTTTCCCTTCGCCTCTCCTCCTTCCTCCTCTTCCTCCTTCTCTCTCCTCCTCCTCCTCCTGCCTCCTTCTCCCTCTTCTCCTTCTCCTCTCTCTTTCTCCTTCTCCTTCTTCTCCTCCTCCTCCTCCTCTCTTTCTCCTTCTCCTTCCTCTTCCTCCTCCCTTTTCCTCCTCTATCCTCCACCTCTTCCCTCTTTCTCCTTCCCTCCTTCTCTCTTCCCTTTCTTCTCCTTCCTCCTCCCCTTTCCTCTTCCTCCTTCCCTCCTTCTCCTCCTTCCTCCTCCTCTCTTCCTCCCCTTCCCTCTTTTTTCTCCTTCCCTCTTTCTCCTCCTCCCTTCTTCCTCCTTCTCTCTTCCTCCTCTTCCCTCTTTCTCGTTCCCTCTCTCCTCCTTCCTCCCCCACCCCTCCTCTTTTTTCTCCCTCTCCCTCCTCCTCCTCTCTCTCCCTCTTCCCTCTTTCTCCTTCCCTCTTTTTTCTCCCTCTTCCTCCTCCTCCCTCCTCCCTTCTTCCTCCTTCTCTCTTCCTCCTCCTCTTCCCTCTTTCTCCTTCCCTCTTTTTTCTCCCTCTTCCTCCTTCTCCCAGCAGCGCCGGGCGGGGACGGCGGGGGGCTCGTCGGAGTGGAGCGCCTGGCAGGCCCCGCGTCCTCCCGGCGTCCTCCCGGCCTCCCCTCCGCCCTGCCCGCCGGCGGCCTCACCTCTCCCACCAGCCCCTGCCAGTCGCTCTCGCTGCGGCTGCCGTTCATGGCTCCCGGGCCTCCCTCCGGCCGCGCTTCCTCCGCCTCCTCCGGCCTCCTCCGGCCTCCTGGCAGCCACGCCGGCTCGGCTCGGCACGAGAGGCGGGTCCCTGCGGAAAGCCTCCCCGCCGCCACCCCAGGCCCCGCTAAGCGGCTTTCCGGCTCGGCCGGCGCAAGGACGGGGCCTTCGAGGTCGTCTAGACCGACCCGCGCCATCCTATCCTCCCGGGCTTTTCCCGGCGGTCCTCGGTTTACGACCACACCCCCCAGAGTCCTGCTGTTAAGCGAGACCTGGTCGGGAGTCGGCTTTGCCCCCCTTCTACCACACGTCACTAAGCGAATCCCAAGTCACGCGGTCGCTAAGCGAATCTGCCTTTCCCCCCCCCCCCCCCCCCCATGGACTTGGCTTGTTGGAAAGTTGCAAAAGGGGATCATGTCACACATACACACTAATATATACAGGACATTGCGACCGTCATAAGTGTGAGACAGACGCCAAGCCTCTGAATTTTGCTCATGTCTCACACACACACACACACACACACACACACACACACACACACACACAGGGATGCTGCAATGGACATAAGTGGGAAAAACGATCCCGAGTCCCTCTTTACTTTGTACAGTCATTAAATGAACTGTTGTAAGTCAAGGACTACCTGTGTTTCTTACCACCCCACATTTTGAATGGTCGTTAAGTGGAGGCCTTCCTGTCCGGGGGTGGGGGTGGGGGTGGGGGGGGAATGGAAAGCAAGGTGGGATTGTTATTTGCACAAAATTGGAAAAGTGATGAGATGATGAGAAGGTGATTAGGAAAATATTAGAATGTGCAGAAATGAACAGATTTAACATCTTGCAATTAAGGAGAAAGAACAAACGGAATATTATATGATGCGGGAATTATCAATGGTTAGAGAATAAAAAAAAATGGAAGTTGGAAATAAAAGATTAAAGAAGAGTAGAAAATATGTTAGGATAGAAATGTAAACAATATGATTGTTATGACTACAAGGATTATTATACTTAATATTACAATAAAAATAGAATAGAATAGAATAGAATAGAATAGAATAGAATAGAATAGAATAGAATAGAATAGAATAGAATAGAATAGAATAGAATAGAATAGAATAGAATAGAATAGAATAGAATTCTTTATTGGCCAGGTGTGATTGGACACACAAGGAAATTGTCTTTGGTGCATACGCTCTCAGCGTATATAAAAAGACAAAATACATTCTTATATTCTTATTAGAAGATATGTTAAGAGGGAAAAATGAATAAGTTTGCTAGGTTAAATTGCTCATTATACTACAATTGGAAAATCAGAGATTTAATATCAATGTAATGAATGCCGTTGTAAATCTTGATGGTTATTGCACACAGGTATTTGTATCCAGACGACACACTGTTTAAGGGAAGACGGAATGTTTATATTAAAAAAATAAAAATTCCTATTCTAAAAAAAAAGAGAGAAGCATTTTGCAAGAAAAACCTCGCCCTGAGCAGTGGGAGAAGACCTTACTTTCTCTTTCCATCCCTTTATCAAACTTTTTTTTTCTCTCTTTTTTTTAAATCAAGTGGAATTTCAGAAACATAGAATAAAAAAACTCCGGCAGCGCAAATGGATCACAGGAGACCTTTAAAAGTTGGCCACGCAGAGAGGTCACTCCAAAGGAGAACATGGAAAACGATGTCTTTCATCGCCAACTTTACATCCCAAACTTCCAAACAGCAGGAAGCCAATTTCGACATGCTAAGCCACCTTCTGTTTTAAACCTTCAATCTGGGGTTTGTTAAGCTTTACGCTTGCGATTTGCTCAAAATAAGACACAAACTGCAAGCAAACTCCCTTGAGGGGGTCTCGTCTGGTGGTTTTTACAACTGGATGTTTCTCAAGGTCGATCCCATCCAGATGTTTCGTTTCGAATCCCCAGTTATATTTGCTGAATGTAGTTCTAATCCTCCTTAAGGTGTATCCATCCATCACTGGACATAAGCATTAGAGGTGGACCAAAGGGGCTTTTTTTTCCAGGGGCAACTGGGCTTTCTTGATTTTCCTTTGAAGACGTTTTGCTCCTCATCCAAGAAGCTTCTTCAGCTCTGACTTAATGGTGGGGAATGGAAGGATTGATACTCCTTGCAGACAGCTGGTCATTTGCATTATTTTTAGAGTCGTTGAGACCGCTTGGAGGTTTGATTCAGAATCCAAGTGGCCTCAATGACCCTCTAAAGGTAATGGTAAAGGTTTCCCTCGCACATATGTGCAGTCGTTCCTGACTCTAGGGGCAGTGTTCATCTCTGTTTCAAAGCCAAAGAGCCAGCGCTGTCCGAAGACGTCTCCGTGATCATGTGGCCAGCATGAATCAATGCCAAAGGCGCACGGAACGCAGTTACCTTCCCACCAAAGGTGGTCCCTATTTTTCTACTTGCATGTTTTACCTGCTTTTGAAATGCTAGGTTGTCAGAAGCTGGGACAAGGAACAGGAGCTCACACCGTTACGCGGCACTCGAACCGCTGAACTGCCAACCTTTCAATCGATAAGCTCAGAGTCTTAGCCATTGAGCCACTGCGTCCCTCAATGATCCTCTAAAAGAATGCAAATCAGTAGCTGTCTGCAAGGGGTATAAATCCTTCCATTCCCCACCCTCCAGTAGGAGCTGAAGAAGCTTCTTGGATGAGAAGTGAAATGTCTTCAAGGAAAAACCAGAAAGCAAAATGTTTTCAAAAAAAACCCAGAAAATAAACTTTATATTTTACTTTGCATTTTAAACATAGTTACTTTATATTTTACCTTGTATATTAAACAGTTACTTTATATTATAGTATAAAAATAAACGTTATATTTTACTTCGCATTTTAAACATACCTTATATTATGTATTTTACTTTATATTATAAAGTAACTGAAATGCAAAGTAAAATATATATTTTACTTCGCATTTTAAACATAGTTACTTTATATTATATATTTTACTTTATATTATAAAGTAACAAATGCAAAGTAAAATATAAAGTATGTTTAAAATGCAAAGTAAAATATAAAGTATGTTTAAAATGCAAAGTAAAATATAAAGTATGTTTAATAGGATTACAGCTTTGGTCATTTTTGGTACGATCACGAAGGGGATCATCTCCCAGTGCATAGGCATCTCCAGCCTTACGGGCTCTGTAATGTGGGTGACAGGGGCTCCCCCCAGCAGGGATCCGTCCACCTACTCGAACCGCAGTGGCTTGGCCAAGCGCCGTGTCCTACCTCCAGCTGATTGACTGCCGACAAGCTAATCAGACACCGGATGCACCCAGAGTTAACCAATGCCTCGAACACTCCACAAACCAGCTTTCCAGGGGCTGTGAGACACACTGGAATCACAAAAGGCCGGATGGGGGCACTCACCATCGGATTTTGGTCCCCCTCATCGTCGCCGTCATCTGGGACCTGCGGAGGCTCCGCTTTGGCGAGCGTCTCTCCGTCGTCTGGTCGGGTTGGCAGAGCCCCACCCATCTGGTGGGCTGCCCTGGACTTAACGGGAATCTTCCTGGAGTTCATCACAGTTTTCCCTGGTCCGGAGTCTTTGCTCTTCTCCTTCGGCATGGGGGCCGGGCACTCAGCTGCCCAATGGCCGGGCTGACTGCATTTAAAGCACAACATAGGCCGGCAAGGATGCCAATCTGGGGCTCCAACTGGGGTCTCCCCCACGGGTGGGGCTGTGCGTTTGACGGTCAACTGCCGCTTATGGAACCTACGTGGCCTAGGTCCCAGGTCCCTCTTGGGGCGGAACTCTTTCAACTGGACATCTATCTCTCTGGTCGCCCGGTACCACTCATTTAGCTGAGGGGGCAGGCCACGGTATTCACAGACCTGCCGTAGGCCTCGATTAAGCCCTGCTTTGAATCGATGAACCAGAAACTGTTCTGGCCAGTGCCGTAATTTGTCGGCAAGCCGGCGGAACTCCTGTATATAGTCCAGCACCTGGCGAGGCCCCTGCTTTAATGCCATCAGCTCCCCTTCAGCCCTCTGGGTCCGGGTCACGTCCTCGAAACGGCATTGTAAAGCATCCAGTAGCAGGTTGACATCTCCCAACTCCCGAGCATTGTCACTGTACAGATCCGCTACCCAGTCTGCCGCTTCCCCGTCCAGGGCCACTGTCACTGCATGCACCATGGCCCGCTGGCTGCGATACAGGTGTGCATAGCAGTTCATGTGAATAATGACCTGGTGTACAAATAGAGCCAATCTGGCAGGGTCCCCGTCATATGTGGTCCTCAGGTGTGGTGGGTCCCTGGCCCATGGCTGTGGCTGCCAATAGCCTAGAGAGGCTCCTTGTCCTGAGGAGGCTACACCAGACAGCCGATAGTCAGGGCCGCCTCCTAGTAGTTGGGCCCCAGTCCCAGCAACGGTTGTGGAATTTTCCCCCGACTCTCCAGCAGCCTGCACTGCCAGAACTTCCAATGCAGGCCTCTCCGTCGGTCCCATGTCAGTCTCCTTCACCAGTTCTTTGGCCATCCCACTTTTTGGCACCGATGTGCAGCTGCCTCCGGAAGCAGCAAGCCACCCCGACAAACAGCTGATTCTCAACAAACTGACCAACAGCTGACTCCGCAAAACCAACCAGAATCAACACACAGCGGCCAACGATCATCTGCTCCCTACAAGCAGGCCGGAAGCAGCTAAGTAGCTCAAAAGGCAGAAGAAAGAGGGTGAGGAATGCTGGCTACCTCTTATGGTTCCAAACCAAGCCAGCAAAAGAAGAGGCCACACTGTGAGTAGAACAGTGGGTCTCTTTACTGGAATCTTACTTCATCTTACGGTGAACAATGGAGTAAAAGGGTTCCTAGCCAGCATTACTGGCTTCTGCTAGCCAGCTGGCTTTATGGACTCAGCACGCTCCACCCTCCTGTTCCTGGTTGCTCCCGGCTGGCTCCTGCAAGTACTCTTGCTGCAGCCCGGTTGCTCCCTGGCCAGCTCCAGCAAGTACTTTTTTGGCCCGGCACCAGCAAACACTCTTCGGGCTCCGTTGCTCTCTGGCTGACTCCAGCAAGTAGTCTTCAAGCCATCATGGCTTCTGAACTGACCATAGCTGGCTTGCCTCCCTGACTTCTCTCCCAGCGTGAGTCCCATCACCTGGCACCCATCTTTTGCCCCATGCATCCCCCTCCCCCTACGTGTGTGTGGCAACTCCGAAACAGCGCGTTGTGGCTGCTTTGAACGGCGTGCTGTCTCGGATGGTGACAGCAACTATTATTTAAAATGCTAACTAAAATATAAAGTAACTATGTTAGCTAACCAATAACAAAGTCATGTCATGTGCCCCTCGGAAGTTATATTGTGTGTGTAAGGGGAGTCCTCAACTTATGACTGGTTACTTAGCGGCCATCCAGAGTTACGACGGACTCTCAAAAACTACCTATGATTCAGTTACTGATCATAGTTAACATTTAATTCCGGTTTGGCTGCTGGCTTCTAGTGGTTACGCTAATGTTTCCAAGGTGCTTATAGACGAATTTCTTTGTGGTATCTTCTAGAATTTGTGAGTTATCAATGCGCGAGTGATCGGTTTTTTCTTTTTTCTCTTTTCTAAAGATGGGGCCACAGTTGCTCTCCTTGGCAGCTCACTTGCTCCCAGTGATGAAATGCTACCGGTTCGCACCGGTTCGGGCTAACTGGTAGTGGTGGCGGCAGGTGGTTCGGAGAACTGGTTAGCGACGGCAGCGCTAGATTCTGCCCATCCGCCCGGACGTCGTTACTTTCTGGTTTTAACCAGGAAGTAACCTATTTTTTACATGCATGCACAGAAGGATTTGCACATGCGCAGAGGGTCCAAGTGTGCACATGATGCGCACAAGCGAAGCGAGTGAAGTGCGTGTGGTGCGCGCACTTCCCGAACTGGTAGGGAGGGTAAGTAGATTTCACTTCTGCCTGTCCCCAAAATTTATCCAGGGTAACCCATAAGGATTTGGTTAGACCATTAGCTAGCTCCACAACTGGTGCGGTGGCCTAGAGGTGGAGCTCTCACCTAACAATCAGGAGGCTGTGAGTTCGATCCTAGGTAGAAGCAGATATTTCTCTCTCTGGGCACACTTAGAATTTATCTGCTGAACAAAACTCCGCACTGGTGACAGGAAAGGCATCCAGCCAGTAAAACACTCAGCTAGTTCCATTCGGTTGCCCAGATTCCACCCCGCAAGGGATTATGGGGTCGTTAAAAGAGGATAATGATTAGCTAGCACCACAATTCATCCAATCCTAGAGATTTAAACTGTTTCAAAGCAAAAATCCGTTCCGTGACCATCATCCTATTGCTCTCGAGTTTCAATCCTGCTGCTTCATCCCGTTGAGTAACTCAGACTTTTCTTTTATGGCGGGTGAACATTTATTTAACCTTCTCATTTAGCAGCTGATGTATGGATTCTTCTCCTTTGAATACTTCAGACTGTTATTTTTAGCCTCTTTCGCTAATCTCAGCTAATTCTGAGCTTTCTTGACAGTGTTACTAAATTTGTGGGCATTTCTGTGCTTTTAGTATCTTCTTTAGGAATTAAGAGATCCTTTTCTCATTAGCTTTTCCAAACCCTGGAATATAATCCATTGTTGCTCTGAGTTAATTAAAATCCCCCCCTTTTTTGTTGTTTTTTAACCGTGGTGGTGCAGTGGTTAGAATGCTGTACTGCAGGCTATTTCTGCTGACTGCCGGCTGCCTGCAGTTCGGCAGTTCAAATCTCACCAGGCTCAAGGTTGACTCAGCCTCCTTCCAAGCCCCCAAACAGAGCTTCAGAGGCTTTCCTGAAGCTCTTTCAGAGGCTTTCAGAGGCAAGAAAAGAAAGTTTTTTCTGAAACGGAGTTTCCGAAGTTTCAGAGGCAGGAAAAAAAAGCAAAAAAAAAAAAAAAACAAGGCATATAGCTCACAACCAAGGAACCTGTTGCTAAAATTCATCTCTGGGAACAGCTGATTGGGGGGTATTTCGGGAGGCTGATCCACCCGCCAATCAGCTTTTTTCTTATTTTCCTCCCCAAAAACTAAGGTGCGAAAAATACGGTATTTTATCTCTAAAGCCCAGTTGTTCATAGCCATAGCCAAGGAAATACACCCAAAATGTATTCTTTCAACCTTCAATACAGTTCTCTGTTCTCATTCTGATCCATATTTTACAATACACAAATATTTCCATTTGGTATTTAATCAGATATACAGATGGAGCTAAAGATCAAGCAAAAATGGTTAACAACCTGTGAAACTGAGGCAATTTCCCCCCTGCCTCTTGAGGAGGTTAGCATGAGGAGAACCTGAGATTCCAGTATGACGGATTTGCATAGTTTTGGATCAGTTACCTTGCAAAACACTCACAAAGTACTCGCTTCGAGTACTTGCCTTTTTCTCCTTTTCCCACATAACAGGTGAATCGTGCAACTATCCGTGTTTTTTATTCATTTTTTTTTATTCCTAACTTTCTGCACCATCAATTGTTATCTCTTCCTGACACCATCTGCTTCTTATGCCGAAACCAATTTGTATTCTCTTTCTGAGGTTAACCTCTAAACTTTTCTAACCTTGAAAATCTTAATTATTTTAACAAAATGCACCTTTTGAAATCTGGCTGTGTTCTACGAGTACTTCCATCTTTATCCATTCGATTAAAAAAAAAACCCTCTCTTTTTATGACCCTATAATCCTTCAATTTGGGGTGGAATCGGGCAACAGGATGGAGTTGAGCATTTACAGACCGGATGCCCTTCCTGATGCCTGCACTGAGTTCACAGCAGATGTTGTTTCTCTGTACTCTGGGGGAGAAATATCTGCTGCTACCTAGGATTGAACTCTCAACCTTCATAGTGAAGGGCAACCGTCTTCACCACTAGGCCACCATACTGCTTTCAAATATATATCCTTATTCATTCAATGATATCCATAGATATATATTTATCCATTCAATAATGGGCTGAAATCACATGGATTTTTTGTTACCCATGATCTTCGATTAACGGATCTGTTTTGATCATCCTCAAGATATAACTTTAACTCAAGGGAATCATAAACCCTTTCCCACTATTAACATCAACCTTCATAAGTATGGATATTGCTGAATTTTTTAAGATTTTTTTTTTGGGGGTCAACCTTAAGAATCTCATTTAAATGAACTGGGTTATATGTACAAATTAGGGAGAGTTTGCCCGTGTGTGTGTGTAAACAAACAAGATTTTTAAAGAAAAAGATATTGAAATCCTGCAAAACATAATAACTGTAATGTGATAAAAGAGATGGGTCCTTTTTTCCTGGCGAAACGTGACAGTGACGGATGGTGTAGCTTGTTACTGTTGCCTTGATGATTTTATTGGGCTGCAGCTAAAATCCAGCAAGCTGATTATGTCATGTCCCTATCGGAGCCTGAATCTGTAGAGGAAGACGAGCCGGAGCTGGAGCTGACGGAGATCAAGGAGGAGGAATGTGGGGAGGAGCAAGACCGAAGCAGCCCAGGGCCCCCCAGGATTGGGATGGAAGAACGGGGAGCAGGAGGACCGAGAGAAGCTAAGCAGTGGACATGAGGAGTGACAGAGCTCAAGCGATGAGCAAGGACCGTCCCCTCCTGATCCCTGAGCACGGAGAGTGGAGAGAAGGCAGGAACAGTGCAGGCTGACTCGACAACTCAGAAGTCAAGAATGACTTGCCAAGAATGTGGGAGTATTTGAGGGGAAAATTGGAGTTTGAACTCTCAGCTAGCTGTTTTGCCTCTGTGCCTTGTCCAGATTTGATGAAAGTTTAAAATATAAGGCACCTCGAGGAATCAAATCACTTTAATTGGTGAAAGCAAACTTCACGACACCCTGGAAATAGGCGTCGCTTTCTTTAGGTCTGTAAATTGAACAAATTTGAATGCGGAGAGGAAGTGCCACTTAAGTACCCATCCTTGAAAAGAAATATGTGAGGAACTGCTAGCACGAATCATAATCCGATCATTATAAAGAACGATAAAAATGTTAAAAGGGAGCTCTTGACAACTATAAAGAGGTGATCGATGTAACTCTAAAAAAGTTAATGGCAGAAAAGGAGGAAGGAGAAAAAAAAATCCTAGACGGAGGATAATGCAACTGCCAAGACACCAAGAGATGGATTTCTGCCCATCGTTGCTGAACAAAATGACTTTTAACTTTTTATGAACAGTTTAATTGGAGTATTAATTCTTCAAGATCGGGATCTTTCACATTCTTGAAGCCCTGGAAAATGCTGAACATTGCAGCAAGAGAAGTTATTATCTTCTTGGATAATAGGAAAGCTTTCTAAGCAGAAATCACCTTCTGGGGGCAATCGGTATGTTTTGATCACTCCTGTCCTGCGATATTATGATGGAAAAATTAAAGTATTCATATTGTCCATGAGAAAAAAAAGGGGGGACATCTATATTAAGATGCTACCTCTAGTAAACCAAGCCCAAATTAGTATGCTCTCTTCATCAGGCCCAATAATAAAATGAGAACAATTTGAAATGAAACAGAAGGAGGAGGAGGAGGAGGAGGAGGAGGAGGAGGAGGAGGAGAGAAGAAGAAGAAGAAGAAGAAGAAGAAGAAGAAGAAGAAGAAGAAGAAGAGGAGGAGGAGGAGGAGGAGGAGGAGGAGGAGGAGAGGAGGAGGAGGAGGAGAAGAAGAAATAGTAATAACCAAATACAAATTCCTTGGCCAATAAGGAATGCTATTCTATTCTATTCTATTCTATTCTATTCTATTCTATTCTATTCTATTCTATTCTATTCTATTCTATTCTATTCTATTCTACTCTACTCTACTCTACTCTACTCTACTCTATTCCTTTCCTATTCCTATTCCTATTCCTATTCCTATTCCTATTCCTATTCCTATTCCTATTCCTATTCCTATTCCTATTCCTATTCCTATTCCTATTCTACTCTACGCTACTCTACGCTACTCTACGCTACTCTACGCTACTCTACTCTACTCTACTCTACTCTACTCTACTCTACTCTATCCCATCCCATCCCATCCCATCCCATCCCATCCCATCCAGTGGTGGGTTTCAAAAATTTTTACTACCGGTTCTGTGGGTGTGGCTTGGTGGGCGTGGCTTGGTGGGTGTGGCAGGGGAAGAATACTGTAAAATCTCCATTCCCACCCCACCCCACTCCAGGGGAAGGTTACTGCAAAATCTCCATTTCCTCCCGATTAGCTGGGACTTGGGAGGCAGAGAATAGATGGGGGTGGGGCCAGACAGAATTTTTACTACCGGTTCTCCGAACTACTCAAAATTTCCACTACTAGTTCTCCAGAACTGGTCAGAACCTGCTGAAACCCACCTCTGATCCCATCCCATCCCATCCCATCCCAACCCATCCCATTCTGCTTTATTTATCTATTCTCAGCTGGGCACTAATCCCACTAACATTTAACCAGCTTCACCAAGTTAACCTGAGGATGAGCTTTCAAAATACCTAAGGATGATTAAGCCTTAGCAGGTTGAAGGATTTAGCTGACCAAGGTTATTCTCAGAAGTTTAGATCTAGAAATGCAAGCAGGGTTTCCCAGATCCGGATTGCAAAACTCTAAAGAAACCACTAGATGGCAGCAGAGAGGAATAGAAATCTCTAGCTCTCTGCTGCCACCATTCACTGCCATCTGGAATTTTGCAGCCCAGATCAGATACCGTAGCCCTAATTTGGCGAGTTGGCTAAGATGGGAAGGAATATCCTAGACCCACCCCAGCCATGCCTCCCCCCCCGAGGTCAAACACTACCCTGATGCGGCTGCCCCCTGCCCTAGACAACGGGTACAGCAAATTCAACTCATAATACTGCCAAGAAGAAAAAAAAAAATATATAATTAAAATAAGCTGAAGTTGACCTGAGGACAACTTAAAGATTCTGAGTGAGTCACCGCTAGAATTCCCCTCGAGGCTTTTAATGATAGTCATTTCAGTTAATGTTGAATGCTTCTCATTAAAAGGCCTTTACTTGATAAAGTATGTGAATAAATGAAGTGTAAAAAAAAAAAAACCATTTATAGAAAAGACAAAGAAGACTGGCTGTAGAGGTGATACCACTGCAGTGTTGGAAAACCACATAAACAATATGTCAGTGAATGAGCCATGAAGAGGGGCTTTAATATATTGTATAACCCCATTCATTAAGGGACCAGGTAGGGTTTATTGATGTGATGGAATATACCAGAATTGGGGTGTAAATCAGTGGTGAAATCCAAATTATTTTACTACCGGTTCTGTGGGCGTGGCTTGGTGGGCGTGGTGAGACTTGGTGGGTGTGGCTTGTGAGGAAGGATGCTGCAAAATCTCTATTCCCTCCCCACTCATGGGGAAGGATACTGCAAAATCCCCATTCCCTCCCCACTCCAGGGGAAGGATACTGCAAAATCCCCATTCCCACCCTACCCCAGGGAAAGGATACTGCAAAATCTCCATTTCCTCCCCACTCCAGGGCAAGGATACTGCAAAATCTCCATTCCCACCCCACTCCAGGGGAAGGATACTGCAAAATCCACATTCCCACCCTACCCCAGGGAAAGGATACTGCAAAATCCCCATTCCCACCCCACTCCAGGGGAAGGATACTGAAAAATCTCCATTCCCTCCCCACTCCAGGGGAAGGATACTGCAAAATCCCCATTCCCTCCCTACTCCAGGGAAAGGATACTGCAAAATCTCCATTCCCTCCCCATTCTGGGACCAGCCAGAGCTGGTATTTGCCGGTTCTCCGAACTACTCAAAATTTCCGCTACCGGTTCTCCAGAACCTGTCAGAACCTGCTGGATTTCACCCCTGGTGTAAATTCTGTTTCTTTTATAACAATTTCCTTTTTTAACTATAATGGAATTGCTATTAAATCCACCAGATGGCAGTCTTGTGATCTATTAAATAAAGGACGCATTAGGCATTAAATCCAGCTACCGTAATGTGAATGGATTAAAAAAAAAATAATTGCATTAAATGAACAAAATATTCTTTTTACTCATTTGTACCGTGATAACCTTTCGGCTTGCTTTCTTGTTACGTTATTTGCAGCATCCTAATCCAATCCTTAAAAGTAAGAAAGGCTAGCGTAACCAAACTGAGATTCGCCATCACGGCTGCAGGGGGTGTCATATGCTAGAATTAAAGGGGAGAACACCAGCGAAAGACATTTTTCTGGGAGGTAAGTAATGACAATGGGATACATCAAACATATATTTATACCACATACCTTTCATACTGTATTATTAATATTATACTTGTGCCTAAGTGAAAACAGATGGGATTGTCTCCTTATCTCAGTGCAAAGATATCGACCTTCTGGCTCCAAAATTAAAGATAAGGGACTCTTGGTAACATCAGGTCTGCCTGATTCGCCAGTTGAGTCCCTTTCTGGATCGGGACTCCTTAAACACGGTCACTCATGCCCTCGTCACTTCCCGCCTGGACTACTGCAACACTCTCTACATGGGGCTCCCCTTGAGGAGCACCCGGAGGCTCCAACTGGCGCAGAGTGCGGCCGCGCGGGTGGTTATGGGAGCGACGTGGTGCTCCCATGTAACACCCCTCCTGCGCGAGCTGCACTGGCTCCCGGTGGTCTTCCGGGTCCGCTTCAAGGTTTTGGTTATCACCTTTAGAGCGCTCCATGGCTTAGGGCCCGGTTATTTACGGGACCGCCTGCTGCCGCAAACGGCCTCCCACCGGCCGGTACGCTCTCACAGAGAGGGACTCCTCTGGGTGCCGTCGGCCAAACAGTGTCGGCAGGGGGGAGAGCCTTCTCTGTGGGGGCACGTACTATCTGGAACGAGCTCCCCCGGTGATACGGAGGATCCCGGATCTACGCACCTTCCGCCGCACTCTCAAGACCTTTTTATTTCACCAGGCTGGTCTGGCCTAACCTCTCCCATTCTCTTTTTAATGTAAATTTTAATGTAAATTTTAATTTGTTCTTAACCTGGGGTTTTAAATTTGTCTTGGGCTAAATTGTTTTAATTCGATTTTACTTCTGCTTTTACATTTTTGTATTCTATGTGTTTTGTCTTGTGCCTGTTCACCGCCCTGAGTCCTTCGGGAGTAGGGCGGTATATAAATCAAATAAAATGAAAAATGAAATGAAATGAAATACGCATCACACGTCTTACCTCTTAGGAGCCAGGTTTTACAGATTTATTATAATTTGTGTTGCTTTAGTCTCTACTTCATCAAATTAAGCAAAATCTCTTTTTTAAAAAAAAATAAAGGTTATGCCTCAATTAACCAGTCTGTCGTTTCGACCGAAAGCTAATTATAAGACTATTCTCTGCAAATGGTTACCTTTAGGATTGTGTGTGTCTCTTTAAAAAAAATAAAAGAAAAAGAAAACCGTGGAAATGCTAATTTTATTGTCAATTTTAAAACGGGTGTCTCTTACCGACGACCTGCAGCCTCTGTCAGATTTGTTTAAGCCAGCGTCCCTGAAGTATTTCTGCATAGAAATACATGCTACTTTTTAAAGCATATTAAGCTGTTGTTGGGTTCCTGTGACTAAGGAACCGAAGAAAAGGACTTCGGCTTAATGAACATCCTGCGTAGCCTGTAATTAGGGAAGCGAAATGACTTCTGCACAGCTGCGTGGAGGTCAGCTGGGATGATGCAGCATAGCTCCCTTGCTGACTCTCTTCCATGCAGGACTTCCTTTCTCCATGTCTCCTCCTCTGGCTCCTTCCCTTGGATATCTGTTGGTCTCTGGTCCCATCTGCATGGCCACGTTGGTCGCTTTAAGGGATAAGTTTCCTGCCTGAGCAGGGGGTTGGACTAGAAGACCTCCAAGGTCCCTTGCGACGCTGTTATTTCTATTCTTTTCTGTTCTGTTCTGTTCTCTATTTTATTCTTATTCTTCTATTCTAATTCTCTTCTCTTCTTATTCTTCTCTTCTATTATTTCTATTTCTATTCTCCTATTCTATTCTCTATTTTATTCTTAATCTTCTATTCTAATTCTCTTCTATTCTTATTCTTCTATTCTATTATTTCTATTTCTATTCTCCTATTCTATTCTATTCTATTCTATTCTATTCTATTCTAGTCTAGTCTAGTCTAGTCTAGTCTAGTCTAGTCTAGTCTAATTCTAATTCTAATTCTTCTATTCTAGTCTAGTCTAGTCTAGTCTAGTCTAATTCTAATTCTAATTCTTCTATTCTATTCTAGTCTAGTCTAGTCTAGTCTAGTCTAGTCTAGTCTAGTCTATTCTAGTCTAGTCTATTTTTATTATTCTATTCTATTCTTATTCTTCTTTTCTATTATTTCTATTTCTATTTCTATTCTATTCTCTATTTTATTCTTATTTTTCTATTCTAATTCTAATTCTCTTCTCTTCTTCTATTCTATTATTTCTATTTATATTCTCCTATTCTATTCTATTCTATTCTATTCTAGTCTAGTCTAGTCTATTCTAATTCTAATTCTTCTATTCTATTCTAATTCTTCTATTCTATTCTCTATTTTATTCTTCTATTCTATTCTATTCTATTCTAATTCTTATTCTTCTATTCTATTCTATTCTTATTCTTCTATTCTATTCTATTATTTCTATTTCTATTCTCCTATTCTATTCTATTCTAATTCTAATTCTATTCTATTCTATTCTATTCTATTCTCTATTTTATTCTTATTCTTCTATTCTAATTCTATTCTCTTCTTATTCTTCTATTATTTCTATTTCTATTCTCCTATTCTATTCTATTCTATTCTATTCTATTCTATTTCTAATTCTTCTATTCTATTCTATTCTATTCTATTCTTCTATTCTATTCTATTCTATTACTTATTCCTCTATTCTTAGTTAAAATTCATGCAGGCTGTAAGATGAACTGGTCCCACTGCCTGTCACAGAGGACGGTTGCACCTGTTTGAGCAGAGGGTTGGACTAGAAGACCTCCAAGGTCCCTTCCGGCCCTGGTATTGTGTGATTCTGTGATTTAGAAAGCCTATGCTTGCTAAAAGTCAAAAATTTTCTGTAGCCAGCAAATGCTAACTTTGGATTTGTGTGAGGTTGCCAAGGCTTCATTTGAAGACTTGAGATTATGAAATGGGCTATTATCGCAATTAGCATACGGAGGACTTTCCACCCCGTCATATCCGCTAGCTCGTTTTTCCCGTGGACATTTAAAATCAGGAGTGTATTGATAATAGCAGATGGCGAGGGTTTTTTTTTAATTAATCACTGACCTCACATTCTCCACAATGAAGTCCAGAAATTGCAATACGGCACCTGCTGCTGAAAACGATTCCGTCAGCAGAGCTGCGTCCGCAAAATATTGAAACAGCCACGGCGGAGGAAATAAACACGCTCGTCTCTCACACAATCCGGTAATAATCTCCAAACAGTCAATAGAAATTTGTTGACGGAGGCAAATCAACCAATAACGCCAGCTATCATCAAAGCCTTTCCAGAGTGACCTTCAGAGATTCGTGCTGACAGTAATAGAAGGAAAAAGAGAATTTGCAGAAAAGTGCAAACTGAACTGGAAAGATGTGGAAAAGAAAAAAAAAACAATACTTGGGATGGTATTTTTTGGAGGACCTACCTGGAATCAAATGGCACGTAATCATCTTCTTTTAACAACTCCGTAATCCCTTGCAAGGTGGTGTCTGGGCAACTGAATAGAGCTGGATGTTTACTGGCTGGATGCCTTTCCTGTCACCAGTGCGGAGTTATATTCAGCAGATATATTCTCATTGTGCTCAGAGAGAGAAATAACTGCCTCTACGTAGGATCGAACTTATAGCCTTCTGATTGTGAGGCAAGAGCTCCACCTCTAGGCTACCACACCACTCCAATCAAATGGCACCTGATGAGGAGTTTAAAATCTAGAAAATGATTTGTGGTCAAGTTAGACTAGGCTCCTGGAAATTGTATTTCCATATACTTTTCTTAGCAATAGTACAGAAATTGTTTTTTTTTCCCCATGATATGTAAGTGTAAGTGTGTGTTTAACTCTGCAGTTTCACTGACAGCTTTAGGAGTCTCTGGTGGTTCCCATCCAACTCCTAACCGGGTCCAGATTTGCTCCAGTTTTTGAAGCCATCTAAGGTCAACAAGATTCTCCTATTTAATCGGACTGTCGTGCCCCAGCATATAACTTTTATATACTGTTGTTGCTCTCTAGCTCCATCTATTGGCCCCCCCCTCTGTTAGCAGGGAGGAACAGGGGCAGGCAGTGGAGACGAGGAGTGACGGAGCTCAGGCTCTGAGCAAGGACCGCCCCCTCCTGATCCCTGAGCACGAAGAGTGGAGAGAAGGCGAGAACAGCACAGGCTGACTTGATGACTCAGGAGGAGAGTGCCCTGCCCCTCTTCACAAGGCACACCTGGGGACTGAGATTTAAGGAGACACTGTGAGGAGGGCCGTTTGTTGGGAACAAACGCTGAATTGGTAGAATTTGGTGTCCCGATACAGACATTTGGAGTTGGCAGGACAGTTTGCTTCTTCCTTGCTTCGTGAACTCAGTGCTTTGTTCCTTACCTCGTGGAATCGGTGCTTCTTGCTTGCTTCGTGGACTCATTTCCCTGTTCCTTTGCTTTGCTGGACTGTGTGCAGCCAGAGGCTGCCATGTGCGTGTGTGCGGGCGCGCACTTTGCTCTGAAACTTGCCAAGAACGTGGAAGCATTTGAGGGGAAATATGGAGCATTAAAGGGGAGTTTGAACCCTCAGCTGGCTGTGTGGTCTTTGTGCCTTGTCCTGGGTCAGCGGTCTGCAACCTTAAACACTCAAAGGGACATTTGGACTCCTTTCCCACAGAAAAGAAAACACCGGGAGCCACAAAACCCTATTGTGACCCAGGCCCAAGTAGTTAGTATTAAATACAAACAATTCAAAGACAAACAGACTTTATTAGAACAGCTGAGAATTAACTCATTCTCAGCGTAGTCCAAACTAAACGAAAGCAAATTCTTCAAAACACCATTCCACAGTTTATCACTGACCTTGGCGAGACCCAGCTGGGGCTCGACAGACTCTTCTTAAAAACCGCCAGTGTTTTTAACCCTAACCCCGTGTTCCGGCTTATTCTATACTTCTGGCTGAGTTGCTGCACAGACCGAATTAAAACATTGCAAACCTTCTTCGGTTTTTGGTTCTTTTTGTCGCTACGTGGACCGGATGAGAGATAGAGCCGAGAGAGAGTCTAGATCAGGGGTGTAAAACTCGATTTCATTGAGGGCCGCATCAGGTTGTGTTTGACCTCTGAGGGCTGGAGTGAGTGTAGCCAGGGTGGGCACGGCTAGCTTGACGTCACTCGTGTCGGGAGTGCCTGAGGTGGCCTGAGCACTCTGCCAGCAAAAACGAGCTCCATTTTCAGCTGCGATGGTCTCCTTCAACCCTCTGGCAGCGAAAACGGAGTTCGCGAGGGCGGCCTGCAGCCCTCCCGAGCTCCATTTTCACCGGCAGAGGCACTGCGGGCTGTTCCTTCGCTGTTTCCAGGGTGGGCCAGATCCAAGCAACCCGCAGGCCAGATCTGGCTCCTGGGCCTTGAGTTTTGACACCCCATGTTCTGTCCCACGTCCTCACACAGACAAATGCAGTATCAAACACGCCTGTCAATAATTTATTGTATAAACAGACCAGAATTCCTGGCAGATGAGAGTTCTGGCAGCTAACTGTAAAACGCCTGCCAAGTCCAATTAGTACTCCCAAAAAGCAGGAGAGGCCTTATCTGCAGTCCGTTTCCAGAGCGACAAATTATCCACAAGAGTTTAGTCCAAAATATATCTGAGCCGAAGTGCAGGATTCACAATGTGACTCTTTAGAGTTTAAACTTTTGTCCGTCACAAAGCCTGTCGAGCAATCACGCCCCCTTTTATCCCTTGTGGGACGTGGCTCCGTGACTCAGCTCAATCCCTGGCCCTCCCACGCCTCTTCCTTTGCTGTGCACGCTTCTCCCTCTGACGCTGCCTGGGATCAAGCCAGGATTCATCATCCTCGCTCCCTATCAATGGGTGCTCCGAAATGCCTTCCTCCTGGCCCATCCCAGGCTGTTCCTCCTGGCCTTCGGATGGAACCTGAGGCATTGCCAGAGAGGAGGGTCCTGGAGAGGGAGGCCTTGTCAGTTCCTCCCCCTCACCTTCTGAGTCCTCTTCCTCCATGAGGACAGGATCAGGAGTCGGAGTCACAACACCCTTGGTCTAGTTAGTTACTTATCTGAAATAGTATAGATTCTCCTGCTTGAGCCACGGGGCTGGACTAGAAGACCTCTAAGGTCCCTTCCAGCTCTATTCTATTCTATACTAATAAGAACTGACCACTACAGAAAGGAAGGAAGGATTAAAAATCCAGTTGTCTGAAACCCGAAGGCAGTCCAAACTTTGAAAGCTGTAGATCTCTGCTGACCTCTTTCCGTTGTTTTTCTGAGTTTTCTCCTCTCCGCTAGGCTCTAAATTATTGTGAGCAGGTACATGGAGACCTGCCAAAGGATGGAGAGATCATTGCCAAAGCCCCCCTGGAAGTCCTCTTCTCCCCCCCCCACACACACCCCACTCCTCCTGAGAAGGATTGTGTAGTGTGCTTTTTAGACTTCTCCAGAATCTTCGGCTGGAATCTGTGGCCAGAATTCAGGTTTTCAAAATGTTCCCAAATAAATTAGCGAAGCTCTTGTTTGGGGATAGGACATTGTGGAAAGCAACCAGAAAGTCCGACATCTAAACAGAAAACATGAGGTTATATAAGGTCAATAAATCAAATTATCTTCGGCTCTAATGGGGGTGTGGGAGGATGGGAGAGGAAAGAATGCCACCTTAGAGAAAAAGTTGTACTTGTTTACAAAATGGCTCTCCCTCTTTTCCTACCACTAGGCTCTCTGGAGCTTGCAGCATTTGAAACACGCTATGTTTACTGTCGGGAAGGCAGGGTCCATGAATCTCATGGTATATCGGAAGATCTCGTGGGCACAGCACGGTTGCAACTAAGGTCCTTTGGCTGTTCGTTTTCGCCTCTTCTGTCCCAAGTAATTCAACTTCATTGTTGTTGGATAAAATCGAGGATCAAGGAGAGAAGCAACCTAGAACCAAGGAGAAATTTCCTGACAGTGAGAACAATTTATCAGTGGAACGACCTGCCTCCAGAAGTTGTGAATGCTCCATCCCTGGAGGTTTTGAAGAAAAGACTGGACAACCGTTTGTCTTCTTGAAAGAAGAAAGTGAAGATCAGATCCCGGGCCATTCTCTTTCATTTGGATTATTATTATTACTTGCCGCTGTATATATAAATCTCTTTCTCTCCATCCATATCTATCTATCTATCTATCTATCTATCTATCTATCTATCTATCTATCCATCTACCTACCTATTTCCCTCCCTCCCTCTCCCTCTTCCTGTATCAATCTATCCATCCATTCATCTATCTATCTATCTATCTATCTATCTATCTATCTATCTATCTATATCTATCTATCTATCTATCTATCTATCTATCTATCTATCTATCTATCCATCCATCCATCCACATATCTACCTATCTACCCACCTACCTACTCACCCAACCACCTACCTACCTACCTACTTACCTACTGCTATCTATCTATCTATCTATCTATCTATCTATCTATCTATCTATCATCTCTCTCTCTCTCTATCCACCTACCTACCTACCTATTTCCCTCCCTCTCCCTCTTTCTGTATCCATCCATCCATCCATCCATCCATCCATCCATCCATCTATCTACCTATCTATCTATTGTTAAACTTGACTCTTGATGATTGCCTGGACAAGTTCCTGAAGTTTCCTTAGCAAGGTTTTTTCCCAGAAGTGGTTTGCCATTGCCTCTTTCCTAGGGTTGAGAGAAAACAACTGGGCCAAGGATCACCCTTCTGCTTCATGCCTAAAATGGGACCAGAACTCACAGTCACCCAGTTTCTAGCCTGACATCTTATGCACTACACCAAACCAGTTCTCTTTTACGCCTCTTACAGATTTTCTTTTTAAAGGGAAGCCGGACAGCTTGATAAGTGTATTGAGAAATGATTAATCACCCATGTGGTTAATTCTGTTTAATACGGGTTAACACAGCCGACGTCTTCAAGTCAGAAGGGATGGCTTTTCCTTATAACTCTGAAGATAATAGTAGGTCAGATTTACAAGGTGGGAAAGGGACTGGCCTGGAACTGGCCAAGCGGAGTTGAAATTGGCATGGAAATGACCTTATTTGGGGTGTTTTAATGGCCAATGACTTCTCTCCCTGGTTTTGTAACCATCCAAAGTTTTATTTCTTGGAAGGAAGGCTGGCTTTATCTCTTGAGTTGGAAGAACTCCATGGCTTTGATCCAAAAGTTTTGTAAAAAAAATCTTCAACTGAAGTGTTGTCCACCCCTCCGACACACACACACACATTCTGATGGGGGGGGATCTGATTTTTAAAAGAGCCGATAGGCCCATGATGGCGAATCTATGACACACGTGCCCGAAGTGGCACACGGAGCCATGTTGCCAGGCATGCACAGCATCGCCCGTTCCTCTTCTGGGTTTCTGGCGCGCGTGTGCACGTGATGGTTAGCTAGCCTTTTTGCATGCGGTACTGCCAGAAACTGGAAGCAGGTCTTCCTTTTTCCGGCGTGAGCATGTACGCCGGCCAGCTGTCGTCACGCGCACATGCGTGCCAGAAACCCGGAAGAGAAACCGGAAGTTCAGTAGCTGAAACCGGAAGTTCGTTTTCTGGTGCTCGCAGGCGCCTTGGGCAGCTCCACTTCCTGGTTGCGGCTCAGATGCGCACGCTCCCTTTTCGGCGCTCGGTGCCAAAAAGATTTGCCATCGCTGCGATAGACTCTAGGAGACATGGGATTTGCTGGTTCTTTTCTTCCTTTCCCTCATTATGGTTTGAGGGGGAGGGAGGTTTTTTTTCAGAGCGCCCCCACCCCAAAAGAATTTCTTCTCACAATGATGAAAGAAAAGGGAACCCTTATCCACAGAGGAGGCCTTTATGACAAGCCAGGATATGCTTGTTACTAACATAGCTAGGAGTGAGCTTCAAAAATTTTAGCAAGGGGTTCTCTGCCTGGTTGCTGGGTGGGCATGGCTTAGTCAGCCTCCTGCACCACAGTGCGGGGGGGGGCATTTTTGCCCTCCCCAGGCTCCCGAGGCTTTTTTCGAGCCTCCGGAAGGTGAAAACGGCCTCCCCAGGCTCCAGAGGCCCTCTGGAGGCCGGAAACTTTCCGGCCTTCCTGAACTTCCGGTAGGCCCATTTTTCACCCTTCTTGAGCCTCCACGCGCACCCTGCACTTACCTGCATCCAAAACGGGCCATGTGGGGATTCCTGGGAGGGGTGGGGGGGGGGGCCAGCCAGGAATGGGATTTGGGGGTTTTCCGAACAGCACAGAATCTTAGCTAGAGGTTCTCCCGAACCCCCAGCAGCCCACCCCGAACATAGCTAAGCCTTATTCCAATGTGGCGGATGTTTGTTGGCTCCAGCCCTGTCCAGCAAGATCTCGTGCCCAAAATAAATGATAATTCGCAGTTGTGCAACACTTCTGACAGTACAAAACGATTTGCGTACACTCTATAACTTGCTTATAACTGAGCAGCCTCTTTGTGGCATAATAAATATTTGTTTTCTAGCGAAGGTGATTTAGAAAACGATGCTTTAGCGCAGAGTATATATTTGAAACTTTTTAACTACATTCCCTGCAGCAAGATCAGGACAATTGATTTTTTTATTTTCTGGAAGTTTGTATGCCTACTTGAAGCCAATTTGACTGAAATGCATGGATCTTGTGTCACAAACGAAGGATTTTTCAAGAGGTTGGAACAATATAAAATTCATGAGACCAGTTCCTGATTTTAAAAGCCAAGCCATTTGTGGCGCTAAACCAGGAATCTGCAACCTTAAACATTCAAAGGATGTTTAATATGGACATATGGACACGTTTCCCACAGAAAAGAAAACACCGGGAGCCACAAAAACCCTTCCCGTGCCTATTTCTTGAGCAGCCACCAAACTAGCTTATGTAGTTGAATTAAACATTCTGTTTTCTTCTGAAACTTTTCTTTTCTTGGATTTATCCATAGTTGGCCTACCGGGGTTTGAAAAGCTCAATAAATTACGTGCCGGTGGGGGGCGCACATTGGTGGCTGTGACGCATATTTTGAGTGACAGGGAGCCGCAGCAGAGGGGTGAAAGAGCCACATGCGGCTCCAGAGCCGCAGGTTGCTGACCCCTGTGCTAAACTCATGCCCCTTTCCATATCTTTAATTTCCCCAAATTTGAATACAGGTAGTCCTTGACTTACAGCGACAATTGAGCCCAACATTTCAGTTGCTAAGTGAAACATTTAAGTGAGTTTCGCCCCGTGTTATGACCTTTCTTGCCACAGTTGTTAACGGCAGTTGTTAAGTTAGTGACAAGGTCAGTTCAGCGAATCTGGCTTCCCTGTTGACTTGGCTTGTCAGAAGGTCGCAAAAAGAGTATATCACATAACCCTGGAAGGACACTGCAACCGTCATAAATACGAGACAGTAGCCAAGCGCCCGAATTTTGATCGCATGACCCCGAGGACGCTGCAACGGTCATAACTGTGAAAAACGGTCCCAAGTCACTTTTTTCGGTGCCTGAACAGACACTAAATGAATTGTCGTAAGTCAAAGACCACCTGTAGTAATCGAAGAGATGTTTTACAAAGGAGTTGTAAAACATAGTTTCTGGTCAATCTCTGTGAACTAAGAGTACTACTGATAAAAAAATAAATAAATCTGGTTTTGAGGTCTCCAGAATCTTTTATGCTTTTCTAGGAATAAATAGAAGGAAAGGGGGAATGGTGATCGTAGGAGGCAACCGTTCGTATTTCTGAAGATTTGGCTCATCGTGTTTTGTGCGACAAAGACTTCTTGCCAGAACTTAATTTGCAGCCTTTCAGCCTTGCAATTATCGCAATTAACTGATAAGGTCTGTTACTGCAGTTAATTCTTTGAAGGACTCTTGCCTGGATTTTTCAGTGTGTGAATACAATTAATTCATAAGAGGTAAAGAGGGGTTTTTTTGTGACAAGGAGCCTGTTTCTTGCTTCTGCTAAAGCTGGGTCAGAAGAGATTTGCTAGCTTTGGGAAAATTTACAAGATTGTGTTGCCAAGTCCACAAAACTGATTTTGTCTGGCTAAGCATCACTAGTTTTTAGGCCTTAAAAAGAAAGACTTTTTTTTTTAAAAAAAGAATGTATTCAAATGTATGTAACCAAGAATTGTCTTAACCTCGGAAAGAACAAAGCACATAGATATTATATTTATTTTGGTAATGCATTTTAGATTATATATTTATTATTGTAAAGCCTTTTTAGAGATCGGTCTGGATAAGTTAATATGCTGTCATTATCATTGATAATGATCATAATAAAGTTCATTTTCTGTTCGGGAATACATTAGTTGGGGAAAAAAATAATACTCCATCAGGACATTTCAAAAATTATAATAGACTCTTGGGACCCAACTCTCCTCAAATGCCACAAAGCTCTGAATTTTATTGTTCTAATGCAAATAATCAGTTTAAAACTAATGTTTCCAAAGAGATTTGGAAAATGAATTCCATTCAATTGCTTAGCTTGGTGAAGCTGAATTTCTGCATCCAATTCAAGTACTGAAAAATGGTTTGAAATCAATGAGAACGTAACCAAGCCGCTCCAATAATTCAAATCAACTTTTTTTGGGGGGGGGATCAATCCATTTGATCCGGAAATTCAACTCGATCAAATCAGCTCCAAATCCATTCTCTGTCTCAGATATTTATTTATCCTTTCAACGCACAGTTTTGGAAGGAGATGAGGATGAGTTGAAGCCAAAGGACTATTATTTCCCAGATCGTTTCAAAGGAATGTATATATCTTTTTTATCACTGGGATCGAAAGTTTAAAATAAGAATTTAAGCTTGACTTGTGCCTAAGGGGGGAAAATAAAGACTGAATGCAGAGCTGTCATGTCAAATGCCTGTTTTTTTTTTGCTGTCAGTATTGAAAAGATTTCATCTTTAGCAGCTGTAAACTTCTGATAAAATCTAATTTAGCAATCAATCTTACCGTATTCATTCCGATGGACTATTGAATGCAAGTCTACCCATTAGCCAACTAGGGAAGAATATTAATTGAGTAGTCTTCTCCTTGTCCTTCTCCTCCTCCTCTTTGCAAACCCCACCCCCTTCTAATACTGATAATATTCCCTAATTGGGTTATGAAATGTTTGCAAGAAAAAAACCAAGCTCAGAGAGTACCAAAGGACTCCACTCTCCTCCTCCTCTTCCTCCTTCCATCCTTCTCATCTCCCTCCCTGTCCCTTCTCCTCCTCCTCCTCTTTGCAAACCCCACCCCCTTCTAATACTGATAATATTCCCTAGTTGGGTTATGAAATGTTTGCAAGAAAATAACCAAGCTCAGAGAGCACCAAAGGACCCCACTCTCCTCCTTCCTTCCTCCTTCCATCCTTCTCCTCATCTCCCTCCCCGTCCCTTCTCCTCCTCCTCCTCTTTTCACCAATCTCTTTTGATTGGTAATTCAAAAGAGATAGCGGCACCTTTCTCCGAATCAGAACGTCGGCGTGTTACTTAAGAGATTCCCCCCACTTAATTTCCCAGGGTCCAGAAACCAGAACTGCTTCGTCCTCACAAGAGACGCATCCTGTGAGCAGGATTTCTCATCAGGATGCTAACAGTTGCAAATCACTAGAAGGAATTGCTTTCAACCTCAAAATCCCGAAGAAGAGAAAAAAAACATTGTTTTTCCTCGCAGAGTCGTTGCCGCTGCTCTTCCTCTCTCTATTCGTTTCGGCTGGTTGTTCATCCCACTTTCTCAGCCGTTCCTCCTTTCAGTTTTGCATCCTTTTTAGAACTAACGCCTTTGCACACCGTCTATTGTGAGCAATAATAGGTCTTTAAAAATACCTCTTGTCAAGGGTAAAACTGGCATGTCATGCACTTAACCGAGTTAATGCATTCCCTGATTAAATAGGCAAACTTCTAAAAAGTTCCAAAAAACAAAACAAAAAAAACAACCTCTTGCTGAATAATGCTAAGGGTTCTCTCTAGCTATCAAAAGTGAACAATCTGTTCTCCCCCCCCCTTTGTTTTCACGTGAAAGTATCATCCTACGTGAGTTCCCACGCTCAGGGCCGCTTCATAAACTCAAGTCAACAATGATGTGTTCGAATATTTGCGTGTGGCCTTTAAAACTGGAAGCGAAGAAGAAATCTCGCCTGTCCGTCGACACCGCGGTGAAGGAGCGGGGCGCCTGCACGTAGATCTCCTTAAATATCTGAAAGAGGCTCTTCTCCTCATCCCACTGGAATATTTGGGAGAAGGTGTAGTCACTTCCCAGAGCGAGGTAATGATGATCCTTGAAGGAGAAAGGCTGTAGGGTCATGGCACCACGAGAAGGAAGAGCCTGGATCTCCACAAACTGCTTGCTGTTCCATTTCATGATCCTTGAATCGCCGATAAATCTGGTGAGAGAGATGTAGAGGCTGTCTTCTATCCGGAAGCTCTTCACCGCTAACACGTCTTCCATGTTGGGTATCTCACCGTGTGGGAGGAACTTTCTGGAACTCTTGTTCCACTGAAGGATAATAGGAATCTGGGAGCGACTCGACAGGATCAAATGAGATTTCCCATCTATATCAACGAATTCGGCATCCGTGTCCCGGAACCACTCGTGCAGGGACTGGTAGGAGTAGAAACCCTTGTTGTTCCATTTGTAAACCGTGGTCAAGCCAGCTTTCGAGCTATCTGCAATGACGAAGAAGGTTTCGCTCTCTATCTCGAAGAGCTCGATGTCGTTTGGCTTGGAGATGCGGGAGACTTCAATATCCTGGAACTTGACAAATTTGGTCCAGCTTTCCTCGTACTTATAAATGTGGGATCCGCCAAAGAGCTGAGCTACCACCACAAAGACTTGGTCGTCAATCAAGATAGCTTTGCAACCTACTATGGACTGGCCTGTTGACTCAAACAAAAGGATAGTGTTAGCAGAGCACGAACTGTATCTACTGTTTATGCAAGTCCTTCCTTTAAAGCAGGGGTCCCCAACCTTTCTGGGGTTGGGGGACCGGAGCAGGGGGAGGGAGAAAAGAGGGGGTAATTTTGTGGGAGGGGCAATGGCATGTGGGCCTGTGTGTTTCATTGGTTGCATGGAAGGTTATCTTGGGAACTCAAGTACAGATAGTCCTCGGCTTACAATGGTTCATTTAGTGACCTTTCAAAGTTACAACGGCCCTTAGTGACTTAGGACTGTTTGTCACCCTTATGACCGTTGCAGCCTCCCCTCGGGTCACCTGATCAAAATCCAGACGCTTGGCCACTGACTCATATTTATGACGGTTGCAGGGTCACGTGCTCCCCTTTTGTGACCTTCTGAGAGGCAAAGTCAAAGGGGGGGAATCCAGATTCATTTAACGACCACATGACTAGCTTCACAAATACGATGATTCCCTTAACAATGACGGCAAGGGAAGTCGTACGATGAGGTCAAAACTCACTTTAGCAAATGCCTCACTGAGCCACAGAAACGTTGGACTCTGTCACGGTCGTAAATCGAGGACTACCTGTACCTTAAATCTTTCTCCCTCTCGTCTCCAATGAAATGTTGGCTGCACCTAGTACTATTTTCGTCCAGTTGGAGCTCAGAAATGCATTTCTTTCCCCAGCTGGATGGTGCCACGCAATCTCCCGTTTTGCAATTTAATGCTGATTTTAATTTTCTCCCTGGGTCCAGAGGTGGTATTCAGCCGGTTCGGTAGCGGAGATCGCGGATGTGAGTAAAACCCAACAGTAGTGGGTTTCAAAAATTTTTACTACCGGTTCTGTGGGTGTGGCTTGGTGGGTGTGGCTTGGTGGGCGTGGCAGGGGAAGGATACTGCAAAATGTCCATTCCCACCCCACTCCAGTGGAAGGATACTGTTTTGTTTTGTTAAAGTTTTTATTTTTATTTCTCATAAACACATTTACATGTGCAGTCATTTATCCATCATTTTTCATTCATCTTTTCTTTCAACTTTCATTTTTCATTTTTACTTTTTCGGGCTGCTCTTTTACCCTTTACCTTTACTCCAACCTTTCTTCTTCTCCTCCCCTTCTCTTCCTTCCTGTTTCTCCTCCTACTTCCTTCGTTCTTCCTCTCCTTCTCTTTCCTACTTCCCCTTCTCTTCCCCCAATCCTCTCTTCTTCCTTCCTTCTAACCTTCTCCTCTGCTCCTCTATCCGCTCCCTTTTCTTCCTCTCCTTTTCCTTTTCTTCTTTCTCCTCTTCTCTCCTCTCCTCTCTTCTCCTTTCCTCTCTCTCTCTACTCCAGGGGAAGTATACTGTAAAGTCTCCATTCCCTCCCCAATCCAGGGGAAAGTTAAAAATCCCCATTTCCTCCCGATCAGCTGGGACTCAGGAGGCGGAGAATAGATGAGGGCGGGCCCAGTCAGAATTTTTACTACCGGTTCTCTGAACTACTCAAAATTTCCGCTACCAGTTCGCCAGAACTGGTCAGAACCTGCTGAAAGCCATCTCTGCCGCCCAGGTTCTCAAAACCACCTTGACAGAATGAGAAAACCCACCCCGTAACCCCCAAGTAAGCCTTGACACTTAAGAGTGGCGCATCGGGTTGTTTTTTTTTTACCGGTGATGTTGTCATAACTCCGGAAGTTCTTCTCAATGTGATCCCATTCCAGCACCATGCAGTTTTCCATGCTGGTTTGCGCAATGGCCACGTAGACGTCGTTTTTGGAGTTGAAGGTGTCGATCGAGACTGACTGATAGGGCAAAATCTGATGGACAACAAAATCTGTAATCATATTTAATCGAAAACAAGCGTGTTACCATGGAACTCGGCAGGATGCAGGAAGCTGTTCGTCGCTGATTTGGAAATACTCGGCTTGGGGAAGCTAACCCCGAACTAAAAATAAAACATACAGGCAGTCCCCGACTTACGACGGTTCATTTAGCAACCGTTCCAAGTTACGACGGCGCTGAAAAAAGTGACTAAGGACCATTTCTCACACTTGCAATCTTTGCAGCATCCCCGGATTCACGGGATCAAAATTCAGACGCTTGGCAACTGACTCATATTTATGACGGTGGCAGTGATCCCCTTTTGCAACCGTCGGACAAGCAAAGTCAACGGGGAAGCCAGATTCACCTTAACAACCAGGCGACTAACTTAACAAATTCAATGATTCACTTAACAACGGTGGCAAGAAAAGTCGTAAAATGGGGCCAAACTCGCCGAACAAATGTTTCACTTGGCTGAATAGATACTGGGCTCAATTACGATCGTAATGCAAGGACTATCTGTCTGTACTGTTCACATTCATTCGGATTCTCCATTCCTAGCTCATGTTGCCTGTTGTATAATCCTCAGAGGGATTTTGTACTAATCCATGGTGAAGGCAATTAGCAACCAAGGGTGTTATTTCTTTCACGCTCTGCTATAAAGTTGCTTAAAGTCAGCAATTTAACAGGAGAACAGAGTTGGAAGGGACCTTGGAGGTCTTCTTGTCCAACCCCTTGCCCAGGCAGGAAACCCTCCACCACTTCAGACAAATGGTTATCCAATCTCTTCTTAAAAACGTCCGGTGTTGAAGCATTCACAACTTCTGGTGGCAAGTTGTTCCACTGATTAATTGTTCTCACTATCAGGAAATTTCTTAGTTCTAGGTTGCTTCTCTCCTTGGTTAGTTTCCACCTGCTACTTCTTAAATTAAAGCTTAAAAGTTACAATCCCTGTTTGCACCAAAGAGACAAACTGCAGGCTCAAAGGAGGACGGTTTTAACTATTTAACTATTAATTTTAACTATGAGCCACGGTGGCGCAGTGGTTAGAGTGCAGTACTGCAGGCTACTTCTGCTGACTGCCGGCTGCCTGCAATTTGGCAGTTCAAATCTCACTAGGCTCAAGGTTGATCCCTCCCTCCCTCCCTCCCCTCCCTCCCTCCCTCCTTCCTTCCTTCCTTCCTTCCTTCCTTCCTTCCTTTCATGGTGGCACAGTTGTTAGAATGCAGCATTGCAGGCTAACTCTGCCAACTGCCAGGAGTTCGATCCTGACAGGCTCAAGGTTGACTCAGCTTTCCATCCTTTTGAGGTCAGTAAAATGAAGACTCAAATTGTTGGGGGCAAGAGGCTGACTCTGTAAAACCATTTAGAGAGGGCTGTAACAGCACTGAGAAACGATATATAAGTCTAAGTGCTATTGCTAGTCCGTCCTTCCTTCCTTCCTTCCTTCCTTCCTTCCTTCCTTCCTTCCTTCCTTCCTTCCTTCCTTCCTGCCTTCCCAGTAATTAGAATGCAGTATTTCAGGCTAACTCTGCCCACTGCCAGGAGTTCGATCCTGACTGGCTCAAGGTAAAATGAGGACCCAGATTGTAGGGGGAAAGAGGCTGACTCTGTAAACTGCTTAGAGAGGGCTGTAAAGGGCTGTATATACGTCTAAGGCTACTGTTCCTTCCTTCCTTCCTTCCCTCTCTCCCAGTAGTTAGAATGCAGTATTGCAGTCCGACTCTACCTACTGCCAGCAGTTCGATCCTGACTGGCTCAAGGTTGACTCCGCCTTCCATCCTTTTGAGGTCAGTAAAATGAGGACCCAGATTGTTGGGGCAAGAGGCTGACTCTGTAAACCACTTAGAGAGGGCTGGAAAGCACTGTGAAGCGGTATATAAGTCCAAGTGCTATTGCTATTGCTAATGGGCCATAAATACAAAAAGCCAAATTCATCCTAACTTAACTTGCAAAGACAGTCTGTTTTACCCAAATACCTGTAGTGGTGCATTCATCGTCAAAGCTGGAGGCTTCGTTTAATTTCTTGTCCTGAAATTCTGCTGGGCCCACACACAGGACTTCCGAAACGGAGGAGTTGGTCATCTTTAGCCACAAAAACAACCACTTGGCTTTGCAATCGCACTCAAACTTGTTTCCCCTCAAGTCTCTAGAAATACAGGGGAAAAAAAAGCTTGTTTGCAAAGGGCTTGAATCCTAAATCAACAGATCCTTGCAAGGTTTCCGTTTGGAAAAAGAGCAACGGTGCAGATTGGACCGTAGGTGAGAAATGAGAAGAAACCAGAATGGGATTTTTAAAGACAATGTTTGTCGATGAAGTTTAATTAATAAAAGCTCTTTCTGTTGTGGGTATTATTTATTTGTCACAAGAAGGCAAATAACAATAACAACAAACAACAACAATAATAATAGATGTATCAACCATCAGCACCAGTCAATGGTATTTAAGATACATTTTTAAATGTTCAGTTGACTGTGTTTCATGTTTAATGAATAAAAGAGACGATAAGATGATGATGATGATGATGATAATAATAATAATAATAGTAATAATAATAATAATAATAATAATAATAATAATAATAATACTTGGTTGATACCTAGGATGCTGGCAGCAACCTGTATCAACCATCAGCGCCAGTCAAGGATATTTGTGATACATTTTTAAATGTTCAGTTGACTGGGCCTCGTGTTTAATGAATAAAGATATATAATAATAATAATAATAATAATAATAATAATAATAATAATAATAATAATAATAATAATAATAGTAATAGTATAACAACAATAATAATAATAATAGCTGCTGAGCTATTAACCAGCCTCAAAGGATGTGAATCTCACTAAAGATTAACCAATAATAATAACAATAATTTTGAATACAGATGGATCGTCACTTGGAACGCAACACGCCAGATATCACAGTTGTCGAAAAGCAAAACATACAATTTATTGACATCGCGGTACCAGGAGACGAAGAAAAAGAACTGGAAAAAAATCACGAAATATCGCGACCTGGCCATCGAAACTACACGGCTATGGATGAAACATGTCACAGTGATACCCGTTGTCATCGGGGCACTTGGTACCATGTCCAAGAATGTTCTAAGATACATCAGCAAATTGCAGCTACCTGCAGTAATACCAGCCGGAACTGCAAAAAACTGCGCTACTTGGAATATCGTACATCTTAAGAAGGTACTTGGTTGATCCCTAGGACGCTGGCAGCAACCCCTATCAACCATTAGCACCAGTCAATGGTATTTTTCAAATGTGCCTCTTGCTAGCCCCAATTTCACATCCAAACAGCTCAAAAGAAAAATTCTGAATGCTGAGATAAGATTTAAAACCCACAAAACAACAACAACACGATGAAGCTCTACTTACAGTTCGATCAGAGAGTCTAAATCACTAAAGATGTCCCTTGGCAAAGCTTTAATCTGGTTATTGGCGAGAGAGCTGGGAAAGTAAAGTTAGATGTTACAATAATTTTCAAAACCGTTTAAACCAGGGGTGAAATCTAAAATTTGTTACTACTGGTTCTATGGGCGTAGCTTGGTGGGTGGGTGGGGGGTAATGTGACTGGGTGGGTGTAGCCATTTTTTTTTTTACTTTTAAAACCCTTTTTTCTACAACCTCTTTGGCTAACAGGTTGTTAAAAAAATGTTTTCAAAAGGCTCTGAGGATCCAAGCCTCTGCCGATCAGGGAACTCAGCTTGGATCGTCAGAGCATTTAAAAGAAAAAAAAAGGATTTTTTTTTTCTTTTAAATGCCTTTGACGAGCCGCGCGATCATCAGAGGCTTTTTTTCTTTCTTTTAAAAGCATTTTTTTCAGCCGAAGTTGTAGAAAAAATGCTTTTAAAAGTAAAAAAAAAAAAAGCCTCTGATGATTGTGCGGCTTAGCTGGGCATGGGGGGGGAGGGATTTTTGCTACCGGTTCTCCGAACCACCCGCCTCCATCACTACCGGATCGGGTGATCCAATCCGAACCGGGAGCATTTCACCCCTGGTTTAAACCCTAGGTAGAAAGCTGAATTCAGTAACACTGTGGTATGTTGGAAAGTTCTCAATTCCCAGTGTTTTGTTTTGTTTTTATTTATTTTTTTAAATACAAATAATACAAATATAGTACATATACATCTAAATATACAAACTATATACAAATATACAAATAAGAGCCTTGGTAGTACAGTGGTTTAATGCACCCTGTTATTAACACAGCTGCCTGCAATTACTGCAGGTTCGAATCTTGCCAGGCTCAAGGTCGACTCAGCCTTCCATCCTTTCGAGGTAGGTAAAATGAGGACCCAGATTGTGGGGGCAATAAGCTGACTTTGTATAAATATACAAAAGGATGAAGGCTATTGCTTAACGCATTGTAAGCCGCCCTGAGTCTTTGGAGAAGGGCGGCATATAAATCAAATTAAATATAAATATATATATATATATATATACAAACAAATTTGCTGAAAGGACTGTGTTGTGGAGTTGTGCTTTTTGCAGGACAACCCATGCCTAAGAGGCTGCACCTGTGTTCAACAGCGAAGGGTCACAGGGAAAAATAAACATCCTGCAGGAAGCATAGGATGAGTTTCAGGATGTGTAACTTCGGACGGTCATTAAACGAACTGTCGTAAACTGAGGACTACATCTACTCAGCCAGCGTAACAGCATGCTGAGGTGTTAAGCCAGGGGTGGGCTGCTGGAGGTTCGCCGTAGTTCGGGAGAACCTCTAGCTAAGATTCTGAGCAGTTCGGAGAACCCCCAAATCCCACTCCTGGCTGTCCCACCCACCCTTCCCCTTCCAGGAGTCCCCACGCGGCCCGTTTTGGATGCAGGGAAGTGCAGGGTGCGCGTGGAGGCTCAGGGAGGGTGAAATACGCGCCTACTGGAAGTTCGGGAAGGCCGGAAACAGGCCCGTTTCCAGCCTCCGGAGCCTGGGGAGGCCGTTTTCACTCTCCCAGAGACTTGAGGAAAGCCTCCGGAGCCCGGGGAGGGCAAAAACACACACACACACACGCCGTGGTGGAGGAGGCCGACTAGGCCACACCCACCATAGCCATGCCCACCCAGCAACCAGGCAGAGAACCCCTTGCTAAAATTTTTGAAGCCCACTCCTGTGTTAAGCAAGATATAAATTAGCGTGAAAACAACAACAACAACTTACAGATGAGTCAAGTCTCGGAGACCCCGAAATGCATTTCTTGAAATGGTTTCAATTTTATTTCCTTCAATAAACCTACGCAAAAAGGGGGATACAGAGACAGAAAGACATAAACGGTTGTTAGGGGTGTGAAAAAACAGTCACAAGTCACATTTTTTTCCCCAAGTGATGTTGTAACGTCGAATGGTCACTAAACAAACAGTTGTAAGTTGAGGACGGCCTATACTTCGGGGAGCTGTGGAAATGGGAACAAAATCACACTTCAGCTTCGGACTTCCAGGGATTAGAGGAGAATTCCCCAACCGTTCCGGCGTTGCGGACCA
>NW_026843855.1:1036949-1289449 GCF_029531705.1 Pantherophis guttatus | reverse complement strand
ACTATTTTGGCCTCCAGGCCCCCCCCAAGCATCCTTCTCTGCATTTCCCCCAAAGTCTCAGCCGCCAATCATCCTTCTCTGCCAGTGGTGAAATCCAGATTTTTTTTACTACCAGTTCTGTGGGTGTGGCTTGGTTGGCATGGCAGGGGAAGGATACTGCAAAATCCCCATTCCCTCCCCACTTCTGGGGGAAGGATATTGCAAAATCTCCATTCCCACTCCACTCCTGGGCCAGCCAGAGGTGGTATTTGCCGGTTCTCCGAACTACTCAAAATTTCCGCTACCGGTTCGTCCAGAACCTGTTAGAACCTGCTGGATTTCACCCTGTTCTCTGCCTTTCCCCCAAAGTCTCTGCCTCTTTTTGTGTGTGTGTGTCACCTGGTGCCCAAACTGGGATGCAGAATATTCCAGGTGTGGCCTTAGGAAGAAGGCTGGTACGGACACTTCACCGGATTTTGATTCCCTGCCTCCGTTTTTATACCACCCATTAGCTTCTCTCCCCCACTCTTTTTTTTAAGCTTAGAACTTCGTTTTAATAGCTTCAAGTCGCAGTTTTTGTTTTTTAAAAAAACTTTTCAAACACGGGCGCTGTTTAAGTCGAGTTTCCCCGGATCTGTCCAGCATCAGCACCACAGCCCATCCTCAGGAAGATGGAAGCTGGGAAGCAGAAGACCCCTCACCACCCACTCCTGCTGCCCTCTCTTCCTCTCCTCCCAGCCGTCCCGAACTGGGGAGTGGGGAGGCAAAGTGGCTGGTCCTCCTTTGCAGCCCCTGCCCCCCTCCCCTCCCCTCCCCCTCCCTTCCCTTCCCCTCCTCTCCCCTCCCCTGCCTTCCCTTCCCTTCCCCTCTCCTCCCTTCCCTTCCCTTCCCTTCCCTTCCTCTTTCCTTTCCTTCCCTCCCCCCTCCCTTGCCTTCCCTTCTCTTCCCTTCCCCTCCCTCCCCTCCCCTCCCTTCCTTCCGTTCTTCCTCTTTCCTTTCCTTCCCTTCCCTCCCCTCCCTTTTGCCTTCCTTTCTCTTCCCTTCCCTTCCCTCCCCTCCCTTCCTCCCCTTCCCTTCCTTTCCCTTTCCTCCCCCTCCCCTCCCTTGCCTTCCTTTCTCTTCCCTTCCCTTCCCCTCCCCCTCCATTGCCTTCCCCTCCCCTCCCCTCCCCTGCCCTTGCCTTGCCTTCCCTCCCCTCCTTCCTTCCTCTTTCCTTTCCTTTCCTCCCCTCCCCTCCCTTCCCTTCCGCTCCCTTCTCTTTCCTTTCCTCCCTCCCTTCCTTGCCTTCCCTTCCCCTCCCCTGCCTTGCCTTCCTCTTTCCTTCCCTTCCCCTCCCCTCCCCCCCCTCCCTTGCCTTGCCCGGCACTTACAAGGAGCTAATATCTGCAGGGAGGCTCCGCGGCACGTTGGCCGACCCCACGCAGATGATGGATTCCTTGGTGCAGCTGCAAGTGGCCGGGCAGCGGAGCAGCTTCCTCGGCTGGGCGCGCTGCACCAAGCCCGCCGCCGCCAGCAGCAGCAGCAGCAGCCCGAGAGAGGTGGCCATGCTCCGCTCCTGGCAGCCTGGCTTGCCCTCTCTGCGCGGCAGAGGCGTTTGCAGCTGCTGCTGCTGCTGCTGCTGCTGCTGCTGCGAGTGGCGCGGGAGGCCGGCAGCATTGCTGCAAAAAAAAAAAAAGGAGGCTCGTTCGAGAGCCGCTCCCAGCTCGCGCTTCCTTCGGATTTCAGCTGCTGCCGTTGCTCTTGCTGCCAAAGCCGGCAGCCGCGAGCTTGCTTTCTTTCTTTCTCTCTCTTTCTCTCTCTTTCCCTCTCTCTCTGTGCAAGGGTTTGTGCAGCTGCTGCAGCTGCGGAGCTGCCTCTCCGCCTCTTTCTCCTGAATTATTCAGCTCTTCCCCCCCCCCCCAAAAAAGGCTACTTTGCGGGGGAGGGGTAGAGCTGCTTCGCTTTTTTTTTTTTTTAAATTTGATTTATATGCCGCCCTCTCCGAAGACTCAGGGCAGCTTACAGTGCGTTAAGCAATAGCCTTTATACTTTTGTACATTTATACAAAGTCAGTTTATTGCCCCCACAATCTGGGTCCTCATTTTACCCACCTTAGAAAGGATGGAAGGCTGAGTCAACCTTGAACCTGGGGAGATTCGAACCTGCAGTAATTGCAGACAGCTGGTGTTAAATTACAGTGCCTTGTCTGCAGAGCTATCCAGGCTCTTGCAAAGGAATGGGGTGTTGCCTGCCTGCCTGGGTGTCTTTAACCCCCGAGTCTCACCTGGTGAGGTAGACTGTGTTGACTCAGCCATAGGGCAAGGGTGGGCAACCTTAAACTCTCAAGGGAGCCTGGTGGCGCAGCAGACTAAAGCACTGTTATTACATCATTATTAACATCAGCTGTCTGCAATTAAGTAAGTTAGAATCTCACCAGGCTCAAGGTTGACTCAGCCTTCCATCCTTTCTAAGATAGGTAAAATGAGGACCCGGATTGTGGGGGCAATAAGCTGACTTTGTATAAAATATACAAAAGTATTAATGTGGATAAAAGAAAGGAATCATACAGAGTCAGATACATGAGCTCTAAAGGACCCTCTCTATTCACATTATTATAAGAGAGAAAGTGCTTGCTTGGAGATTACATTAAAAGCAGCTAAACCCATTAAGTGGTAATATATCTTCTGATGAGACCTAGATGTCACGGAAGGACAGCCATATGGAAAACATCTGAGTGACCTCACTGTGAATGACACAAAGACCTATATGTTACAAAGAGTTACTTAATCCAATAAATTTACCCAAGGACAGCAGTAACTCTCCCATTAATAACTACAAGCAAGTTGTGTAGCTAAGATAATTTTATAAACTAAAAATAATGGTTTACTAATGGTTTATTAATTAGGAAGTGTGTCAATTATCATATGACAGGTGTGTGTTAGCCATATATGGAGAAGTATGATCTCATGTTGACCATATATGGAAATGCATGATCTCACGGAATCCTTTGTCTTAGAAATGTATAAAACAGAGGTAACACAGCTCTTTGGTTGTTCAAAGCTTCAAGTAAAAATCTGGCTCTGAACCTTGCGCAATAAAGCTGTCTCTGGCTGACCCAGGAATGTTGTTTGGTCCCTTCATTCCACAACAGTATGAAGGCTATTGCTTAATGCATTGTAAGCCGCCTGAGTCTCGGAGAAGGGCGGCATTATAAAATCAAATAAAATTAAAAAAAATCCATTTGGACTCCTTTCCACAGAAAGGAAAACTCCGGGAGCCACAAAACCCTTCCGTGCCTGACTACTTTTCGGGGGAGCGGCTGCAGAACTAGCGTATGTAGTTGAATTAAACATTCTGAAACTTTTCTTTTCTGGGATTTATCCATGGTTGGCCTACCGAGGGGATCGAAAAGCTCAATAAATTGTGTGCCGGCGGGTATCGCACCTTGGCGGTTGTCATATTTTCAGCGACAGGGAGCCACAGCAGAGGAATGAAGGAGCCAGGTGCCTTCCCAGCCTCTTCCTGGATAATAAGCCTGCCCCTATCTATCTATCTATCTATCTATCTATCTATCTATCTATCTATCTATCTATCTATCTATCTATCATCTCATTACCCTAACTATTATCCTATCTGTCTGTCTGTCCATCTATTATCCTATTTTTCTGTCCATCCGTCCATCCATCAATCCATCCATCCATCCGTCTGTCTATCATCTATTATCCTATTATCCTGTCTGTGTGTCTGTCCATCCATCCATCCATCCATCCATCCATCCTTCCATCATCCATCCATCCATCCATCCATCCATCCATCAATCCTTCCATCCTCCCTCCCTCCCTGCCTCTCCCTCTCTCATCTATCTATCTATCTATCTATCTATCTATCTATCTATCTATCTATCTATCTATCTATCTATCTATCTATCTATCTATCTATCATCTTATTATCCTAACTACTGTATTATCCTGTCTGTCTGTCCGATCATCCATCCATCCATCCATCCATTATCCTATTTTCCTGTCCATCTGTCCATCCGTCCATCCGTCCATTCTCTCTCTCTCTCCCTCCCTCCCTGCCTCCCTCTCCCTCTCTCATCTCTCTCTCTCTCTCTCTCTCTCTTCTCTCTCTCTCTCTCTATCCATATCTATCTATCTATCTATCTATCTATCCTTGCTTAACTGAACCTCTGACCTTGGTTCTTAAGACTTGCAAGTTCTCAAAACTTGCAGGTTCTGGCATATAACGGAGAAGCCCCTCTCTTCCAATTATTTCACCATGAGTGGTCCATGGAGGAGAAACAGCAAACTTAGGAACAGGATGCTACCAGAAGCATATCTTTTGAGCCCTCAGAGAGCAGAGAAATCGAGACCTTCCAAGGGATATCTCTCCATACTTTGGAGACTGATAGTTTCTCTCCTGCTCAGCCTTAATGCTTGGCTTCTTCTCACCTCTGCTCCCCATTCCTAGTTGATGGAATCAGGAATAGGGCAACACCAGCGATGTTAAATATTTATTCTGTTTTTATATGGCAGGAGCTTAGACAACTCCTGGCAGTCGGTGTACGAATGTTTGAAACTTAAGACTCAAAGTTGAGATCAGATCACAGCTGAGAACACTCTGAGCCTATTGACGGGAGGAGACGGCTAAACTTAAATAATAAAAAGGGAGCGAATAATAACAAACGGGAATGAATGAAAGAGGATCCCTCTGGATTTAGAGCCACCAGGTCGGATGAGACAAGCAGAACCTACATCGGAGCAAAAGGATCAGAGGGCATTTGGGTTTTTTGGCCGAGACCGTTCTCCAGAAAAGTATGATCTCCAATGTCCTTTTGCTATTAATATCTTTCTCTTTTTTTTTTTATTTAAAAAAAAAATCTTTTGTTAGCGAATAGATCAAGGGAACCTTCTCTAGGTTGTCCAGCCGATGGAGTTGTACCACTTCACTCTCTTCGGTGGCATTCAGCTTAGAAAACGGGACCTCTCTCCTTTCAGCTGTTGGGATCAGCTTTCCACAATGTGTTTTTTAAGGGACACGTTGCATTCTGAATGGGATGCAATCAGATAGTCCCCGACTTACAGCCACAATTGGCCTCCAAATTGGGGGTGGTGGTGTTATAAATTGAGGATTAGCGGCATCCCATTCTAAGCAAGGCAGTTGGGAGGTTGCACTGTTTCTCCCCGCCTTCACTCCCATCGTTTGCAGGTCACTTAAATGACTTAAACACTCCTTCCGCGTTTCATGTTTATCCGGAAGGACGGACTCTCTTCCTCTCTAAAAAGAGGGGTTCGCCTGGATGGGGAGGAAGGGGTGGTGGGGAGGATGCTTTTTGAAAAAGTGGAACCACCACCACCACCAGCAGCAGCAGCAGCAAGCTCCCAAGAAAAAGTTTTGGAAAAGAGAAAAGTGAACACATTAATTGGCAACTCTGAAATAGATGAAGGAAAGACTTGTCTTCATGTGCATTTTGAATTTCCTTTTCCTTACAATAAATACGCCTTCCTTCCTTTCTCCCTTCCTCCCTTCCTTCCCTCCCTCCTTCTTTCCCTCTCCCTCTTCTCCCCTCACTCATCATTTCATCCTTTCTCCATCCCTACTTCTTTCCTTCCTCCCTCCCTCCTTTTTCCTTGTCTCCCTCTCCCCTCATCCATCCATCCATCCTTCCCTCCCTCCTTCCTCCCGCCCTCCTTCCTTCCATTATTCTTCCTTCCTTCCTCCTCATTCTTCCTTCTCTCCCTCTCCCCTCATCCATCCATCCTTCCTCCCTTCCTTCCTTCCCTCCATCCTCCCTCCATCCTTCCCTCTCTCATTCTTCCTTTTCTCCCTCCTTCCTTCTCTTCCTTCCTTCCTTCCCTCCCTTCCTCATTCTTCGTTCTCTCCCTCCCCCCTCATCCATCCATCCATCCATCCTTCCTTCCCTCCCTCCTCCCTTCCTCCCTCCTTCCCTCTATCATTCTTCCTTCCTTCCTCATTCTTCCTTCTCTCCCTCTCCCCTCATCCCTCCATCCTTCCTACCTTCCTTCCCTCCCTCCTCCCTCCCTCCCTCCTTCCCTCTCTCATTCTTCCTTTCTTCCTCCCACATTCTTCCTTCTCTCCCTCCTTCCCTTCCTTCCTTCCCTCCCTCCCTCATTCTTCCTTCTCTCCCTCCCCCCTCATCCATCCTTCCTTCCTTCCCTCCCTCCTCCCTCCCTCCCTCCTTCCTTCCATTATTCTTCCTTCCTTCCTCCCTCATTCTTCCTTCTCTCCGTCTCCCCTCATCCATCCATCCTTCCTCCCTTCCTCCCTCCCTTTCCTCCCTCATTCTTCCTTCCTCCCTCATTCTTCCTTCTCTCCCTCCTTCCTTCCCTTCCTTCCTTCCTTCCTTCCTTCCTTCCTCCCTCCCTCCCTCCCTTCCTTCTCTGCCCCCCTCCCTCCCTCCCTTAACCATCTTTTGCATGCCTCCAAATTTCCACCGCGGGCCTTCCATTTCACCTGGTTACCACATTAAGCCGCATATTTAAAGATGGGGACCTCAACGCCTCCCACCTGGGTGCAGAGTAAAAGGCATTCCTTTACGTTGTTGTTGTTGCTATATGAATAATAAATAGCTAATGATGCAACGTAGATTAAGGAGCAGAAAGCCTCACAGGAGGATGACAAGGCAGTTTTCCGGAACGGTGGCTTGTTTTACTTCACTTTCTTCGAGAGGCGAATTTTACCTTTTCCCAGAGCGGAAAACGAGCTCATTTTGCCAACTCTTGTTAATTCCACCATTTTTACCAACTATTCCTCTACTCTGGCTCTTTCTAAATGTCTCCATTTTTGCACGGAAAAGAGTCTTGCAGCACTCATCACCAGGGATGGGCGTCAAATTTTTTTAGCAATGGGGTCCCCGCCCGGTTGCTTGGGTGGGCGTGGCCATGGTGGGAGTGGCCTAAACGGCCTCTTGCACCACGATGGTGGTGGGGGCATTTTTGCCCTCCCTGGGCTCCGGAGGCTTTTCTTGAGCCTCCGGGAGGGCGAAAACAGCCTCCCCAGGCTCCGGAGGCCCCTCCAGAGGCCAGAAACGGGCCCAAACTTCCAGTAGGCCCGTTTTTCACCCTCCCTGAGCCTCCACGTCCACCCTGCACTTCCCTGCATCCAAAATGGGCCACATGGAGACTCCTGGGAGCGGTGGGGTGATACGGGCCTGCCAGGAGTGGGATTTGGGGGTTCTCTGAACTGCACCGGATCTTAGTTAGAGGTTCTCCCGAACCCCTGCGAACCCCCAGCAGCCCACCGACTGCTCATCACACATAAAAACAATCTTCCATGACGTCTTCCAGTGGTCCATTAATCCCAAGAACAAGTACAACCACCAACGTTTTGGTTTCGGTTGAATCTGTCAAAGGATCAAGATGGCAGCTTCAACGTCCTGGCTGGAAATCCACCCAATGGCAAGTGGGATTGTAGTCACAGCTGCCATTTCTGACCCTCGTCTCCCAGGGGTGTCCCTGAAGGTGTACATGTTCAGGGGTAACAATTCCAAGCAAAAAAACTTCCTTTTTTTTTTTTTTTGCACGTGGATTTTAATGACTTATAATTACCTCAAACCAAAGGGAGTCTTTGAATTCCAGCTCATTTGCGCTGGAGATATTTAAGAATATTCTGCATCCTCTAAAACGTGACCTTGTGATAATTATGAGTCATTTTAATCCGCGTGCGAGAACGCATGACATTACCGTAATCCAGATAAAGCCGTCTGCTTTTATCAATAATTCAATTACATAATAATTCACATTTTTTAAAATCCAGGGAGGTGCGCTTTTGTCATATGTAGACTTTCTGAACACAAACCCACTTCAGTTTTCCCAAGAAATGCTGAAAAGCAAAATAAGAAACTCGGGGGAGAATTATATGTCTTCGGGAGCAGGGTCTCCAACCTTGGCAACTTTAAGACTTGTGGACTTCAACTCCCAGAATTCCTCAGCCAACAAAGCTTTGCAGGCTGAGGGATTCTGGAGTTGAAGTGCCATCTGGGAGTTGAAGTCCACAAGTCTTAAAGTCGCCAAGGTTGGAGACCCCTGCTCTGGAGAAAGAGTCCCATACAGATTAAAATAACAGGATGGTATCAAGCAGAAACTTAAACTTGGAAAGAATTAAAGAGCATGGAAGCTCTTGTGGTTCTGAGGACGATTAACCAGTGGAACAGCTTGCCACCAGAAATCGTGAGCGCTCCGTCACTGGAGGGTTTTTTAAGAAGAGAGACTGGACAGTCATTTGTCTGAGATGGTATAGGTTCTCCTGCTAGAGCAGGGGGCTGGACTAGAAGACCTCCAAGGTCCCTTCCAGCTCTATTCTGACTGACTGATTAACCTCTTGAAGTGTGGGGAGCAAAATCCTTGGAAAACACTATGGAATATGGATCAAGCGAAGTCCTTGATGAGAGCTAAGCTCAGTTTCTTTCTACACAGGTACGGAAGCACCAGAGTCTAATTTTGGCTCTTTACAAAACTAGATTCAGCCAATAGTTCATTTCACACAGTGAGCTCTCTCTCTCTCTCTCTCTTTCCCTCCCTCTCCCTCCCTCTCCCCCTCTCTCCTTTCATCTATCCTTCCCTCTCTCAATCTCCTTCCTTCCCTCCCCCTCTGTCCTTCCTCTCTCACTCTCGCTCTCCCTCTCTCTCATTCTCTCTCTCTCCTCTCTCTCGCCTTCCCTCTCTCAATCTTCTTCCCTCCCTCGCCTCCCCCCTCTCTCCCTCCCTCTCCCTCCTTCCACTCTCTCCCTTCCTCCCTCCCCCTCTCTCTTTCATCTCTCCCTCCCTCTCTCTCCTTCCTCTCCCTCCCTCTCCTTCATCTCTCCCTCCCTCTCTCTCTCCATCTCTCCCTCCCTCTCTCCTTCATCTCTCCCTCCCTTTCTTCCTCCCTCTCTCTCCTTCATCTCTCCCTACCTCTCTCCTACCACTCTCTCCCTCCCTCCTCTCTCCCTGCCTCTCCCTCCTTCCATTCTCCCTCCCTCCCCCTCTCCTTCATCTGTCCCTCCCTCCCTCTCTCCTTCCTCCCCCCTCCCTCCCCTCTCCCTGCCTCCCTCTCCCTCCTTCCACTCTCTCCCTACCTCCCTCCCCCTCTCCTTCATCTCTCCCTCCCTCTCTCCTTCCTCTCTCTCCTTCCCTCCCTCCCCTCTCTCTCCTTCCTCCATCTCCCTTTCTCTCCTTCATCTCTCCCTCCCTCTCTCCTTCCTCTCTCTCCTTCCCTCCCTCCCCACTCTCTCTCCTTCCTCCCTCCCTTTCTCTCTCCTTCCATCCCTCCCTCTCTCAATCTTCTTCCCTCCCCCCTCTCCCTCTCCCTCTCTCCCAAGAGTTGGTTGCTGGCTAAATTCTTAGCAAGAGAAGCGTAATTTGTATTCCACTCTCCGAGTCCTGGTGATCAGGAGCAAAAATACAGCGAAGGGAACCGCACAGATGAAATACGGCATGCAGGAGGGCTGCTATTTATAGAAACAAAAATATCAGCATTTTCCAGACATTTACACAAAGCAATTTCAGAGGAAAAACTCATGCTGGGGCACTTTTTATCTGCCTTCCTTGCAGCCACGCAATTCAGCCAGAGAAAACCCAGATGGGGAAGAAGATTTCCCGGGACGGCAGATTGCAGACGGATGACCGATTGCCCTGCCGACAACTTCTTGGTACTAATAATAACGAAAGAAAAAAGGCTCACTTTTTAAGACATTAAACAAAAACCAAGGGTTGAAACTTATTAAAAGATATGAAGAACGGTTGCAGGAATTGGGTACGTCTGGTCTAACGAAGAGAAGGACTCACTTCCTAACAGGGAGGACAATTAACCAGTGGAAAAGAAGAAGTTGCCTTCAGAAGTTGTGGATGCTTCATCCCAGAAGTTTTTAAGAAGAGAATGGACAGCCACTTGTCTGAAATGGTCTGGGGTCTTCTGCTTGAGCAGGGGGTTGCATGAGAAGACCTCAAAGTCCCTCCCAGCTCTATTCTGATGGACATGATAGCAGTCTTCCAATATTTGAGGGACCGTCACAGAGAAGAGGGGGTCAACCTGTTCTCCAAAGCACCAGAAGGCAGGACAAGAAACAATGGGTGGAAACTCATCAAGGAGAGAAACAACCTAGAATTAAGGAGAAGCTTCCCAACAGAGAGGACAATCCATCAATGGAACAGAAGTTGCCTTCAGAAGTTGGGGGTGCTCCATCACTGGAGGCTTTCAAGAAGAGATTGCACAGCCATTTGTCTGAAATGGTATAGGATCTTCTGTTTGATCAGGGACATTGCAGTAGAAGACCTCCAAGATCCCTTCCAGCTCTATTTTGATTGCCATGATAGCAATCTTCCAATATTTGAGGGGCTGCCACAAAGAAGAGGAGGTCGACCTATTATCTAAAGCACCTGAGGGCAGGACAAGAAGCTACAGATGGAAACTCATCGAGGAGAGAAGCAACCTGGAATTAAGGAGGAATTTCCTGACAATGAGAACGATTAATCAGTGGAACAGAAGTTGCCTCCAGAAATTGTGGGTGCTCCATCACCGAAGACTTTTAAGAAGAGATTGGACAGCCATTTGTCTGAAAGGGTCTATGGTCTCCTGCTTGAACAGGAGACCTCCAAGGTCCCTTCCGGCTCTGTTAATTCTGTACATTAGGATGTACAATATAGGTTCACCTTGGATCGTGACATTTGGCCTACTATAGGAGGAAAGATTTGCAGCTCCTCGGGGTTTCTACAGCTCGATTTACCTCACGTGGCCACCATGTTCTTCACTGGGTCCACCTCATCCTGTCCAAACGGCCCATTTCACAGCGGCTTTGAAAGAAGGAAAGGGCATCCCGATCCAGAACAGCCCCGTGAACTGGCAACTTACCAAACAGGCCATTTACTAAGATGTGGAAGTCTTATTTAGTATGTATTTGTTCACCGTAAGCATTAATCATAGGATTGGACAGGGTTCAGCTGAGGGAAATGCCAAGGAAACAATAATATCCAAGAAAAGAAGAGACGAAGGGACATGAAATATGCAGACAAAGATGGACACCTACAGCCAATCAAAAAAAGCCAGAAGAACTAGGAAGGTGCTTGCAATTATTTTTTTGTTTTTTTTTGTTCAGAAGGTGAAAAGCAACAAGGAAAGGGAGGAATAGCTAAGTAAAGTATCTACAGACACTTGATAGGAGAGTTTTCTGGCTAGAAAAGTGTCTGAGAACAGGACGAAAAATAATGATCCTTCCTATCTAAGGGAAATGCGTGCTGTGGTCAACCGTATTCAATTTATCAGCCTTCTCTTTTTATTAAATTGTTCCATAAAGTTAATTAATTCGTCGACCTTGTGAACACTCAAGTTTCCTCTTTCTGCTACGTATTCAGAATGGACACTGATTAGTGTGTGTGTATGTATATGTATATATGTATGTATATATATGTATATATTATATGTATATGTATGTATATGTATATGTATAAAAATTCAGTGGTGAAATCCAATTTTTTTTACTACCGGTTCTGTGGGCGTGGCTTGGTGAGCGTGGTGTGGCTTGGTGGGTGTGGCAGAGGAAGGATACTGCAAAATCTCCATTCTCCCCACTCCGGGAAGGATATTGCAAACCCACCCCACTCCTGGGGAAGGATACTGCAAAATCTCCATTCCTCTGGGGCCAGCCAGAGGTGGCATTTGCCAGTTCTCTGAACTACTCAAAATTTCCGCTACCGGTTCTCCGGAACCTGTCAGAACCTGCTGGATTTCACCCCTGGAAAAAATTATCTTGAGGTGATAAGTCTTTCTTTCTCACTGGTTGTATTTCTGTGCCATTTTTCCTCCAGGAACTCAAGGCAATGTTTATAACATGTCCTCTTCCATTCCACTCTCCCCCGCCCCACAGTGGCATCCTTTTGAAGTAGATTGTGTTGAGGGATTGACTCAAAAATCACACAGTGAACTTTCGTGCCTTACGATGGATCTTGAATCTACCCACGGTCCTATCAAATGCCGGGGAAATCAGGAGATTCAGGCAGTTCAAACGAGTATAAAAGATTTATGGCAAGCTTCAAGAATCTGGCCAACTAACAGCCAAGGGAAATGAGCGGGAGATAAGAAAGGGATTCAAGTTGGGCTGGACTTAGATTTCTTGCAAGCACGCAGGGACTTGTGACACGTTTGATGGGTCTCAACCTGGTCATCTCCTACACTTCCTTAACTCAAACATGGCATAATGATTTCTAGTGATTAAATAATATTTTAAGCAGGGATGTCAAAACCTGTAGACTTCAACTCCCAGAATTCCCCAGCCAGCCGTGGCTGGCTGGGGAATTCTGGGAGTTGAAATCCACAGGTCTTAAAAGAGTTGCCAAGATTAGATAACTCCGATCTGCAGGAAAAATAATGGGAGTTTTGTTTGCAACCTTAAAAGTAACACAGCATTTAAATGACTTAAGGGCGCACATTTTGATCAAGTGGGGATCGGGATAAATCATCTAAGGATGAATCATCGGGGGGGAACAAACGTTTTGAATTCGGCTAACTTTTGAACTTGGAATCGCATCCGGAAACTTTCAGAAGATTGACTGCATCGGTCGAAGACTGCAAAATCGTGCAAGCAAGGAGCGCTACCTTCCCTTCCTCAGAAGTAGACAATGTTGTTGAAAAGTAGGACAGGCGTTTGCAGAGGGGAATGGTACAGCAACCCCAACGGAGGGAGACAAAAGGAAGAAAATGCAAAGCAAATCATTTTTGGTAAGCGTCTGGGAACCAGCCTCAAAAACTGCTGATTGTACAGTAGAAAAGGCTTGCATTGCCCAGCTCTAGCTGCAGTGCCATCATTTTCCACACTTACCGCACTTTTGCTTCCCTTCATATAAATCGGACTGCTGCATTTTACATTCTGCCCGTGTTTTGTGCTGCAGCAATGTAGAAAGGGAAAAAAAAAACCAAACCACCCCACTGAAAATGATGCATGCAATAAAGGAGAATATTGGTAGCTCAGGGTTGACAGGCGGAGTCCTTGGTGCTCTCAGAGGTTGGTTTTCTTGCAGACGTGTCCTGACCCAAACTAGGTAATGTCATCAGTGCTAGGAGTGGGGTTTGCAGAAAGGAAGGAGGGGGGAAGGATCATCATAGAGCAGGTGTGAAGTTTCCAAAAGATGCCCTAATTAATTCATGAGCCATGAGCCAAACTTCAAAGGAAATACAGTCATTTATTAGGAGCAACATTCCGGCAATACTCGGATGCAGTTAGGACTGATCCCACGTAGATTTACGTTCCCCTATGACCCTGTCTCTCCCCTCCTCCCTGGCCATGTCATAAATCACATTCTCCAATTAACCACTTCGGCTGGCTTGTGAAACCCAAAACTCTCCTTCTGATTGCGGTCAGGAAGAATGTATGGAATGCAGCTTCAGTTAGGGAAATCAATCAGCTCTATCAGTTCTCCTTCCTCCTGCTCACGGCAACTTGAAAGCTTTGCAAGTTGACAGCAGGGGTGTTAAACTCACGTCATCACGGCTGCATCACGTGATGTATCGGGACTTTTCCCCCCCTTCTGGGTGTGGGCAGCCGTGACGCATCCGGCCCTCAGGCTGGGAGTTTGAGAGCCCTGGCATAGATCAACTTCAAGGTTAACAGCAGACCCACAATCAAGTCAACAATACCCCAATCAAGGTTCGGCCAAAGAAGCCAACAGCAAACACCCCAACCAAAAAACCTGTAAAACCAACGCTGATAGGCAAGCCACTAGAATATAAACTGACAGCAAACCCCACTAACACTGATGATATTACCTAGTTGGGTCATGAAACGTCTGCAAGAAAATAAGCAAGCTCAGAGGGCACCAAGGACCCCACAGTCCTCCTCCTCCTTTCTGCAAATCTCACTCCCACTCCCTTCTAACACTGATGATGTTACCTACTCTGGTAATGAAATGTCTGCAAGAAAAGCAAGCTGGCTCAATTATGCATCTTTTCTTTTTTGCATCCTTGGTCATTTCTCTCCACATATCCTGTTTACAAGTTTCTTCTAGCATTTTTAAAAATGTACTCTTTTCAAAGGAGGTAATTTAATTCACCCTGAGAAAGGTGGCTTTGGAATGAAGTCTCAACAGCTACACACCATCATCATCTTCTTTTAAAGACTCCATAATCCCTTGAGGGGTGGAGTCTGGGCAACTGAATGGAGCTGAGTGTTTACTGGCCGGATGCTCTTCCTGTTGCCAGTGCTGAGTTATATTCAGCAGATATATCCTCATTGTGCCCAGAGAGAGAAATATCTGCCTCTACCTAGGATCGAACTCACAGTCTCCTGATTGTGAGGAGAGAGTTCCACCTCTAGGCCACCGCACCACTCATCTCAACTGCTATACGTAGGCAGTTAATCCAAATTCATCGTTTGCATGCAGGTTAGCTTATGTTTCAAGATGGCGTTTGGTGAAAAGTTCTGGAGAGCCTTCAAGCCTGCCTGGATTTTGGGGCCACCGTATTCAGTCCTAATCAAGGCATTACCCAACTACGGCTATTCCTCGACTTACGACCACAACGGAGCCCAAAATTTCCGTTGCTAAGTGAGACGTTTGTTAAGTGAGCTTCGCCCCGTTGTACGACCTTTCTTGCCATAGCTGTTAAGTGAATCGCTGCAGTTGTTAAGTTAGTAACACGGCTGTTAAGCGAATCTGGCTTTCCCCATTGGCTTTGCTCGTCAGAAAGATCATCACGTGATCCCGGGACATATCGTCATAAATATGAGTCAGTTGCCAAGCGTCTGAATTTTGATCACGTGACCATTGGGGAGGCTGCAACAGTCGTAGGTCTGAAAAGTGGCCCTAAGTCACTTTTTGCAGTGCCCCTTGTAACTTCGGTCACTAAGTGAACCGTTGTAACTCAAGGACTACCTGCACAGAATTGACAACGAACTCACTTGAAAAGTAGCAGATAATATGCAGAAGGGCAGCTCTTAAAACCCTGAGAAGCTCCCCCAATTAATGACTTTTAACTCTCATTTGTCTGCCCTCGTGACGTGTGGCCGTCCCAATTCTTCTTAGGAATGTTAAGATGATCACAATTCAACATGGATTTAAATCTGAAATTTAAATCGAAATGCCTTCTTGGACATATAAAATCCAAGTGAAGGAGCAAAATGATCTCTTTATTCATTTCAATGGGACAATGGGAGGAGGAGGCCCTGAGTTGATTCACCTGATTATTTTACTAAATTTAAATAAAAAAATCATTCTAAAATGGAAGTTCATTTTCGGGATAATCTAAGGCTGGGTGTCTCCTTCGTCTATCTCGCATTTTTCCATCTCGGAATCCATATCTACGTTCGGCAGTGGTCCATCTTGAAGGCCCTTTCCTCTTCTTAGAGCCTTCAGACATTTATCCAGCCTTTTCACAAACATCTCCACGTCTTCTGCCTTCATCCCAATGGCCGAGGCAGCATTGAGGTAGGAGCAAGGATACTGGTCTGTGTGGGCCATAAAACCTTTGAAGGTATATCCACTCACGGTTTGTAGGGTCCCAGGAGACACCACCCTGCAAATAAAGGAAACGGGAGTCAAAACCAGTTTCTACCACCGCTTGACTTGGAATAAGGGAGGGCTCAATTCTAGGAGGACATAAAATCCACCAAGGGTGCCGTCTTCTGCAGATGTGCCCATATTGGAAGCTCCGTTAAAATCTGTCAGACTTGCTTCGGAGTAAAAATTCAGTGGTTGTGTACAGGTGGTCCCCGTCTTAGGACTGTAAGGCGCGGCCTGTTTCTGGCCTCCCCAGCCTCCAGCAGCACTCTACCGGCCAAAAACGGGCTGCGCGGAGGCACCGAAGGCCGGTCCTTTGATATTTCCAGGCCGGCCCCACGGGCCAAATTTAAGCACCCCTGAGTTTGACACCCCAATCTATTGTGTCTGTCTGTCTATCTATCATCTATTATGTCTGTCTGTCTATCATCTGTCTGTCTGTCTGTCTGTCTGTCTGTCTATCTATCATCTATCCTATCAATCATCTATCATGTCTGTCTTTGTAATCTATCATCTATCATGTATGTCAAATCTGTAAATCATCTATTGTGTCTGTCTATCATGTTTGTCTACTTACCTATCTACTGTGTCTATCTATTGAATCTATCAATCATCTATCGTGTCTATCTAATCTATCAATCATCTATCTGTCTATCTAATCTATCAATCATCTATTCTATCTATCTATCTATCTATCTATCTATCTATCTATCTATCTATCTATCTATCTATCTATCAATCATCTATTGTGTCTGTCTCTGTATCATCTATCATGTCTGTCTATCAAATCTGTAAATCATCTATTGTGTCTATCATGTTTGTCTACTTACCTACCTACTGTGTCTATCTATTGAATTATCAATCATCTATCGTGTCTATCTAATCTATCAATCATCTATCTGTCTATCTAATCTATCAATCATCTATTCTATCTATCTATCTATCTATCTATCTATCTATCTATCTATCTATCTATCTATCTATCTATCTATCCTATCAATCATCTATTGTGTCTGTCTCTGTATCATCTATCATGTCTGTCTATCAAATCTGTAAATCATCTATTGTGTCTGTCTGTCTATCATCTGTCTGTCTACTTATCTACCTACCGTGTCTATCTATTGAATCTATCAATCATCTATCGTGTCTATCATCTATCTAATCTATCTATCTATCTATCTATCTATCTATCTATCTATCTATCTATCTATCATCTATTGTGTCTGTCTCTGTAATCTATCATCTATCATGTATGTCTATCAAATCTATAAATCATCTATCGTGTCTGTCTGTCTATCATGTCTGTCTGTCTACTTACCTACCTATCGTGTCTGTCTATCTAATGAATCTAACAATAATCTATCGTGTCTGTCTATCATCTATCTCTCTCTCTCTCTGTCTCTCTCTTTGTATCTCTCTCTCTATCTAATCTATCAATCTTCTATCGTGTCTGTTTATCTATCATCTATCAATCATCTATCTACCAATCATCTATTGCTCACATGTGAAGCTCCATTGGTGTGAGCAACGGGCACTTGTGCAAACAGAGTTGCATGTACATACATGCTCGCCCACCACTCACCCAGAACCCTCCCTTCTCCCTCCCCCCATCCATCGGTCCGCCAAGCCGTAAAGGTCAGGGCCCCTCTGAATTGAAAGGCTGCCTATTATCCTGTAACTTTTCTCCAAATTACAATCTGTAATGCACATGGCGTAAGACGGTCAAACACCATAAGAATAAACACCATAAAGATTAAAACAGCAAAATTGAAAGAAGAACTCAAGGGCCATAATAGTTTTAAAGGCCCCAGATATTCACAAGGGGCCCCTTGTGGTGCAACGCAGTCCATGAACCGAGTGTCATGTTTCGAGGTCGTCTCAAATAAATTGCATTTCAAACAAAGTCTTTGATGAAAAACTCCCATTTATTAAGCACGATATTCTAACTCCAACTCCATCGCAGCCAACACTGACTTCAAGACCCAAAAACCCTCCCTTTTCTTTCCCCACTCCTCTGCACTCATTGGCCATCTTCCAAGTCACTCTACCCCTAATCTACTGCTCCAGCTCAAAGGAATTTCCCCTCCCATCCCATCTCCTAGGGGATATCATCTCCAGGAAAAATAAGTAGGTGAAAAGTCAAACGTCCCTTTCCAGATGCCTCCGCTTCTCCTTCTTATGTCAGCACTAGAGCAAATGCAGCTTGAAGTGCTGACACCGAGATGTTCCCGAGTGGAAATGTTAATATAAATGGACCGACCTTGCTCCGGAAACTTGTCTGGTGAAAAGCATGGATCCGAGCTGCGTGACAGCTTCAGGGTTTTGTTCGTCAAGTTCTCTCAGTGACATGGCTGAAAATACAAAACAAAACAAAACAAAAAAACCACACTGGTGTGTAGCAACACTTCACGCCTTTCTCCTTTTGAATCACAAGCATTTTTCCACAAGCAGGAAAAACGTCTGTGAGAAATTATTTTTCATTTTGCGCAGACAAAAAAGGCTCGGGCGATAAGATTTCTCTCTTTTTTTTTTTTAAAGAAAAAGATGAAAAATATTTCAGGCCTCTCAGCACCTGCCGACGTATAACTTCTGCCGTTGTGTCTCAACCAATAATTGAAAAATCAAGAGTCAACAGCACATGACTCAGCACAGAATATTCTCCTCAAGTTCAGTCTCATCTGTATCTCATTGCTCTTCTTGTGTCCGTAGCTGTAAAGGTATTTAACCACGTATAAGTCTGTAAATATTTAGTTGTATATAAACGACTGTTAATTATCTAAAGGCTCTGTGTGCTGTGTTTTGCTCCTGGGTTTATCTCGTAATACTAGTCACTCTGGTTTGTCGCTTTGCAAAACTCTGACGTATCTTAATGTTACTCTTCCCAGAATACGACATATCACACACCACACACTGCTTTGGAAGGGAAACCAACAACTGTTTTATGCATGTCACTCCCTTAAAGCCAACCTTACCTAGAGAGATAGGATTGTGCGGGGTATCCAACAGTCTTTCGTCGTAGCTTTCTGCCAATTTTTTCACCTCCGTTGAAAGGTAAGAAAACATTTCCTGAAAGAAAGAAAGAAAGAAAGAAAGAAAGAAAGAAGGAAAGAGGGAGGGAGGGAAAGAAATAAATAAGGAAGGAAGGAAGGAAGTAGAGAGAAAGAAAGAAAAAAGAAATGAAGAGAAAGGGAGGGAGGGAGAGAGAAAAAGAAAGAAAGGAGGAAGGGAAGGAGGGAAAGAAAGAGGGAAAGAAATAAAGAAAGAAGAAAGGAAGGAGGGTGAGAAAGAGAAAGAAAGAAAGAAAGGGGGAGGAGAGAAAAAAAGAAAGAGAAAGAGGGAGGGAGGGACAGAAAGAAAGAAAGGAAGGGAGGGAGAGAAAGAAAGAAAGGGAGGGAGAGAGAAAAAGAAAGAAATAAGGAAATAAAAAGAAGGAGGGAGGGAGGGAGAGAGAGAGAAAGAAAGAAAAAGAGAGAGAAAGGAAAAGAAAAGAAAACGATCTGTTTTGAGTTTTGCTAATTTCTGGGGAAAGAGTTGCATGTCAAACGTTGCCTGCATAAAACACATAGGAAGGGTCTCTCTCTGACTTTTGGGTACCCTCTCGGCGGCCATCTTGAAACATCCCTCATGGGTACAATTACATAATACGGTTGCTATGGTGACACGTCTAAAGCATAATAAAAAACTGAGCGTGCGTTTCTCCTGTTCTTTGTATGGGTTTTGTTCGCAGCTAAGAGAAAGGGAGGAAAGATAGGAAAGAAAGAAAACAAACAGACGGATGGAGAAAGAGTAGAGACCACAGGCCTGCGAGATTAACAAGGCAAAGATGGAATAGTGTGTTTGTTTTTTTCCCCCCAGTAGGAAAACGATTTCCATCTCAATTTCAATCAAAGGCAGAGATAGCTCCGTTTGCTTGAAAAAAAGGAGAGAACGCTGGAAAACTGCTGAGAAGTGATTAAATCAATGAAGTTGTTGCCTCCAAAATTGGGCTCAATTTATTTATTTATTTATTTATTAGATTTTTATACCGCCCCTCTCCCGAAGGACTCGGGGGGTGAACAGCCAAAATGAAAAAACATACAATATAAACATTAAAATACGTTTAAAACAGAATTAAATCCAAAATGGCTCCCCAATTTAAAACGCCTTTTTGAGTTAGACAGAGATATTCCTTATTGGGCAGATCTCTCCCCGGTCTACATCTGGATGAAGTGAAGGAAAAAAAAAAGCATCCTTCGAACCCCGGCCAAGGAATAATAGACATCTTGGACACGTCGCTTAAACAGGAGCCAGCCGTGTGCGGCAGCGGCCAAAAAAGCGAATACAATCCTTGGTTGTATAAACAGAGGCGTAGAAGAAAAACCATGTGAAGTGTTACTGCACATGTAACACTTAGTAAGGCTACACTCTCCTGGCAAATAGATGGGGAAGAAATGGAGGTAGTGACGGATTTTATTTTCCTGGGCTCCAAGATCTCCGCAGATGGGGACTGCAGCCAAGAAATTAAAACACACTTGCTCCTGGGGAGGAAAGCTATGGCAAATCTAGACAGCACTCTAAAAAAGCAGAGACATCACCCTGCCAACAAAAGTGCGTATAGTCAAGGCGATGGTTTTCCCAGTTGCAATGTCGGCTGTGAAAGTGGACCATAAGGAAGGCTGAGAAGGCCAAAGAATGGAGGCCTTTGAACTCTGGTGCTGGAGAAGACTCCTGCGAGTCCCTTGGACTGCAAGGCCATCCAACCAGCCAGTCCTAGAGGAGATCGACCCTGACTGCTCTTGAGAAGGCCAGATCCTGAAGAGGAAACTCAAATCCTTTGGCCACTTAATGAGAAGGAAGGACTCCCTGGAGAAGAGCCCAATGCTGGGAAAGATGGAGGGCAAAAGAAGAAGAAGGGGACGGCAGAGAACGAGGTGGCTGGATGGAGTCACTGAAGAAGTTGGCGTGAGCTTCAATGGACTCCAGAGGAAGGTAGAGGACAGGAAGGCCTGGAGGAACGTTGTCCATGGGGTCGCGATGGGTCGGACACCACTTTGCAGCTAACAACAAAAAGGCTACACCCAGAATACTACATTCAGTTTTGGTCCCCACATTACAAAAAAGATGCTGAGACTTTGGAAAAACTGCAGAGAAGAGCAACTACCGGTATGATGAGACTAAAACATATGACGAACGGTTGCAGGATTTGGGTCTGGCCAGTCTAGAGAAAAGAAGGACTGAGGGGTGGACATAGCAGTCTTCCAGTATTTGAGGGGCTCCCACAACGAAGAAGAGGGTTCAACTTATTTTCCACAGCACCTGAGGGCAGGACAAGAATAATGGATGGAAACTAATCCAGGAGAGAAACAACCTGGAATTAAGGAGAAACTTCCTAACAGTGAGGACAATTAACCAGTGGAACAGCTTGCCACCAGAAGTTGTGGAGCTTCATCGCTGGAGGTTTTTAAGAAGAGACTGGACTGCCTTTTGTCTGTGAAACAGAGCTCTGACTTGGTCCCTTTTTCTCAGCACAATAAAAGAATGGGGGGAAAAAAATGAAACGAACAGCCCTTACTCATTAGAGGATATACATTTAATTCCCCCCCCCCGCTCCCCATAACGAGCTCCTAGATCTTACAAACAGCTAGCTAAGCAATTTGCTTGTACAATAAATGAATGGTCCTTTATACGAAGTTCGGGAATTTATTACGACGCCAAGGAGAAGCCTTAACTTTCAAAATTGTAACTGAATTGCATTGATTTTTCTACATCCCATATTTAAGCCAGACACGATAGAATACTATCATGCTGGAGAAAATATTAAATAGGTTATTTATTCCCTGCTAGAGTGTCAGCTGAATTTCTGGAGGGGCAAGTTAGTACAAAAAAATAAAATAAAACATTTAAGTTGTGAATTAAGCAAGTCCAATGAGGAAATTTCAACCTAGAGCAAGTTTTATTTCTTTTAACTTCCAAGATCTGAGATTGAACTACAGGTAGTCCTTGATTTATGACCACAATGGAGCCCAAAATTTCTGTTGTTAACGGAGACACTTCTAAAGTGAATTTTGCTCCATTTTACGACCTTTCTAGACACCGTTGTTAAGTGAAGCATTGCAGGTGTTAAATTACTGTATTACCGGTAGTCCTCAACTTACATTCAGTGACCGTTAGTTCATTTAGTTCATTTAGTCTGAGTCCGCCCTGAGTCTTCGGAGAGGGGCGGCATATAAATTGAATTAATTTAATTAAATTAAATTAAACTAGTGACCATTTGAGGTTACAACGGCACTGAAAAAAGGGACTTATGACCGTGTTTCACACTTATGACCGTTGCTGCATTCCCATGGTCACGTGATTTACATTCGGATGCTCGACAACTGACTCACATTGCAGTGTCGCAGTGTCTCGAAGGTCACGTGATTCCCCCTTTCGCGACCTGCTGACAAGCCAAGCCAATAGGGAAGCGGGATTCATTTAACGACCGGGTGACTCATTTAAGACCGGCAGGGATTCACTGAACAGACGTGGCGAGAAATGTCGTAAAATGGGGTCAAACTCACTTAACACATTTCTCATTTAACAACACACAGTAGTGGCCAAAATTGTGGAGACCTTTTGGGGGAAAAGTGTATTTTCTAAAACTAGCTAATAAGGCCACTTCTTTTGGGAGTAGTGCCATGAAATTATATATCCATGGAAAGATAATTTAATCAAGAGTGTCATGCAATAACTTTTAGGAAGGATTTGCTATGAGAATAGCAGTTACAATATGAAGAAGAAAAGGGAAAAACGAGATATACAAAAGTTATCATCATAGAAAAAACAAGATATACAAAAATAATCCCCATGTCAGTTCATACTTCGTTGGGTAACCTTTAACATGAATGACGGCCTTACAATGTCTTCCCATGGAGGGAACCAAGTCTTTGAGTTCTGCAGCTGTTATCATGTGAAACCAAGATGGAATGATGGCTTCTATTAACTAGGTTCTCTTGAAACTCCCAAAAAAAAGTGGTGTTATTAGCCATCAAACCTCCAATATACACTTTTCCCAAAAGGTTTCCACAATTTGGGCCACGACTGTAAATTTTGGCCTCAATTGTGGTCGTAAATCGAGGACTGCCTGTACTGATGCAAGGATTAGGGAAGGAAAAGAAAACCACTGCCTTAGTGAAAAAAAAAAAAGGTTTTCCTGCCCCCTAGGTATAGTGGAACCGAAATAGAAACAGCACTATAAATAGCTTTCCCCGGAGAACATCGTAGCTTTGGCTTAGCTTTTAAAGAGCATAAGGTAATAAACCACCGGCATTAAATTTTTTATCATTCATCACACAGGCCAAAATACACTCCGGAAAGGAAGGTTATTGCGTCTTATTCCTTCCGCATATTGAATAAGCGATAGATTTGCGACATTTCGAGAACTGGATTTACGGAGCAAAAGTACGTTGTTAGATGTGGGGAGCGCCCAAACTTGGCAAGTTTAAGACCAGAAGGACAGAGTTGGAAGGGACCCTGGAGGTCTTCTAGTCCAACCCCCTGCTCAAGAGGAGACCCTATACCAGTGATGGCTAACCTTTTTGCCATCGCGTGCCAAAAGTGGGGGGGGGAGCTTTTGGCACGCGATGGCACGGTGGGCCCGGTAGACCCATTTTCCGCCCTCCCCAGGCTCCAGAGGCTTTCTAGGAGTCTGGGGAGGGCGAAAACAGCCTTCCCTACCTCCCTGGAGGCCAGAAATGGCCCGTTTCCCGACTTCTGGTGGGACCAGAAGGCCCAACAATCAGCTGGCCGGCCCGCACATGTGCACTGGAGCTGAAAAGGGGGGAAAGATCCACCGTGCCATGTGATTTAGATTAGCTAGAAAGCAGGAAATCCGACGATTCTAGCGAATATAAATCGTGCGTCACAGCTGATTGTCGGAAATACTGGTTTGCCCGAACCGGTAGCATTTCACCCCTGCTATCCACCCATCGTCAATTTATAGTGCCCAGGAACCTGGATTTATTTATTGCCACTGTAAATACGCTAATCCAGAGACTGTTTTTGGCGATTAAAGATGGTTGTTGGTGTAATGTTTAAAGGCAGCAGGTTAGCAAGCGAAAGGCTTAGGCCAAATTCAGCTGGATGACCTTGGGCCAGTCACTCTCTCTCAACCCTAAGAAGCAAACAATGGCAAACCGCTTCTAAAAAAATTTGACCTGGAGAATCTCCAGAAACACTAAGATTGGTTCTAATTTGGGCCAAAGATGGACACGTCACTAGCCGAAGATCAAAACAGAATTCAGAAACTGCCCAACAGCCGAAGCCCTACACATGTTGCTCATAAGTGAAAATGGACATCTTGGACCCATTAATCCAGAAATGCTACCTTTCTTTCTCGAAGAAGTTGCCGGTATCCCTTGGTGCCCAAACTCAGCAATGTAATGAGCACATCTAAGGAAGGAGAAGCCGAAGCTCTACCTAGAGAGGAAAAAAAAAAGAAAAGCAATCTGTGATGACCCGGGGGACGGCACAGAGGCAACAAAGGCAGCTGGCAGTTCAAACCGCCCCTTTATTGCTCCAAATTTCCCCAAACGCTCCCACGTTTCTGGCAAGTCCCAGAGCAAAGTGATGACACGCATGCACCCACACCTCAAGCAGCCTCTGGCTGCAAATAGTCCAGCCCAACGCTGTGAGCACCACGGCTGCAAAGCAAGAAATCCAGCAGGGTAAGTCGAGTAGTCCAGGAAGCAAAGGAGCAAGGCAATTAATTCAGAAATCCAGAATGAATGCAAGGAATCCAGGAAAGTTCAAACGTTGGGACTCAGCGCTCCAGGAATTCAGCATTTGTTCCCAACAAATGTTCCTCCTCACAGCGTCTCCTTAAGTCTCAGTCCCCAGGAGTGCCTTGTGAAGACGGGTGGGGTCCTCTCCTCCCAAGTAGTTGAGTCAGTTTGCTCTGTTCCCACCTTCTCTCCACTCTCCGTGCTCTGGGATCAGGAGGGGATGGTCCTTGCTCATCGCCTGAGCTCTGTCTCTCATGTTCACTGCTTAATCTCTCCTAGTCATCCTGTCCCCCCTTCCTCCCTGCCTACAAGCCGTCCCAATCCTGAAAGGCCCTGGCCTGACTCGGCCTGCTCCTCCCCATTTTCCTCCCGTCCCCTCATCGGCTCCATTTCCGACTCATCTTCCTCCGCAGAGTCAGGCTCCGACAGGGGCATGACAGCAATCCATCATTTCTGTTCTTATTGTGAAAACAAAACCTCTCACGACATGAGTGTTTTTTTTCCTGGTGGGACTGGTGTCAGCGCCTCAGCGCTGGCATAGAGAGGAGAGAGATAAGCTCTGAACTTTTGCCTGCTAAATCCCTTTGAAGCCGGGTTGTCGTGGAAATGAGGAGGGGGGAGACATTCCTGGGAAATGACGAGACAAGAAGTCTGGAGAATGACTTGGAAGATAGCCAATGAGAAGCAGAGACTTGGGGATCGGAAAGGGAGGGATTGGGGGGCAAAAGGTCAGTCTTGTCCGCATCGAGTCATGATCCGGTTGCTGTGCTCAATTAAAGAAAAGATTTCCTTAAAGATTGGCAGTTTGGAAATTCATTTATTTTGAGATAGCATCGAAGTCTATCAAGGCAACCTGATCTACCCAATTACAGGATGGAGCATAACTGTTTTTCTCGCCTTTCAGCCCAATCCGGGGGCCTTCGCAGGCAGTCAGTTTCATGACAAACTATTTTTTGTGTTGAATCTAGGTTTTACCGACAAAGAAACAAAGGGAGACTAGTATAGATCTATTTCAAGCTATTTAGCTCTCGTCAGCTAGCCATACCCTTTCTGGGATTAGAATCCGGGTTGCTTGTATATTAGGTAGATGTATTAACCTCTAAGCCACAGGTTCTCCTCACTTTGTCGGCTATACCAGGGAAGACATGGGGTTTTTTTCACAGTAATTTCCACTTTCATTAAAAAAGATATATCATTTTTTAAAAAAAAAATAACCCCAAAACTCCGATGTACCTGGATACATTTTGCTGATTTCCTGTATGAAGGCGTCACTGAAGCCAGCGATGACAGCGCCACCTACTGGAACCATGAAATTTTTGTCCAAACTTTGTACAAACGCATCGATCCGGCCTCTTCGGGCACCCTAAAAAAGCAAAAAAAACCCCCCAAAACAGGAAGAGAAGAACAAAAGCGATAAAAGTTTCATTTTAATCTTGCAAAGTTGGGTTCGCACGAGGCAATACGTCACTTAGCCACAAACGTCTCACTTAGCAATGGAAATTTTGGGCTCAATTGTGGTCATACATCGAGGACTAGCTGTTTGTTTTGATCGGCATGGCTAGTCCACAGTCCTCAATTTACAGCAAGTTCATTTAGTGCCCACTCAAAGTTACGATGGCACTGAAAAAAAATGACTTAGGACCATTTCTCACACTTGTGACCGCTGCAATTATTCTCCCCATGGTCACGTGATTCAAATCTGGACGCCTGGCAAGTGACTCGTATTTTTATGACGGTTGCAGGGACTTGGAGGTACGTGATCCGATTTTGCGACCTTCTGACGAACGAAGTCGAAGGGGGAAGCTGGATTCACTTAACAACCGGGTTGCTCGCAGTGATTCACAAACTTAACTCGCCAACGCCAAAACTAACTTAGCAACATAAATTGCCTCAGTCGCTAAGTGAATTACTGCATTTGATGGTTTAGTAACTCGCTTTTTCCCCCCCATCCTGCCTTCTTCTGTGGTGGGGTGCTCACCTTACCTGCTGAATGAGGTGCATGCACTTGGAAGACTGAACTCCGTACGCGTTATTGACGATGTGGGGGACGTCGTGCTTGGCGCAGATCTCAGCCAGTTCCTCCAATCTGCAAATACAAAATGGAAAAGTTCAGGCAAAAAGGTCAGAACTGAAAAAACGTTCTGTGAATTTTACCATAAGCAGATGACAGACAAGCCTTTTAGAATGGAATGGAATAATAATAGGGAATAGAATAGAATAGGGGATAGGATAGGATAGGATAGGATAGGATAGGATAGGATAGGATAGGATAGGATAGGATAGGATAGGATAGGATAAATAAAATACGGAATAGAATGAATACAGAATTGAATAAAATAGAGAGTTGAATGAAAATAGAATAGAATAAAAAAGGTAAAATGAATAGAATAGAATAAAAATAATAGGGAATAGAATAAATAGAATAGGGGATAGGATAGGATAGAATAAATAGAATAGGGGATAGGAAAATAGGATAGGATAAATACAATAGGGAGTAGAATAGAATAGAATGATTAGAATAAACTAGAGAATGGAATGAAAATAGAATAGAAAGAAAAGGTAAAATGAATAGAATAGAATAGAAAAATAATAGGGAATAGAATAGAATAGAATAAATAGAATAGGGGATAGGATAGGATAGAATGAATTAGAATAAATTAGAGAATGGAATGAAAATAGAATAGAAACGAATAGAAATGAATAGGAATGAATAGAATAGAATAGGGAATGAATAGAATAATAGAATAGAATAGAATAGAATAGAATAGAATAGAATAGAATAGAATAGAATAGAATAGAATAGAGTAGAATAGAATAACGGAATGAAGGATTAGATAACATTAGAACAGAACAGAATACTGTAAAATATGGAAAGAAACTAGAAATAGAATAGAACAGAACAGAAGCTGGAAGGGACCTTGGAGGTCTTCTAGTCCAACCCCCTGCTTAGGCAGGAAACCCTACACCACTTCAGACAAATGGTTGTCCAATCTCTTCTTAAAAACTTCCAGTGTTGGAGCACCCATGACTTCTGGAGGCAAGTTGTTCCACTGATTAATTGTTCTCAATGTTAAGAAATTTTTCGCTGGCAGAGGCATCGCAGGCCGGTCCTTTGCTACTTCTTGACCGGCCCTGTGGGTCAGATCTAAGTATCTCACATCCCACAGGCCTTGAGTTCGACACCCCTGCTCTAGATGGACAAACATACTAAGGTTTCCAAGGGAAAACGCATGCTGTAACTGGGGTCTCCATAGTAGCAATAAACCGCTATAGATTTAGACCCCGAAAATGACAGTTGGATTGCTAAATTCCACCTGGAACCTCCTGTTACAGGTAGATCAAATGTCTAAAAATTACATGAATACGCTCTTATTAATATCCTTCTATCGTGTAAAACCTCTCTTTGTGTTTGCAACAAGGTGGTTGCAAAGATCCCTCTTTGCAGGTAAGAAAAATCCTTGCCAGAATCCTTTTAACCAACCTTTCCTTGAAATACAATTTCCCCTTAACAATTAAAGGATAAAATGTTCTCATTATACTGTGAACGGCAAACATAATTGATTCGCTTAGTCACCGGCTCGGCTTCCTTGCACAGAACCCAAATCACCGACAAAATTATACGATAATTCAACCTTGAAAAGAGAAGCAGGGGGTCAAGATTCTTATCAATGGTATTTTGTTGGTGCCGTTTGCTCTTATTTAAAAAAAACCCAACCTCTTACTAAAAACATCAAGCGTGTAGAATGGGTTTTGATGCAGCTGATGAAATAAATAAAAGAGAGAGAGAGAGAGATATTTTTAATTATTGCTGATTTAACCCTTTGGAAAGAAAAGGACTTAATGAAACTTCCTATGTGTATTCCGGAGACGGTATTCAGCCGGTTCGGATCGGTTCGTCTGTACCGGTTGCGGAATTCGTGGGTGGACCCTCCCACGCTCTATGCCCGTGATGGAGAACCTATGGCACTGTTCTGTCCCCGTCTCACACACGCACACAAACAGACAGCCGAGGGTTAAATAAACTGGCAGACAACCAATTCTTTTGATAAGAAGCTTGGCAGCAACCCAGTAGCTGCTTGCCAAGAACTTTACTCATAAACAAAATACACACAGTTCAAGAATTGTCTAATTTGTAAAATAAATCCAAGGCAGATAATGTTGTTTCCAAAGATGCAATGTGACTCGATAGTAGTTATGTGTATCCATCACAGAGTCTGAATGGCCACCTCACCCCCTTTTATACCCTGTGGGGTGTGGTCCAGTGACTCAGCCTAATCTCTGGCACGCCTTTTCTTCTGTTGCGTGCGCTTATCTCTGGGACGCTGGCGTGGATCCAGCCAAGACTCATTACCCTCATCACTGTCCATCTGTGGATGTGTGGATGTGCTTGGCCCTGGCCCTATCTCTTGCCCTTCGGCGGACACCGAAGGCATTGCCAGAGAGGAGGGTCCTGGAGAGGGAAGCCTTGCCAACTCCTCTCCTTCACTCTCGGAGTCCTCTCCTGCCGATGACACAGGCTCAGGTAACGGAGCCACAACAGGCACGCGTGCCACAGGCAGCACGCAGAGCCATGTTGCCTGGCACACCAGCTCAGCTCCGGTGCCGGCCAGCTGATTTTCAGGCCTTCTGGGCCCACCAGAAGTAGGGAATCCAGCTCTATTCTGATTAATTGATTGATTGAACCTGTCCTACTCTTATTTGAATCAATCCGTGTTTTTTCACCTCCTTCCTCTCTGTGAAACTCAGCTAAATCTTCACACACACACATACCCTTCAAACTCTTCATGCCACCGTTTACCTGGGGATTTATTTACCTGTCAGGTACCCTTGGAGCAAAACAGGATGTAGTGGAATGAAGACAGAGAATGCGATCAGCCCCAAGATCCAGGATTTTAGCTTCCACTGCCTGGAGATCGGTTCGTAGCTCGTCTCCTTCTAAAACATTTTCTATCACCACTGGCTCAAAACCTAATCCGGCCAACAACAACAAAAAAAAGAGAATGAACAAATGAATGGGCATCCGGGATCCTTCTGCAATTTTTTTCTTTTTTATCTGCAAACCCCTCCCTTCCACTTCATGGTTGTTTTTTGTTTGGTTCGATTTGTGCATGACTGTTGTGGCCCATCAGCGGCCTGTGCAGCTAGTAGCTGATTCCGACAGCGAGGAGGCTGGTGTGGTGCTGCGCCAGCAGCCTGTGCAGCTGGCACTCGAGTCGGACAGTGAGGAGGCTGGAGAAGATGTGGTGCCAGAGACGGGGATTCAGCCAGGGCCTTCAGAACCTCCAGAAGCTCCCTTAAGTGAGGAGGAAGAAGAGAAGGAGCCTCTTCTTGATGCACGGGTGCGCAGAGCTGCCAAAAGGCAGGAGGGGCTCCTCAGGAGGAGGTCTCCTCGAGGGTAAGGCTTGGGGCTAATTGGCCACTCCCTTAGCCTATTTAAGGAAGGATGCCGACTGAGGCAATTTGCAGGGAACAACTTCATTCATATTCCTTCGCGTCTTGATTCCAGAAACGTTTGATTCGGCTGTTTCTCTTTTGTCAGTTTTCCTGCAAATTGCTTCTGGGCATTCTGCCAACCACAGCAAGATTACGGTTATCTGAAATACTGTACCTCAGAACTGAGTTATTATTCTTTGGATTTTTGTTGGCTGTTAATGAAGTTAAATTAACAGCCCTTGTTCAGAAAAGACTGATTTAAACTGTACTTGTGTTTGAACAACTACTAAGAAAGCTCATTAGTAGTCTTTAATTAGTAAACTAAGGTTTGTACGGACTTTGTGTGTGCTGCGTTCTTTGGGGTCCATAGCTGGGGCAGAACAATGACGGTAGCCAGTTTTGAAATGTCAGGTTAAAAATATGTCTCGCGAACGCGTGGACAAACAGAACGACGATCTGCAGAAAGTAGTTAAGATGCAAATATTTCACGAAACCAGAAGCTTCTCTTTTGGGTAGGATGGACACAAGCCAATTGAAAAAACAAAGCAAAGCAAAAACAATTTGGGGTGTGTTTCCTTCACGTGGATTGTACTTGCCAAACCCTGGAAAGAAAAAGAGCTGCCAACTCTTTGAAGAATGGATTTTGAAATTGACCGAATTAGCAGAGATGGCAAAATTAACTGCTTTGATAAAGAGATAATGGACTCTAGACAGCTTTATTAGAGGCTGGAAACCATCGTGGACTTTCTACGCGCTAAATATAATAACAGATGGGTAACAGAGGGATTTGAAGATTAGTGTAATGTTTAGCTTCATCTGTTGATCTATCTATCTATCTATCTATCTATCTATCTATCTATCCATCCATCCATCCATCCATCCACCTATCTACCTACCTATCTCCCTCTTTCTGTATCTGTCTATCCATCCATCCATCCATCCATCCATCCATCCACCTATCTCCCTCTTTCTGTATGTATCTATCTATCTATCTATCTATCTATCTATCTATCTATCTATCTATCTATCTATCTATCCATCCATCCATCCATCCATCCACCTATCTACCTACCTATCTCCCTCTTTCTGTATCTGTCTATCCATCCATCCATCCACCTACCTATCTCCCTCTTTCTGTATCTATCTATCTATCTATCTATCTATCTATCTATCTATCCATCCATCCATCCATCCATCCATCCATCCATCCATCCATCATCTCTCTCTCTTTATCTATCCACCTACTTACCTATTTCCTCCCTCCCTCTCCCTTTCTGTATCCATCCATCATCCATCCATCACCTATCTACCTATCTCCCTCTTTCTTTCTCTGTCTCTCCCTCTTTCTGTATCTATCCATCCATCCATCCATCCATCCATCCATCATCTCTCTCTCTCTATCTATCCACCTACTTACCTATTTCCTCCCTCCCTCTCCCTTTCTGTATCCATCCATCATCCATCCATCACCTATCTACCTATCTCCCTCTTTCTTTCTCTGTCTCTCCCTCTTTCTGTATCTATCCATCCATCCATCCATCCATCCATCATCTCTCTCTCTCTATCTATCCACCTACTTACCTATTTCCTCCCTCCCTCTCCCTTTCTGAATCCATCCATCCATCCATCATCCATCCATCCACCTACCTACCTATCTCCCTTTCTCTTTCTCTCTCTCTCACTCTTTATCTATCTATCTATCTATCTATCTATCTATCTATCTATCTATCTATCTATCTATCATGACTGTTAAGTGACCGTAACAAGTCCACATGACATGTGATCCAAATTTGGATGCTTGACAACTGACTCGTATTTATGATGGCTGCAGTGTGTAACGTGATCCCCTTTTGCGACTTCCCGATGAGCCAAGTCAAGGGGGAAATCAGATTCATTTTACAAACCTAACACCAGCATTTGTTTCGCTTAACAACCACCGTGACGAGGCCAGGTGGTCAAATGGGGCACTCCACTGTTGTCTCGTTTTGTGACAGAAATGTCGTAAGCTCAATCACAGTTGTTAAGTTGAGGACCACCTGTACTCAAAAGAAACCTGATGGGAAGTGACAGTGGATGCCACGACCCTCCAAAATAACCGTTACGTAAAAGCACCTGAAAGAACGATGCTCAATCTAAAAAAAAACATGATGTCAACTCACAAAGCATCCCTGGCCTGCTCTTGAGTTGCCATACGGCAGGGGGGATGACAAACCGACGAAGTAGCACGGCAGCCAAAAACAGAATCACATTCCAGCCTTATCTCTCTCAAGGCCATCTCCCAGGTTACCCACAGTGGCCGGAGGGGAGTGATCTCTACAACTCATGGAGCCTCGGTGGCGAATGTGATTGATGACACACCCTGGGGGGGAGGGGAGGGAAACAGGGTTATGATTGGAGCGTAAATTACGTGGGGTCAGAGTTGGCTTCACTTGGGAACGTGCTGACATGAAGCTCCTAATAAATAACTGGACTTCTTTTGAAGCTTGGCTCTTAATTAGGGCATCGTGGGAACCCTCACACCTGAGCCCATTTTTCGGTCTGTTCCCACAGCTGACGTGTGACTGCCGTTCGCCTCCAGAATGAGGTGTGTCGCATGCGCATTTCGAAAAATATATAAATTAAATGCAAGGCGTGTTGAAATTGTGCGCGCCACACCAGCTCCCCCCACCCCCTTTGCGGGTCAGGCGTCCGTTACCTGCGGTAACCATGGATTTGAAGCAGGATTTCTGGTCGATGCGAGGCCAGAGAATGTACCTGGCCTTTGGTCTTCGGTGCCGAAGCGTTAAGAAACATAAAGTGAGGCTCATGCCGGTTGCCATGGGAACCACGAAGCAGCTGCTGGCGGCCTTGACCCCTGCGAGGGAAGGAGAATTCGTATCTAAACTTCTAAGAGGAGGAGACAATTTGCAGATCGGGGGTGGGTGGGTGTTGATTTATGTGGGGTCCTTGGTGCTCTCTGAGCTGACTTGTCTTCTTATAGACGTTGCATGACCGAACTAGGTAACAGCATCAATGCTAAAAGGGGGTGGGATTTGCAGAAAGGAAAGGGAACGGGGGGAAAAGGAGGAGGACTGTGGGGTCCTTGGTGCTCTCTGATCTTAGTGGTTTTCTGGCAGACATTTCGTGACCCAACTAGGTAACATTATCAGTACTAGAAGGAGGTGGGATTTGCAGAAAGGAGGAGGAGGAGGAGGAGGAGGAGGAGGAGGAGGAGGAGGAGGAGGAAGACTGTGGGGTTCTCAGTGCTCTCTGATCTTAGTGGTTTCCTTGCAGATGTTTCATTATCCGAGAGACAATCAACCAGCCCAAAAGGAGCCCAGCACCTCCCCATCAGCAATTGGCACCCAGCACAGATTAACTCCAAGATTAACAACAGACCAACAATCAAGAAGTAAACAAAACCTCAATCAAGAAACTGTCAAAACAAGCTAACGGTAAACAGCCCAACCAAAAATAAAAATAAAAATCCAAGACACCCCCCCCCCATAACCTTCACTGACAGGGCAAGACACGATAATATAAACTGAGAGCAAAATCCCACTCCCTTCTAGCACTGATGATGTTACTTAGTTGGGTCAGGAAACGTCTGCCAAGACCCCCCCCCCTCCGAGAGCACCGAGAACCCCTCAAAAGAGGGGACAGGCATTTTTTTAAAAAAAACAAAAAGTTTTTTATTTTTTATATTCAAACAACCAAACTTTACACAATCAATTATCATGCATCATTTTATCCCCACCCAACCCCCCCTCCCCAATTCCCCCCCAACTTTCCAGAGCAAAAACAGGATATAGCATTTAACAAACATAAACTAAAATATGCTACTATTACAGAATTCAAAACTCTCTCACACTTGTTAACTCCCCTTTTAAAAATTATACTTCAACCTTCCTTTTATAAATTCTCTTATCACATTTCACATTTATTAAAAAAAAAAAACCATGATCTTATTTTAAACATTTTAAAATCTCTTAATACAGAACATTCTCCAAAATATAAGTTTCAAAACTTTCAAAAAGTTATCCATTAAATTTTAAGTTATCCGCCTTTAGACTTCAATACTTTAAAGCTACCATGAAATTCAAGTTATCCAACTTTAATTCTTTTAACATCATGAGAAAATCTCCAAAATATGACCAGTCTTTCTTTCTTTCTATATTTTTTCCCCAGCCCTTCTTCAATAATACTTTCTTCTTCAGCATTACTCCTCCCCCTGCTCAACTTTAATTAAATCTTTTAACATCATGAGACAGTCTCCAAAATATAACCAGTCTTTCTTTCTTTTTACAGGCATTTGATCCAAGAAAACGTTGCTCCGTACTTACCAGCCAACTTTAAAACATCCAAGACCACCGAATTCGTCAGTTTGTTCAAGAGGCTGGAGCCTGCTGCTTTGGGCTGGACCGCTGCGACGTCTCCGGACCTCCCGATCCCATGAATCAACCTGCGAATCAAACCGAATATATGGGTGAAACTAGGGGGGAAAAAAAATTCCCATTTAAAAATTGGAAAGACTTAAGGAGCGGATGCGGTGCAATCTCGAAGGACGAAGGAGCAAGTTCTTCTTGGGGGAAATTGTAGGGAAGAGCTACCATCGGTTTTGATGGGAGTGGAATTTTATTGTAACGCATTGTAAGCCGCCCTGAGTCTCCGGAGAGGGGCGGCATATAAATTGATTTTATCTGGTTTTTAAATTTTTTGTATCTATGTATTTTATTGTTTGGCTGTTCACCGCCCTGAGTCCTTCGGGAGTAGGGCGGTATACAAATCAAATAAACTAAAAATAAATAAAAATAAAAAATAAATAAAATAAATTGTATTTTTTAAAAAAATATTTATTTAAAGCGTTTCGATATCCACGGTGGCTCAGTGGCTAAAGACGCTGAGTTTGTCGATCGAAAGGTCGGCAGTTCAGCGGTTCGAATCCCGAGTGCCGCGTAACGGGGTGAGCTCCCGTTCCTTGTCCCAGCTTCTGCCAACCTAGCAGTTCGAAAGCACGTAAAAAATGCAAGTAGAAAAATAGGGACCACCTTTGGTGGGAAGGTAACAGCGTTCCGTGCACCTTTGGCGTTGAGTCATGCCGGCGACGTGACCACGGAGACGTCTTCGGACAGCGCTGGCTCTTCGGCTTTGAAACGGAGATGAGCACCGCCCCCTAGAGTCGGGAACGACTAGCACATATGTGCGAGGGGAACTTTTACCTTTACTATCCCCCTCTTAGGTGGAGCTCTGGTTTGGGCTGGGGGAATTATTGCAGTGGCTTGAGACAGGAAGGGGAATCCGACAACGCGAGCAGGAATTTGCTTCCGTGGAAAACGTTGCATTGCATTGCATCCTGTCGCCTTAGCTAGAAATCACTTGCGTTTGTGTGTGTGTGTCATTCTGCACTCGAATTTAAGCGGGCGATCTTCGGCATCACAAACCAAATTTCAAAAGGTTGGGTGATCTCCATATTCGCCAGTAGAGATAGTCCTTGACTTACGACAGTTCATTTAGTGACCGTTCGAAGTTAGGACAAAAGTGAGCTTTGCCCGTTTTTCACTCTTACGGCCGCTGAAGCATTTCCCCCATGGTCACATGGTTTCTATTCGGATGCTTGGCAACTGGCTCATATTTATGACGGTTGCAGCGTCCCGGGGTTGCGCAATTCCCCTTTTGCGACCTTCTGACAAGCAAAGCCAACGGGGACACCAGTTTCACTTAACAACTGTGTTACCAACTGGTTTGATTCACTTAACAACTGCGGATTCACTTAACAACTGCGGCAAGAAAAGTCGTCAAACGGGGCAAACCAAATGCCTCACTTAGCAACAGAAATGTTGGACTCAATTGTGGTTGTAAGTTCGAGGACTGCCTGTAATGAAGTGACCCTAATTTTTTTTTATTATTATTATTTTTCGCATCCTGTGTGAATAAACTTGAGCTCAAACAAAACTTCGGTCAAAACAAACCACCTTTTTACCTGTAATGTCTCCGAGCCACTATTTGGGACGCAACTCTTCCTTCTCGCTCACCCACACCGCAATTGCCCAGGAAATTATTGCTATCCATAATTGCAAGTTCATGAAGAAAGAGTTCAATTGTGCTTTCGTCCCATCCATCTTCAGGACATTTGCCCTTCAGGGGGAAAAAAACAGCACAACAATAATAAATACAATATAAACAAGGTATGCGAAAAATACACACTCTTGTTTTCTTCTATTTGACCAGGATCCTAACATCTCACTCAACTCAACAACTCAACTCAACTCAACTCAACTCAACTCAACTCAACTCAATTCAACTCAACTCAACTCAACTCAACTCAACTCAACTCAACTCAACTCAACTCAACTCAACTCTAGTCTAGTCTAGTCTAGTCTAGTCTAGTCTAGTCTAGTCTAATTATTCCAATCACTCCTTTCAAAAACTCAAAGCAAACCAGCTTATGATTTAGGATTTAATGGACTCACAACCAGCTGGACTGGGTTAAACCATAGTTAAAGCTTGGGAGCGACTTCCCAAGGGGTGTCTAGAAAACAAAAAGGTGGAAAATAAAAATCCAGCGGACAGCCCTAGGCTCTCCTGGTGGCCTCCCATCCAAGAACTAACCAGCCCAGACTAGGAGCTAAACTTGTGGACTTCAACTCCCAGAATTCCTGGGGCAAGCAAGGGAGGGGTGGGGAAGAGCTATGGCCCTTTTCTGACCTGTGGACTTCAACTCCCAGAATTCCTGAGTCAGCAGGGGTGGGGGGGGAAACTATGGCGCCTTTATGACTTGCGGGCATGCGGGCTGAGGAATTCTGGGAGTTGCAGTCCATACGTCATAAAAGCGCCGGAGTTCTCCGCCTAGTGGCAGCTAAAGCAAAACCAGTCGCTCGATCCATGCCCCGCCCACGGAGAGGCGTGACTAACCCGCCCCGGGGGCGGGGCTTTCTTCGAAACCCCGCCTCCGCCCCCTCTTTCCCAACCGCCCGGGGAGAGGAGCGGCACCTGTTCCAGCAGCGTCCGCACTCGCAGCTCGTGCGCGCGGCGGCCTTGCCATCCCTGCCGCACGTAGGCCGCGTTCACCAGCCTCTCGCCGGCCTGGAAGTTCTCGGAGTTCATGACGGGCCACGAGCGAGCAGCAGCAGCAACAGCAGGAGGAGGCGAGGCCGGCGCGCAGGCGCAGTTGACCCCTGGCGGGTAACTCCGCCTCCCCCCGGACGAGCCCGCGACGCCTGCGTGAAGGCGGCGCGCGCCCTCTACAGGCCGGGAGGAGGAAGCTCCAATTGAGTTGATTGGGACTGGGACGGGAGGCCACTGGGCGATTCCCCAATTGGGAAGTGGGGGGAAAAAAAGAGAAATGCTATGAAAAGGAGACCAGTGGATACCACTTGAAAAGAGGAGCTTGCTTCCTTCTGTCCCCCTTTTTTTTAAAAAAAAAATATCCGTGTTGAACTCTGCTTATGCCCCAAAGATGCTAGTATTAGGCAGGCGTGTTCCCGTGCCTTGTGCAAGTGCAAGAGCTGTGGCTTTTGCATAATGACGGCACAAGAGGTTATTATCCGCCTGTCTTTTGCCCTTCGTCCCCAGGCAATCTGGGATTGCCTTGGTCCAAAGTCAACTCACACTGTTATCAGTAGCCGTTTCTTTCCTCAAGTCCAGCTCTCAACTGAGACTGTAGCCTTTTGAAGCCCAGAGCTCTTTCTTGGGCTGAATGTCACGGATATACGGAGAAGAAAATAAAATAAAATAGGGGCTTCAGTTTGCCTTTGTAAAGCATATAAGCTGGAACCCAGTGGGGACGATTTACAGGCCGGGTATCCAGTCTCCATGGGTTCCATTGTTTAATATAATACTGACAAAAATATTAGTTGTTCTATAGTTCCTAGAGAGCCCTGGTGGCCCAGAGGTTAGAAGGCAGCATTGCAGGTTAACTCTGCCAACTGCCGGCAGTTCAATCCTGACTGGGTCAAAGTTGACTCAGCCTTCCGTCCTCCTTAGGTCAGTAAAATGAGGACCCAGACTGTTGGGGGGCCAGAGGCTGTAAACCTCTTAGAGAGGGCTGTAAAGCACTGTGAAGCGGTATTTAAGTCTAAGTGCTATTGTGATTGCTTTCCAGAGCTATGATTAAATTAAATATTACAACCTATTTATTCTATCTATCTATCTGTCTATCTATCTACCTACCTACCTACCTACCTACCTACCTACCAACCATCCATCCATCCATCCATGGTGGTGCAGTGGTTACAATGCAGCATTGCAGGCTAACTCTGCCCACGGTCTGAAGTTCAATCCTGACCGACTCAAGGTTGACTCAGCCTTCCATCCTTCCCAGGTCAGTAAAATGAGGACCCAGATTGTTAGGGGAAAGAGGCTGACTCTGTAACCTGCTTTGATAGGGTTGTAAAACACTGTGAGTGGTATATAAGTCTAAGTGCTATTGCTATTCAGTATCTTGCCCCCACCTTCAATTGATAAGAACATGAAAATTGATTGGAAACCCTCATCTTGTTAGTTGATGCAGAAAGGTAATACAAATTAATGTAAATCTTTAACAAATATATAGGATTTTTTTCCCACTTTGATTCCAGTTTGATATATAGACCTCCTGTCCATCACTGGCTGTATTCTCTTGAACTAAAAATTAAGGCTGATTAAAAAGTGTTTGGAAGAGTTCTGCATTTTAGAAACGCAAGAGGGCGCCGATTTATAACACACAACTCGGTTTCCATTCTACATTGTAAAATGCTATTGCTCCCACTGCCAGATGATGAAGGAGCAGGACCCGTTAATAATCACGCAGGTATAAACAAAATGTTAGCCTGAAATGCATCTGAAATCAAATAAAAGGTATAAACAGTATAAATCCATATTGGTCATATAAAATTAGTGAAATCTAGAATTTTGTTGTTTTTATTTATCAGTAGAGTCTCTTTTATTTAAAAGTGGGAGAAGGCATTTGGCATTTGTATTCGCAATTATGCTTTTAATCCCTGTTGCTCCAGAGGCCTTCAAAGAAAATGCAATTGGGCAGGTTTTTTTTCCCCCAAATGGCCAAGGCTTTGCAAAACGTTTCATCACAAAATATTCTGCCTTGAAACAAGATAGGCAGGAAATTCAGGAAGTGTCCTTCTGCGGTCAAACAATTCCAGGGTTGGGACCATTTCTCAGGAACAAACAGTCCTTTTTAATGGCACTCGTTTTATTCTGCTTAGCTTGGCATTAAAGCCGTAAAGAGTTTACACAGGACGGTCAGAAAGCTGGATTGTGATGGGTGGACAATTCGCTTTATTTTAGGTTTTTATCGAACCATTCAAAGCAGCAACCAGGTAATTTTTTAAGGATACAGAATAATAGTCAGAAGGGACCTTGGAGGTCTTCTAGTCCAACCCCTGTTCCAGCAGGAGACCCTATACAGGTAGTCCTCAATTTACGGCAATAATTGAGCCCAAAATTTATGTTGCTAAGTGAGTTTTGCCTCATTTTTACGACTTTTCTTGCCACAGTTAAGCAAATCATTGCAGTTGTTAAGTTAGAAACACGGCTGTTAAGTGATTCTGAGTTACCCCATGACTTAGGGGAATCAGTTGCCAAGCATCTGAATTTTGATCATATGACCATGGGGATGCTGCAATGGTCATAAGTGTGAAAAATGGCCGTAAGTCCCTTTTTTCAGGGCCATTGAACTTTGACCGGTCACTTAAGTGAACTGTTGTAAGTTGAGGACTATTTGTATCGTTCCAGACAAGTGGCTGTCCAGTCTTTTTAAAACTCCCAGTGATGGGGCACCGACAACTTCTGGAGACAAGTTGTTCCACTGGTTACGAACTTTGAGGTCTTCTAGTCCAACCCCCAGCTCAGGCAGGAAACCCTAGACCACTTCAGACAAATGGTTATCCAACATCTTTTTAAAAACTTCTAGTGTTGGAGCATTCACAACTTCTGGAGGCAAGTTGTTCCACTGATTAATGGTTCTCACTGTCAGAAAATTTCTCCTTAGTTCTAAGTTGCTTCTCTCCTTGGTTATTTTCCACCCATGGCTTCTTGTCCTGCCCTCAGGTGCTTTGGAGAATAGCTTGACTCCCTCCTCTCTGATATTTTCAGTGTTGACTTACTCAGACAGTTGATAAGGAAAGAGGGCATTTGTGCGTTCGTGCATTTATTCAAGGACTACTGAACCTTATTCATAATGGCAAAGATGGCTGCAATGCTCACGGATACTTTATATTGAAGGATGTATGTAGAAAAGACAGTACAGGTAGTCCTCGACTTACAACAGTTCGTTTAGTCACCATTCAAATTGACAACGGCATTGAAAAACATAACTTTATGACCATTTTTCAGTTATATTCGCAGCATCCTTATAATCATGTGATCAAAATTTGGATGCTTGGCAAATGACTCATAGTTGCATTTTCGTCCAATAGCGGAAAAAAATGCATTTTAAATTTCGTTTGCACCCTGGTTCAAATCTAACTGCCATTCTGGTAGTCCTTGACTGACCCTTCAAGGTACGACATTGGAAAAATGAAACTTGCGACCATTTTTCATACTTACGACCGTTGCGGCATCCCCATGTGATCAAAATTCAGACGCCTGGCATCTGACTCATATTTATGATGGCTGCAGTGTCCCCCCGGGGGGGGGGTGTCACGTGATCCCCTTTTGCGACTTTCTGATAAGCGAAGCCAGATTCACTTAACGACCCTGTTACTAAGAGCTGCAGTGATTCACTTAGCAACTGTGGCAAGGTTGTAAAATGGGGGGCCAGGCTCACTTAACAAACGTTTCACTCTTTAACACCAGGAATTTTGGGCTCCCTGGTCGTAAGTCGAGGACTACCTGCATAACGACCCCCTTGTTTTTATACAGACCCAACATTTCCCTTCGGAAACAAACCAGGATTTGGGTTTTCGGATGGAGGGCTCAATGCAATTAAAATCCCCACTTCCTGACACGCCCCGCATTTGGCTGCCAGTTCCCACGAATTCCTTCTTAAAGATACGAGGAAAAAGCAAAGGGAGGGGCTGGAAGCCAAGCCCCGCCCCCTTTTCTTGGTCCCGCCCACGCGCCCTGACAACCCCACGCGCCAGGGCCTCTACGCGCAGGCGCGATACTCCCCCGCTCCATTCTGAGCCTGGGGCGCATGCGCCCTCAAGCCGTCCGGCGCATGCGCCCTCAGCCGTCCGGCGCTCGAGCCCGAGAGCCGGCCGTTGCCTCCGCGAGCCCCCATGGCGGAGGCCGGCTCGGTGCTTTCCCCGGAGGCGGAAGCGGAGGAAGAGGCCGACGAGGAGCTCCTGCAGCTGGAGACAGAACCGCCGGCCGTGGCGGTTTCCGGACGGGCGGCGCCGACCGCTCCCGGCGGCGCCGTTCGCCTCCTCGCCGCCCGGGAGCCGTTCGAGGCGGCGTGTGAGGAGGACGAGGACGAGGAAGGCGACGGCGAGGAGTCGGAGCCGCTCCTGGGCGCGGCGGCGGCGGCGGGCTGGGGCCGGAGGGCCCGCGAGGGGACAGGTGAGCTGAGGCGTAGCCGATGTTGACGGCTGAGGAAACGGGACGCGCCTGCGCAGAGGGAGGGAAGGGACGGCGGGGGGCGTGGCCACACGTGGGATGCTCGTGCCGCGTGAGGAAACAGCGCGCCTGCGCAGAGGAGGGAAGGGGGCGTGGCCGCACGTGGGAGGCTCTCGCTGCTCCTGGCTTGGCTCTCCCCAAGGAGGGAGGGGGAGGGGAGAAGTACAGGCGGTCCTCGACTTACAACAGCTCGTTTAGTGACCCCCCCCTGGAAGTTTCAAAGGCACTGCAAAAAAAAGGGACTGGGGGCACTTTAATGACCGCTTTGCGTCCCCCCTGGTCAAAATTTGGATATAGATAGTCCTCGACTTACAACTGGTTCATTTAGTGACCGAAGTTACAGCAGCACTGAGAAAAAGGGACACGGGGACGTTTTTCCACACTTAATGACCGTTTTGCATCCCCCGATCAAAATTTGGATATAGATAGTCCTCGACTTACAACCGGTTCATTTAGTGACCGAGGTTACAGTGGCACTGAAAAAAAGGGACACAGGGACGTTTTTCAACACTTAATGACCGTTTTGCATCCCCCCTGATCAAAATTTGGATATAGGGAGTTCTTGACTTACAACTGTTCATTTAGTGACCGCTTGAAGTTACAGCGGCACAGGAAAAAAAGGGACTCGGCTGTTTCTCACACTTAATGACCGTTTTGCTTCCCCGTGGTCACGTGATTAAACTTTAAATGCTTGGCTACTGGCTCCTATTTATGACGGTTGCAGTCTCCCGGCATCACGTCATCCCCTTTTGCGACCTTCGGACAAACCAAGCCCATGGGGAAACTAGATTCGGTTAACAACGGTGTTACTAGCTTCACAACTGCAGTGTTTCACTTAACAACGGTGGCAAGGAAGGTCTTAAAGTGGAGCAAAACTCTCTTTAACAAATCTTTCACTTAGCAATGTAAAGTTTGGGCTCAATTGTGGCTGTAGAGTCGAGGACTAACCGTCAGTTGGGTGGCCATGAATGGAAGGCAGCTGACCTCTCACGGAGTCCCTGATTTGAAGTCCTAGCTGGTGGACTTTGGCCCAGCTTCAGCATACTTGACAACTGCTTCATATTTATGGCGGTTGCAATGTCCTGGGGTCATGTGACAACCCCCCCCCCTTTTGCGACCTTTGGACAAGCAAAGCCAATGGAGAAATCAGATACGCTTAACGACTGTGTTGCTAACTTGGGGTATATTTCGCTTAAGAACTGTGGCGAGGAAGGTCGTAAAGTGGGGCAAGATTCATCTAACAAATGTTTCAAGTTTGGGTTCAATTGTGGTCGTACGTCGAGGACTATCTGTATGTTGCTTGAAAAAATTGCAGAGACTACTCCAGGGAGTTGCCTGGAGTCAAGGCCGACTCGCCCCTCGAGTGTAGTGATTAAGGCAGTCTCAGCTGATGCACAAAGCCCACTGGCTGAACTTGGGGCAGCCCCTCAAGCACTGAATTAGGGGTGGGATGCAGCTGCTTTGGAGGCCATATCCTTGCTCTTTGGGGTTGAAGGTGGGAGGACAATGTGGCTTAGTTAAACTTCTTTTTTTAAAAAAATATAGGAGCAAAGAGTTGCAGGTGGATGCATGCTTAGGGAATTGTTTATGTGCTTGTTCCTTTGTTGCCATTGTTACTGTTCTAGGATAGGATAGAATAGAATAGAATAGAATAGAATAGAATAGAATAGAATAGAATAGAATAGAATAGAATAGAATAGAATAAGCTGGAAGGATAGAATGGAATGGAATGGAATGGAATGGAATGGAATGGAATGGAATGGAATGGAATGGAATAGAATAGAATAGAATAGAATAGAATAGAATAGAATAGAATAGAATAGAATAGAATAGAATAGAATAGAATAGAGATTGGATACACAATCTTTGCATATGTCTTTGGTGCATATGCTCTCTGTACATAAAAGAAAAAGAAAAGAAAAAAGAGAGGAAAAAAATACATTCATCAAGAATCATTCATAAGATACAACACTTAGTGATAGTCATAGCTTACTAATAAGCAATCAAATCATACTAGGAAACAATAAAAACAATATAAATCGTAAAAATACAAGCAACATGGTTATAGTTATAAGTGGGAGGAGATAGGTAATAGGAAGGATGAGAAGATTACTAGTAGTGCAGACTTAGTGAATAGTTTGACTGTGTTGAGGGAATTACTTGTTTAGCAGAGTGATGGCGTTCGGGAAAAAACTGTCCTTGTGTCTAGTTGTTCTGGTGTGCAGGGCTCTATAGCCTCGTTTTGAGGGTAGGAGTTGAAAGAGTTTATGTCCAGGATGCGAGGGGTCTGTAGATATTTTCACAGCCCTCTTTTGGACTCGTGCAGGATACAGGTCCTCCATTGAAGGCAGGTTGGTAGCAGTAGAGAGTAGTGTACAAGACGAACTGGACCCCATCGTTTCTTTTCAGGGAAATCCACAAGTTGGTTTTGAAGACTGAAACTGAATCTCTGTGCCGCGTTCAATATTAACGGTCTTCTATCTGGGTCTGATATGATTCATTCCGCGTGCTGTCCTTCTGCCTATGGCGAGTCAAATTTCCAACAACGTAGCTGTATTATGCAAATGTAGCATCTGCAGTCCTGTACATATTATTTTGGCATTTTTATTGTGTCCCTGTATTTTTTCTTATACCGGTAGGAAGTAAGCCAGTGTTAAGAGTATATTGAGAGATGAAAAAAAAAGGGGGGGGAATGGAGTTGAGGAAAGAGAAAAAAAAAATCAGCTGACGGCACTAACTTGAAATGATTGTCGCAATACCCACAGGAAATGTTGGAAGCATTGCAGAGATGAACTTCTTTGTGGATGATCCCGAATTTGCTGAAGTCATGCAGCAAGCAGAACAAGCCATCGAAAGCGAAGTCTTCCCGGAAAGAATCTCCCAAGGTTCCAGCGGAAGCTACTTTGTCAAAGACTCTAAGAGAGTGAGTGCCTTGGGCTTCAGGATTCTTTGGGGGTTTATGTTATTAAAAAAAATGCTTGAACGGTTTTGGGAGAAAAAATTGCCATAGTAAGGTTGAGCATGCATCTCTGCACATAGCAATACCAGAGTCCTATCTTTGCAGCTTATCAGAAGGAACAAGCGTGCAGCGCTTTCTATACTGCTGTATCTTGCTAGCAGGACTGCTAAATGCATTTGCGCAAATCCGTGGTTTGTTGAGCATTGTGCACATGCAGGGATGTATCCCTTCCTTCCTTCGCTCTCTCCCAATATGCAGAAGTTTGTATTTGCATAGTTACTTGCCCAATCCTCTTTTAAAATCCTTTTAGTGACCAGTTAATACAACCTGGGGCAAATTGACTTATCAGAATTAGAAGGGACCTTGTAGTCTTCTAGTCCAGCCTGCTCAGTGGAGGGCTGCTGCCAGTTTGGACCGGTTCAGGAAAACTGGTATTAGGAGAATAACAAATGTCTAATCCTACTCTGTGCATAATGTTAAACACCATGGATGGAGGGAACCCTGGGATTTTTAGTCACGGTTAATTAACTAAAATGTTCCCTTTTTTGTTGTGTATTTATGGAGCTTATTGGATCAGCATTTCTTCAGTTAACATTATTTGGAAAGACTTCATGATCAGTTGTAAGAAAAGTCTCATTTTTGTCCCATAACAATTCTCTTGCTTTATAAATTAAAGCTCGGCGTTCTTTAACAGGTGATTTATTTTCTGCAATGTGTTTCAAAAGATCATGTTTGTAATCTGTATGAAAGTCTATATGTGGTTGCTAAGAGTTGAAACCAACTTGATGACACAATTTATGTATATGTACACATTTTCTAACTTTAGATTTCATAACTCTTGTTGATCTCCAACCCTCATAGTAACTGTCCAAAACTGTCAAATATTTAGGTGATATTATCTAAAGAAGTTGGATTAGAAAAAGCTGAGAGAGGCCAGGTTTTGTGGGGGTTTTGTGATGTAACTTGTGAAACTGAAATGAATGCAAACTGCTAAAGCACACTAATCCATAAGAGCATTGCATCTTTTGGGAAACAGAATTGCTGTTTTGTTCTGGATCTATCTCCAGAACCTACTAAACAGTAAAATGTGGGCCATAATTATCTTTTGTGTTGAAATAATATAACTGAGTGGCACTACCTGAATTAGAAGAGCCTTTTGCCTTGATCAACAATTCCTGGATCAAATAAAATTAAGGAAATAAGGTTGCTTTATAGACAAGGAAAATAAACTTAATAAATACTTGAAATATATGTGATACTCAATGACATTAGATGGCATAAGAAATTTGGATGAAAGGACCTTAACATTAAACACAATAAGTTTTTTAGTATAACTACTATCTCCCATAAAGGAGCTCCATACTAAAATAGTTCTACAGCAGCCTTCCCTTCACAATTTTGCCTAGGATTCTGCAGTGATACCCTTCTTTACTACGAAGTAAACATGAACCAGGCAAGTAATTGAATATGGCTGCAGAGGTTAAGATGCATAGGAGACAAAAGAGAGGAAATAAGGGAGCTAAATTGGAAATAATTGTCTATATAATGGATCCTGGCATGAAAACAAATGTTGCAGCTCTTTGCTCCAAAGCCAACTGCTAATGAAATCATTGTATTAGCAACTGGGCCTTGAAGTCTCTGACTTCGGATAATTCCGTGCTTGTCCTTGTATCCATGCAATCCCATTTTAAATTTCAGATCAATGTCTCCACCTTCTCCTCTTAAGGCCATTCATTATTAAAGAAGACAAATTGGTTCAGAATTTTATATAGGCTTGGCTTATTTCTGTGCCTCTGGCTCTACGCCAGCCATCGATTGGCACTAAATGCTGTAATAGCATAACTAGTGAAACCTGCTCTTGTTTATGGTGACTTATCATGTAGTCGCTCAGCTTCAGCCCATTGGTTTTTTTAAAAAATTTTATTTTAGTCTGCCAGTATTTCATATGGCAAAATATTTGTATGGGTCGGACACGAATTCGCAAGTAACAACAATGGCAAAATATACATCACCCTTAACTTTAGGGACTCTATTAGAGGCAATATTATACCATGTTTCCCCAAAAATAAGACCCTGTCTTACATTTTTTTGAACCCCGAAATAAGTGCTTGGCCTTATTTTCGGGGAGGTCTTATTATTTTGGGGTGCGTGGAGCAAGATGGGGCTCCTCTTGCCATCTTACCCGATTTCCAGCTCTGCTTTTAAATATTTTCGGGGAAACAGGGTAGTACATTTGGAAAATATGCAGTGATTGCATTTGAGGGCAAGTAAAATTCTTGTCAGAGGTAAACTAATGGTTTATTGTGCGTCTGGTCTTTTAAATCTCATTGCTGCGAGAGTCAAAAAATTGCTTCTTTTATTGCTCCTTCATGTTCAAAGTCAGGACTTCCAGTAGCTGCCTTGTCCACTTTTCTTTCCATCCGAAATCAATGGCATCTCCGAAACAACAGCATCATATTGAATTTTTGATTTATTTTTGGAATGCTATTTATTCTGCTAATGGATATTGTATAAATAAAACATGCTTGTGTTATTATGACTATGGTTTAAATACTGTATGTATTTGTTTTGGAAGGTGAAGTTGCAAAAAAATCTGAACCCTTTCTATTTTGATGCTCGACTTGTATTTTGACTTTACGTCACTTTTAACCTCTCAGAATGGTTAACTGAATCGCTGCAATTGTTAAGTCAGTTACACGGTTGTTAAGTGAATCTGGCTTCCCCCTTGATTCTGCTTGTCAGGTCACAAATGGTAATCACATGACTCCAGGACATAAATATGAGTCAGCTGCCAAGTGCCCGAATTTTGATTGTGTGACCTTGGGGATCACACAAATGAAATTGTCGTAAGTGTGAAAAACGGTTCGAAGTCACTTTTTCCAGTGCCGTTGTAACTTCCAACGGTCACTAAATGAACTGGACTACCTGTAGTGACATTGAATTTTAGATCACCAGGTAGCTTTAGTCAACCAAGGCCACAAAGGCTTCTCTTCCAAGCCCGTTTTGTCTAGTGGAAATGAAGAAGCTGGGCAGGAAAGCCTCCGCTAGGCAGGAAAGCCAACGTGGATGACTTTGGGCCAATCACTCTTTGGATCTATGGCTGTTTGCTGTGGCCAACTCACCTTTGGGACAACTCAACGCGGGACAAGAGTTACACTCATATCAAAGAAATGGTGGAACAGAATCATTAAAGAAAGGATGCCAAGGGAGGGACAGAATGAATGGGCAAAATTAAATTATTATTTATTTATTTTAAATAATTAGAATTGTTAAATTGTCCTGCAGCAAATTGGCCCATTCTGGCCCAACTCTCCTCACAGAATTATTGTTCTGAGGAGAACAGGAGAAAGGAACATTAGATATTTTTGCTACCTTGAGTTATTAATAAAACTAATAAAGGCGGGATGAAAAAAATTTAAAATATATGTTTTTGTAAACTATTTCTATATACGACTAGCAAAGAAGTGCACACTTTTCTGATTCCTTTCCTTATGATTCCTTATTCATTCTTCCTTTTTCTCCTTTAGAAAAGTATTGGAGTGTTTAAACCCAAATCTGAAGAGCCTTACGGTCATCTCAATCCAAAATGGACCAAATATTTCCACAAAATCTGTTGCCCTTGCTGCTTTGGCAGAGGCTGTCTTGTTCCTAATCAGGGATATCTCTCCGAAGCTGGTGCCTATCTTGTGGACAGCAAACTAGGATTAGGAGTGGTACCCAAAACGAAGGTAAGAGTGGTTTGCAACATCAATTGAGCATGAAGAAAAGAATTCGTGGTCAAAACTGTAAACACACGTTGAATTAAAACCTTTTAAACTAATGTTCAGACTGGGAGAATAGCTTTGAATTTTGGAGTTAACAGATTTAACAGAGTTGGAAGGGACCTTGGAGGTCATCTAGTCCAACCCCACCCCCCACCCAAGCAGGAGACCCTACACCATTTCTAACAGATGGCAGCCCAGTCTCTTCTTGAAAGCTTCCAGGGATGAAGCTCCCACAACTTCTGAAGTCCCCTCATCATCCTGGTTGCTCTTCTCTGCACTTTTTCTAGAGTCTCAACATCTTTTTTATAGTGTGGTGACCAAAACTGGATGCAGTACTCTAGGTGTGATCTTACTAAGGCTTTACAGAGTGGTATTAGTGCCTCCCTTGATCTTGATTGTATCCCTCTGTTAATGCAATTTAGCATTGCATTGGATTTTTTGGCTGCCACTGCTGGCTCCTATTGGTCTCTGTGGGAATTTGGTGGAATTTGATGGAAATGTCAGCGTGAGGCAGGAAATTAGCGTATGGGAGGGGCCCTTTCCTTTCTTGGCCTGGGGGTCCAGTTGGAATTTTGTGTATATTTTATCAATATGCTGCTACTGTAGATACAGAGGTGCCATCATCACTCTTAACCATGCAGCTTTCAGGGTGGATCCAGCCACTCCCTTTTCTCCCTTTACTGCACACTTTTTCACTCCTCCTTTTTGCAACAGCTTGGAAATTTGACAACTTGCAATTTTGTTGTTGTAATTCTCCGAAACTGGCCTAATAAAAATGTTGCTGGAATGCAAGCAAGCAACTACAGCAGAGGTTGCCTCAAATGAAACCACCAAGAAGCCTCGGTTGATTCTCCTCTGACCTCTGAGATAAACATTTTGATCTTTGTTTATTGCTAGAAGGCCTAAAGACAAAATACAGGGAGTCCTTGACTTACGGCCACAAATTCTGCTGCTAAGTGACACATTTGTTAACTGAGTTTTGCCCCAGTTTGCAACCTTCCTTGCTGCAGTTGTTAAGCGAATCATTGCAGTGAAGTTAGTAACCTGGATGTTAAGTGAATTTGGCTTCCCCCTTGACTTTGCTTGTCAGAATCACATGACCCCAGGATGCTGCAACGGTCATAAATCTGAGCCGCTTGCCAAGCGTCTGAATTTTGAACGCACGAGGATGCCAAAATAGTCAGTGAAAACCGGTCAAAAGTCACTTTTGTCAGTGCTGCCGTAACCTCGGTCACTAAATGAACTGTCGTAAGTCGAGGACTACCTGCACAGCTCAATGAAGAGGTGGATACAATGAATACAGTTGTCGCCCTGAAAATGTTAAACGTTATTCCACTGTCTGTCTTTCAGGTGGTCTGGTTTGTAAGCGAGACGTTCAACTACAGTGCAATAGATCGGGCCAAGTCGAGAGGCAAGAAATACGCTTTGGAAAAAGTGCCAAAAGTTGGCAAAAAGTTTCATCGAATTGGACTACCTCCTAAGGTAAACCCCTTGGCAGCCCTGAAAAATGTTCCCCACTTCAATTTTATTTGGTGGGGGTGTGTGGTTTGTTCTTCGCTTCTATTCCTGCTCTGGCATAACTTGTAAGTAGTAAAATATAAATAATAAGGAAAAGTTTTAAGTCTGATCCCAAAGATGGTTTTTCAGGAGGCAACTGGACTTTCTGGTTTTTTTTTTCTTTTGAAGATGTTTAGCTTCTCATCCAAGAATAGAATAGAATAGAATTCTTTATTGTTCAAGTGTGATTGGACACACAAGGAATTTGTCTGCATACGCTCTCAGTGTACATAAAATGACAAGATACGTTCGTCAAGAATCATAAGGTACAACACTTAATGATAATCATAGGGTACAAATAAGCAATCGGGACACAATATCGATATAAATCATAAGGATACAAGCAACAAAGTTACAGTCATACAGTCATAAGTGGGAGGAGATGGGTGATGGGAACAATGAGAAGATTAATAGTAGTGCAGATTTAGTTTGACAGTGTTGAGGAAATTAGTTGTTTTGCAAAGTGATGGCGTTCGGGAAAAAACTGTCCTTGTGTTTAGTTGTTCTGGTGTGCAGTGCTCCATAGCGTCGTTTTGAGGGTGGGAGTTGAAACAGTTTATGTCCAGGATGCGAGGGGTCTGTAGATATTTTCCCATCCCTCTTTTTGACTCCTGCAGTAGACAGGTCCTCCATCGAAGGCAGGTTGGTAGCCATTGTTTTCTCTGCAATCCTAATTATCCTCTGAAGTTTGTGTCTGTCTTGTTGGGTTGCAGAACCAAACCAGACAGTGATGGAGGTGCAGATGACAGACTCAATCATTCCTCTGTAGCTTCTTCAGTTCTGACAGGATAGGGTTAGGGTTCCTTCCATTTTCTATATTATAAATCCTTCCATTCACCGCTATCCTGTCATCTGAAGAAGCTTCTTGGATGAGAAGCGAAACGTCTTCAAAATTGCCTCCTGAAAAAGCATCTTTGGGACAACTCTGACCTGGATGATGGAGAATCTCTATAGACTTTTAAGTCTGATGTAACATTAAAGACAGTAAAGTTTTGTTTACCCCACCAAGGAACGGTGAAGCTAGAAGACTTATTTCCTCAATAGACTCTATTATTATTTTTTTAACTTAAGAAATACAAAAAACACAGACCAAACTCAGTCCTGTTTCTCAAATTCCCCATGCATCAGAGGACTTTTGGGCCTTTTGAGTCTTAACTTGCAGGTTCAGATTAAATATACATTTTGAAAGGCTATTCTCAAGCCAACTGTAATTTGATAAGTTAGCAGTGGAATCTTCTTTCCCGATAAATGTTATTTTTATACCTATTGATTAAGCTCATGGCTGTACTTAGGAAGGACATTTGTTTTAATACCTTTATTTGGCTTTCACGTATAAAGGGCGCTTCAAATGCGTTATGCCTCCAGGTCCATTTCATAAATGCAGGCTTTATTTTAAATGGCAGGTTGGCTCCTTTCAGCTTTTCGTGGAAGGTTACAAAGAGGCTGATTATTGGCTCAGGAAATTTGAAACCGACCCCTTGCCTGAGAACACAAGGAAACAGTTTCAGTCCCAGTTTGAGAAACTGGTTGTGCTTGATTATGTTATCAGAAATACTGGTATGTAATAGGGTTTTTTCTTTATCTTTATCTTTTATTAGATTTGTATACCGCCCTTCTCCTTTCGGACTCAGGGGGGTGAACAGCCAAAATAAAAACATTTGTACACAAAAGTTAAAATAATTTTTAAAAATAATTAAATAAAATTTGGCCCATAATTTAAAACATTTTCAATTATTATTATTCTTTTCGTCTGGAATAGAATAGAATAGAATAGAATAGAATAGAATAGAATAGAATAGAATAGAATAGAATAGAATAGAATAGAATAGAATAGAATAGAATAGAATAGAATAGAATAGAATAGAATTTTTTTATTGGCCAAGTGTGATTGGACACACAAGGAATTTGTCTTTGGTGCTTACCCTCTCAGAGGCATAAAAGAAAAGATACATTCGTCAAGAATCATAAGGTACAACACTTAATGATAGTCATAGGGAAACAGTCAATATAAATCATAAGGATACCAGCAACAAGGTTACAGTCAGACAGTCATAAGTGGGAGGAGATGAGTGATGGGAACGATGAGAAGATTAATAGTAGTGCAGATGTTACCCTTGAATTCTGATCAAATTCAAGTAGAGGAAAATGGGCTAGGAAATGTCCATGTTCTTTAAGGCTTAAATGATCTATATTGAATGATCACTGCCTTTAGGCTGGTAGACTAATACAGGTAGTCCTCAACTTACAACAGTTCATTTAGTGACCGTTCGAAGTGCCTTAGGACTATTTTTCACACTTAAACGACCATTGCAGCATCCCCACAGTCACGTGATTTACATTCAGACGCCTGGGATCTGGTTCGTATTTATGACGGTCACAGTGTCCCGGAGTCACCTGCAATTTGTTCTTTAAAAAAATTCAACCTGCAATTTGTTTAAATATAACAGGCCCAGATCTTTCAATATTGCAAGCTATTCCATTATTGTATGTCCTGACTGGGGCAGATTTTACCGCAGCTCCCTTGCCTTTCATTTAACTGTGATTCTCCTTAATTTCTTTGAAGATAGAGGCAACGATAATTGGCTAGTGAAGTATGAAAAACAGAGCGATGGGACTGATCTCTCTGACAAGGTAGGACGGACAAGGGCTCTTCTGCTTTGATCCTAGGGATGCCGCAATGATCAATTATTGTTGTGATTTGTGTTCAGTTATGTATCCGATTATGGATTTTATAAAGAATCCTTTCTTATCCCGTGTTCTTATGGAATAAGATAGAATTAAATCATGTGTAATGCTTCCTCAATCATCAATTTTATATGCTCATGCTAGATGATCGCCGAATTATAAATTGGAAAGAATATTGCATGAGATATATTGCGCAGGCTTAATATTCTGTTCAAATGTTAGTTTTTGTTTCTATGTTAAATAGGTGTGTATTGATTGCCATGTTTCCCTGAAAATAAGACCCTGCCTTATATTTTTTTTGAACCCCTAAATAAGTGCTTGGCCTTATTTTTGGGGAGGTCTTATTATTTTGGGGCGCATGGAGCAAGACGGGGCTCCTCTTGCCATCTTACCTGATTTCCAGCTCTGTCTCCCTAACCCTAACCAGAGGAAATGGCGGAGAGCGACTGTACATGCATTTAAATATTTTCGGGGAGGGCTTATTTTTGGGGTGGGGGGCTTATTTTAGCGCATGCGCTCAAAAGCCTGATTGGGCTAATTATCAGGGGATGTCTTATTTTAGGGGAAACAGGGTACTTTTGAATTTGCTTTTTGTTAATTGTTTTCCAATAGGAGATCCAGTGGATTAATGAAAAGGAACCTATTATTAAAATTGCAGCCATTGATAATGGCCTCGCTTTTCCTTTCAAGCATCCGGATGAGTGGAGAGCGTGTGAGTTTTTGAATTTTTCTAGATGAGAAGGCATGAGATTGCAAGTATTGCTATTAGCAGATTTTATTATATCTACAGATGGACACTAGCGTAAAGTTAAGGTGCTGGCTTAGAAACCAGGAAATTGTGAGTTCTAGTCCTGCGTTAGGGTGAAAGCAAGCTTGGTGACTTTGAGTCACTCTGTCTTGCCTAATCCACCTCACTGGGTGTTGTTGGGAGGAAAAAGAAGAGGAGGAAGGACTATTATATATATTTGCCATCTTGGATTACTTATAAAGTAATAAACATGGGATAAAAATCCAATACACTAAATAATAAATAATATCCACCTAGCAAACATAAGGCAGGCATTCATGCTTTTCTTTGAAGTTGTTAACTTCACGTGAACAGAAATGATTAATAGGATTTTGCATTGCAAAGATCAGGGCTTATATAGCTCTCGAAGTAGTTTCACATTTGTTACACCTGATTATCAATTATACGTAATTGATCATTATGCATTTTGTGCATCTATTTTGTCACTTGACAAAATAGATGTGCAAAATGCATAATTGGGTAACATTAACCTGTCTCATGTGAAGGACAGTCTGTTGTTTTGTTTAAGTTGGGAAGAATACACAACTTCATGGGGTCGAATAACCACACCTTTAAGAATTTCTAAGGCCAAGATTGCTAGGATGCGCCTTCTGAATTTTTCCCATTAGATAAAAATATGTTTATACACGTAGTCCTCGACTTACGACGACAATTGGGACCTGGATTCCTGTTGCTGAATGAGGTCGGTCGTTAAGCAAATCTCAGCACTTCTTTTTGCCATGGTTGATAAGCAGATCACTATAGTCATTAAATGAATCACACAGATGTTAAGATTGAATTTCCTTGTTGGCAAATGGCTGGGAGCTCAGGGGCCGAAAACCCTGCTGGGATTTTGGCAGGGAAGATTTTCAGCTCTTGAGTGGATCCTCCCGGGATCTCTTCCCAACTCCCTGAGGCTCTTTCCCCTGGACTCCCATCTGCTTAACGACCCAAGTGATCGTTTAACAACCCCAACCTGGTGTGCCGGGATTGTGCTCATTGACTGAAGCGCAGTCGCTTCAACCCAGCGACCAAGATTACAGTTCCAATTGTGGTCACGAGTCAAGGATTACGTGCATGAGGAAATTGACTTAAAAGTCAATAAATTGAACATGACGCCTGAAAAGTTGAAAATTCCACCTGTTTATTTGGAAGCATCTCTTTTTGTCTCTTCCCCGTCTCTCAGATCCATTCCACTGGGCTTGGCTTCCGCAAGCAAAGGTCCCTTTTTCTCAAGAGACAATAGATTTGATACTTCCTCGTATTTCTGACATGAATTTTGTACAGGACCTCTGTGAAGATCTTTATGAACTTTTTAAGGTAAATTTTCAAAAGTAATTTTGGGCGAAACTGTTTAAAGTAGCACCGCCATGGCAGAATAACGCAGACTCGTGCATATTTGTTCTATAACATATGTGTTCTAAGTTGTAAAATACAGTGAAATGTCAAAATGCCTGATCCGCCAGTTGCGTCCCTTTCTGGATCGGGACGCCTTGCGCACAGTCACTCATGCCCTAGTTACCTCCCGTATGGACTACTGTAATGCTCTCTACATCGGGCTCCCCTTGAAAAGCACCCAGAGGCTCCAACTGGTCCAGAATGTAGCCGCGCGGGTGATTATGGGCGCAGCTCATTACGCCCATGTAACACCTCTCCTACGTGAGCTGCACTGGTGGTCTTCCGGGTGCGATTCAAGGTGTTAGTTATCACCTTTAAAGCGCTCCATGGCTTAGGACCTGGGTACCTACAAGACCGTCTTTTGCCACCAATAGCCTCCCACCGACCAGTTCGTTCTCACAGGGAGGGACTACTCAGGGTACCATCAGTCAAATGATGCCGACTGGCGACTCCGAGGGGGAGGGCCTTCTCTGTGGGGGCTCCAACCCTTTGGAATGAACTGAGATACAGAATATCCCTGATCTCCGTGCTTTCCGCCGTGCCCTCAAGACCCTGATGTTCCAACAGGCGGGGCTAAACATACAAACGTGTGAATGATTTTTTAAATGTTATCTAATTCTGAGTTTTTATTTGATTGACCAAACTAAGTAATAATTTTAATTAGCAATTTTATGATGTTTGTGTGTCTATATTTTTCTTGACTGTACACCGCCTTGAGTCCTACGGGAGAAAGGCGGTATAGAAATATAATAAATAAATAAATAAATAAATAAATAAATAAATAAATAAATAAATAAATAAATAAATAAATAAAATACGGAAAGTTAATTGGACTTTGTACAAGCTTTTTAATGGTTTGGTATACTTTCTCATTATTTTAAGTCTGGTTATTTATAGGTGGATCTGATTTGACTTATGAAGGTTTCTCAAATCAATTTATTTTTCTTCCAATAAAGACTGACAAGGGGTTTGACAAAGCTACATTTGAGAACCAAATGTCTGTCATGAGAGGGCAGGTAAGGAGATTTTCTCTTGGACGATGGGTTTTAAATTCGTATCTCTGCCTCATATATAATTGTAGCTGTTGCTTCTGAGTTAAGTATAGAACCTAGGTTTTTTTTTTTCTTCCTAGACTTTAGTACACAACTTGTTTCATTCATTATAAGTAGTCCTCAGCTTACGATCACAATTGAGCCCAAAAGTTCTGTTGTTAAGTAAGAAATTTGTGAAGTGAGTTTTGCTTCATTTTATGACTTTTCTTGCTGCGTTCGTTAAGTGGATCACTGCAGTTATTAAATTAATAATCCGGTTGTTAAGTGAATCTGGCTCAGAAGATTGCAGAAGGGGATCGCCTGACACCACCACCCCCCACTGCAACCATCATAAATGTGAGTCAGTTGTTCAAGATTCCGAATGTAAATCACGTGATCATTGGTCATAAGTGTGGAAAAATGGTCCTAAGTCACTTTTTTCAGTGCCGTTGTAACTTTGAATGGTCACTAAACGAACTGTTGTAAGTCGAGGACTACCTGTATCATTGATGAAGATATTGAAGAATCATCATCATCATCTTCTTTTAACAACCCCATAATCCCTTGCGTGGTAGAGTCTGGGCAACTGAACGGAGCTAGCAGAGTGTTTTAATGGCCGGATGCCTTTCCTGTCACCAGTGCGGAGTTCTGTTCAGCAGATGTATCCTCATTGTGCCCAGAGAGAGAAATATCTGCCTCTACCTAGGATCGAACTCACAGCCTCCTGATTGTGAGGCGAGAGCTCCACCTCTCTAGGCCACCACACCGCTCCAAGATATTGAAGAATACTGGTCCTAAAACGGAGCCTTGGGGTACCCCAGTTCCCTCCACGTAGACGTAGTTCCATGAACTACATAACAGCTGTGTGCGTCTCGTGTCCGTGTTACCATAGGGAACGCATAGCTTTTAAGATAAGACAATTTCTGCCAGCGTTAGGGCTAAGCTCATAAAAGTACTATTTTCTATCTTCGCATCGTTCCTTTTTTTGCAGATCCTTAATCTCACTCAGGCCTTAAAGGATGGCAGAAGTCCTCTTCAACTGGTCCAGATGCCTCGGGTGATAGTGGAGAGAAGCCACGGTGGAACTCAAGGAAGGATCGTTCACTTGAGCAATGCATTTACTCAGACTTTTCACAGCCGGAAGCCTTTTTTCTCCTCCTGGTAAAAGACAAGTTAAAGACCTTTAGTTTAGCAAGATGTCCTACTTCGTAAAGATTTCCAAATATTTTTTTTTCCTCTCTGATCTCCCTCCCTCTCTCTCTCTCCCCCTCCCTATGCTGGACTGCCAAAACCTCAAGACGTTTTATATATTGAATGTACTCCGTTTACAGTTTATTTAAAATTGTGAAATTTTACATCAGGGAAACAAGGAGCTTGTCCTAAACTGTTATTTTTTATAGACGGTTCGACGTTTTGTTTTGTTTTTTGTTTATTTACTTTTGGAAAGGGGTGGGGGAATAAAAGTTTACAGATGCCAAAGACTACTTTTGACTTATCTGGGGGGGGGGGGGAAAGATTTTGTTGCCTACAATATCAGAAATTATAATCTAATTTTTATAGATAGGATTGAAATGCCTGGCCTTTTATTCCACTACATAGATGCCTCTCCGTCATCTTAACCTACTCCACAGGGGCCAATCCCACCCTGTCTGCGTTTGGAAAATAAAGGGCTTGCAGGTGGGTTAAAAAAGCATATTTGTAGAGAGGAAACATACTGTAATGATGTCATAGTTCTCACACCACCTTTGCGCTGAAGGCAGGCAGTTCTAAGTGCAACTTAGCATCTGCTCCACTGTGTATTGTTTGATTTGGGAAAGGAATGGAGCCCTTGGCCAGTGCTTCTTCCCCACGGTTGCATGCCTAATTTATTGCACAGCTTATCTCTGGGTTTTTAGCTACGAGCTCCATCTGTACTTAACAAAAACAAAAACAAACAATTGACCATTGCTATTTACAAATGTGTGGCTTTTTCTTTGGGGGAATACACGGTTTTAGGAACACAGTTTTCATGCCTTCTCAGTTTTTTGTGTTTTCTGTGTAAAAAAAAAAAAAATTGAGCCAATTACGGATGACTTTGTTGATGTTTAAAGATATACTTTTGAAAGACTGGTTTTACTTAGCACCAAGAAGTGACACATTCCAAGAATTGTTGGTTTTCTGGACCAAGAACCGGATGAGGGAAAACGTTACAAAAAAAAGGAACATAAGTGTTTTTTTTCCCCACCACCCGTGAGATTATAGGTATTGATAAATGCATGCTTTCAGTCTTGTGATTCTTTTGTCAGGATGATGAATTGGGGAAATACTGTATTTTGTTAGAACAATATTTCTGCTGCAATTTTGTCAGTGGCATTGGGGTTTTTGAAACTTTTACCAAAGCCAATTAAATCGACTAACTTGAAACCAAAGTTCACTGGTACGTTGCTGCCTCTTCCTAACACCACTATTTTGGTCTCGAGGAGATCAAAAACTTGCAAATCAGAAAAATCATTTTTGATTATTTTGTTGTCAGGCGATTCCTTCAACCGCTCTAAACTTTGCACTTGGCTTTAGCTGATCACTTGCAAGAATGATAATCCATGTAACTTTACACTTACCAAGAATTTAGTAAAACTTGTTTTAAACTTCAGGGTTCGAAGCTCAAAACGTCTGTGTCAAAAATAAGGGTTTTTTGGGGGATTAAAGTTGTGCCTAGCTTTCTCAGAAATGCTGTATCTTTAACTGCTGAGCAATACCCCCCTTGTTCTTGCATTGCTATTTCTTTTAATGTTTGTTGAACCAATGTAGCCTGTTGGGATAATTTACTTGATATTCTAAAATGCATAAGCCTTAATATTGAAAATTTACTGTATTGCGGGTTTATAAATTTATTCTGATTTCAGTTTTTATCCATTCCTGCAAACTATTTAAAATGAAAAAAAAAAAAAAAAAGGACGGACTTTGCTTTCCCCAAACAATAAAAAGCAGGTCTACGCTGCTGCAGATCTGCCACAACTGTCCGCTTACATTTAATCTATTGTTGGAGAGAAACATCTGGAACAGAGAACCTTCCCTTCTTAAGATGAGGTTCATTTTACCCATTTGTAGTATTTGTCCTGCTGCTATCTTCCATGTTCTTAGCACTCGGTGTAACAAGACAACACTTTTAGCCAGCCTGATGGTTTTATCATTAAAGCGAATTGTTTCAATTAAAAATCTTGTGTTTTCTGATCTTTTAACGCTACCCAAAGAGCACGGCATTGCAAAGAGGATCTCCAAAGAGATCACCAAATCAACAGTAGCATGCTTTCCTGTGAAATGATTGAAAAAACTGACTCCGAAGCACTGCTCCTGAATGTGATTTTTACAGATCGCAATGTATTAAGTCCTCTCTTAATAGTTTGCATATAAAAACTGGCTTAAAAGGGGGAGCTCAAGTTATTTTTTTTTTCTTTATCCAAATCTTGGGAGGATTCCTGATCTAACCATCATCATCTTCATTGGGAGGGGATTTTTAAATTTTATATACTTGGGGTTTTAAATTGGGAGGCCGATTGATTTAATTTCTTTTAATTATCTTAACTTTTGTATTGTATGTATTTTAATTTTGGCTGTTCACCGCCCTGAGTCCCTTTTGGGAGAAGGGCGGTATACAAATTAAATTAAAATAAAATAAATAAATTTAACGACCCCTGGTTTTTTTTTAACATTTAACGATCCTGATGTAATCAGCAGTGTAATTTGGCATGGAGGTTAAGGTGCTGTCTTAGAGACCAGGAGACTGTGAGTTCTAGTCCTGCCTCCGGCATGAAAGTTGGCTGGGTGACTCTGGGACACTCAACCCAAGTTATTTTACAGATTGGTTGTTATGAGGAAGATAGAAAGAAGAAAGAGCATTATATATACATACGTTCCCCTCCTTGAGTTACTTATAATGTAAAGGTAAGACAATCAAAAACCAGCTTCTAATTTGCATTGTCTCTCCCTCCTGATTAATTGAATGAAGACTCACTCACAGGTGGTCCTCAATGTCATAACAGTTCATTTAGTGACCGAAGTTACAACAGCACCGAAAAAAAACGACTTAACGGCCATTTTTCACACGTACGATCATTATCACATCCCCGTGATCACCCAAATCCAGACGCTTGGCAATGGACTCGTATTTACGATGGTTGCAATGTCCCGGGTTCCTGTGATCTAACAGGATTGTGACCATCTGCCAAGATTCACTTAATAATCGTGTTGCTAATTTAACAAGTGCAGTAATTCACTTAAGTGCAGCAAGGAAGGTCATAAACCGGAGCAAAATTCACCTAACAACTGCCTCACTGACCAACAGAGATTTTTGGGCTCCATTGTCGTAAGCTGAGGAGTACCTGTACTCAATCATCTTTTAACAACCCCATAATCCCTTGCCAGGTGGAGTCCGGGCAACTGAATGGAGCTAGCAGAGTGTTTTAATGGCCAGATGCCTTTCCTGTCACCAGTGCGGAGTTTTGTTCAGCAGATAATATTCTCACGGTGCCCAGAGAGAGAGAAATAGCTGCCTCTACCTAGGATCGAACTCACAGCCTCCTGATTGTGAGGCAAGAGCTCCACACCACTCCACTACCTGTACTTACCACAGGTAGCCGACGAAATCTCTGGCAAGCCAGCAAAATGGGTCTCTTTGCCATTGGAAGATTAATGGAACATTAATTTGAGGATGTAGGTGATTTAGGAAGTCCGATTCTTAAATCGCCTTCATGCAGCTCAGTGGTTTTTCCAACTTGGCAGCTTTTTAAGAGGGGTGGACTTCAACTCCCAGGATTCCCCTAGGTTAGCTGGCTGGGGGATTCTGGGAATTGAAGTCCACCCCTCTTAAAAGCTGCCAAGTTCGAAAAACACTGATGCAGCCTGTTTTAATGACCAAATAATAGCAAATAAAACTTAACCCCCTCTTAACTTTCTCTAAAGTTAAGTTAAAAAAGTTTTAAAAAGATGCCTGGACTTCAATTCCCAGAATCCCCCAGTTTAGGGGAGTTCTGGGAGTTGAAGTCCAGATGTTTGAAAAGTTGCTACGATTGAAGTTAAAACGCAGCCTTAATTTATTTTATTTTATTTATTTATTTTATTTTATTAAATTTCTATACCGCCCTTCTCCCAAAGGACTCAGGGCGGTGAACAGCCACGAGATAAAACACATAAATACAAAAAATTTAAAATGAATTAAAAACGAATTAAATAATTTGGCTGAATTCAAAATACCCCATAATTTAAAACAAATTAAAATTTACATTTAAAAATTTACATTTAAAAAGGGGAGAAGATTGATTGATCTAACGAGCCTATAAAATAGTTTCCTTAAGCACCAAGCAGGATATTGAAAGAATTTTTTTTTTTTTAAGTCTTTTTCCGTTGAAAAATCAGAAATTAACGACTTGGGCTAAAATGATGCAGCCTCACTTTTCATAGCTTCAAGTCTATCCGTTTCTGGACTGCGCGTCCCGCCACCGCTCCTTTCCGCTTTCCAAAACGGGAGGCTTGTCTATACTTTAAAAGTCTAGGGATTTCAAAGGAAACCGGAAGAGGCGGGGCGTCGCGGCTGTGAGAAGCCTAGGGGCGATTTCCTAGAGATAGGAAAAGGGAAGAGAGCTTCCTGTTAGGCGGGCCTCGCGAGGCAGGGAAGCGACCCGAGATGGAGGCAGCCTCGCAGGCGGACGGGGTGACGGTGGTGCTCGAACGCGGTTCCCACGCAGCCCCGGCGCCCGAATGCCCGCATGGTGAGTTAATAGGCCTGGGAGGGTCGAGCCCGGGAGGCATCGGATTGGTCGGTTGCCTTTTTTTTTTGGTCCCGCCCCCTTACACAACAACCCTGCGAGGTAGGCAGGAGACAGCTGGAGATGCACCCCAATTGCTTAAAGATGGAGAGTTTGCACCCTGTGTGTGTGTGTGTTTTGCTTGCTCGCCCACATTTTCTTTTTATTTGATGCCTTATTTATAAAGTCCTTCCAAATGAACTGCGATTGCATAAATTTCTCTTTTTATTTGTCTACAGGCAGTCCTCGACTTACAACGCTTCCTTTAGTGACCGAAATTACAACGGCGCGGGAAAAAAAACGGGATGGAGGACCATTTTTCACACTTAACGACCGTTGCAGCCCCCCCCCACGGGGGGGGTCATGTGATTTATATTTGGATGCTTGGCAACTGACTCGCGTTTATGATCGTTGCAGCGTTCCCCGGGTTACGCGGTCCCCTTTTTGTGACCTTCAAGGTCAATGGGGGAAGCCAGATTCACTTAACGACCAGATGACTAATATAACTCTTGCACTTAACAAAACGTGTCACCAACTTTAACATTTGCAGGGATTCACTGAACAACTGTGGCAAGGAAGGTCGTAAAGTGGGGCAAAGCTCACTTAAATGTCTCGCTTAGTGACAGAAGTGCTGGGCTCAATTTTGGACGTAAATCGAGGACTACCTGTATTTCAACTTGCACTCATTTGCAACCCATCTAATCGTTAGCTTCTTTTTCAAATCCGTCCATCTGTTTCTCTGAGCTGTTCCTCTCATCCATGTATCCCTCAGGTTGTCTATATGGGAAAGGTGTACAGGTATTCCTCAACTTACGACCGCAATGGAGCCCAAAATTTTATGTTGCTGAGTGAGACATTTGTTAAGTGGGTTTTGCCCTGTTTTACGACTTTTCTCGCCGCAGTTGTTAAGTGGATCACTGCGGCTGTTTAAGTTAGTAACTTAGTCGTTAAGTGGATTTGGTTTCCCCGTTGACTTTGCTCGTCAGAAGGTCGGATAACAGTTTAACAGAGTCGGAAGGGACCTTGTAGGTCATCTAGTCCAACCCCCCGCCCAAACAGGAGACTCTACGCCATTTCTGACAGATGGCAGTCCAGTCTCTTCTTGGTCGCAAAAGGGGAATCCCGTAACCCCGGGACACTACAACCGTCATAAATGAGAGACAGTTGTCAAGCTTCCGAATGTAAATCACATGACCGTGGGGAAGCTTCAATGGTCATAAGTGTGAAAAACGGCCGTAAGTCCCTTTTTTCAGTGCCGTTGTATCTTTAAACCGTCACTAAATGAACTGTTGTAAGTTGAGGACTCCCATTTGTGGTTCTGTATGTCCTCAGATGCCTTTTCAAAGCACTGACTGAAACAGGAGCTAATTTAACGGTTCCTTTTTCCTTATTCCTTTGGAAACGACGTTATTAGGAATTCCAAATATCCCAGGTGAGCAATAAACAAATTCCTAGTCCGACAAATTGCAATTGTTTTATTGTTTCTTTCCACATTCCCATTTCTGATTATTATTATTATTTTCTTTGTTAGGTCCTACTCTTTTGTTTGCAAGGATTCTTCCAGGGAAAGGAAAAGGGAGAAGATTTTACGCTTGTTCGGCGTGTAGAGAAAGGAGAGAGTGCCATTTTTTTCAGTGGGAAGATGAAAAGGTAAGTCAAAACGAGACGTTTTAACAGAATTACTCCTCCTTTACCTTTCAAGGGAGGATCGTCTTCTCTTTCTGCAGTTGATAAGTTAGTAACTCGGTTGTTTTTTAAATGCAGGCTTTTAAATGCAGATGGACCACTGAATCTTGTCCCGATGGGCTTGTTCTCCTATGTTGCGCCATGCGTTTGTGAAGTGGTTGTTTTGTTTCCCCAATGTACAAATCTGTACATGTCTCACTGCATCGTACTGCATATATATATATATTTTAATTTGATTTATATGCCGCCCTTCTCCGGAGACTCAGGGTGGCTTACAATGCGTTAAGCAATAGCCTTCATACTTTTGTATATTTATACAAAGTCAGCTTATTGCCCCCACAATCTGGGTCCTCATTTTACCTACCTTAGAAAGGATGGAAGGCTGAGTCAACCTTGAGCCTGGTGAGATTCGAACTTACAGTAATTGCAGACAGCTGGTGTTAATCACAATGCTTTTAGTCTGCTGAGCCACCAGGCATATGCCACGTTGCTCAGTTTGTGTCTGGGTGTTTTATCCTTAAGGTGGACAAGCTTCTGCCTTAATGTATTCTTTATGTGTCTTGCAGCGGAGGAATTATTCTCGTACACATAAAATTGCTGTTTTTTTGAAATGTGCAGATTTTAAAATCTGGGGATGGTTAAAAAAAACCCCACAAATCTCTAAATTGCTGGTAATTCTGGTATAGAAGATAGAAAACAGAAGGTAAAAGACGAAAGTGTAAAGATGGGCATATTTCAATGTGTGCTCTGGGGTTTAAAACCAAAAACAACAATTTTTCTAAAGTATCTATCAGTTGTTCCAAAATAAAGGGGGTGGGATATACACATACACATACAAAGCTTTGAAAATTAGAAATATTTTTTTTTTCTTTCTGAACCAGAAATTCAGAGGAAAAAAATAAATTGAACTTGCATTTGGCGGAAATCTTGAAAACAACTAAACGACAGGTAGTCCTCGACTTACGACCACAATTGAGCCCAGAACATTCTGTTGTTAACTGAGACGTTTGTTAAGTGAAAGGTCACCCATTTTACGACCTTTCTTCCCACGGTTGTTAAGTGAATCACTGCAGTTGATAAGTTAGTAACACGGTTGTTAAGCGAATCGGGCTTCGCCATTGACTTTGCTCGTCGTTAGGTCGCAAAAGGGGAACACAATGACTGTCATAAATACGAGTCGGTTATAAGCCTCTGAATTTTGATCCCATGATCATGGGGATGCTGCAAAGGTCGTAAGTGTGAAAAAACGGTCATAGGTCACTTTTTCCAGTGATGTTATAACTTTGAAGGTCACTAAATGAACTGTTGTAAGTCGAGGACTGCCTGTCACACTTCTTTCTCATTCTTTCTTTTTTCTTTTTTCCCCTCTACATGTTCCTTAGATATCAGAAGCTCGTCTTTCAGCACGGGAAAAATACAACCGGAGTCATCGGCCCTCTAAAACTCATTCCGACAATGTAAAAAGGTATTGTTTGGGTTGAAATGCTTTGTTTTCATTAATCAGTTGAAAATTAAATATGTTTTTCTGGGTTACATAAAATAGATATTCAAGTCTCTGTAGTAAACAGCACTGGATAATTCCTTAAAAACTAAGAATTATAAAGAGAAATTTGATCACCTCCGTTGTCCCAAAGGTAATTTTCTCAAGAGGCAATTGGACTGTCTCATTTTTCTTGGAAGACGTTTCACTTCTCATCCCAGAAGCTTCTTCCGCTCTGACTGGATGATGGGAAATGGAAGGATTTATACCAGGGGTGAAATCCAGCAGGTTCTAACAGGTTCTGGAGAACCGGTAGCGGAAATTTTGAGTAGTTCGGAGAACCCGCAAATGCCACCTCTGGCTGGCCCCAGAGTGGGGTGGGAATGGAGATTTTGCAATATCCTTTCCTCAGCAGTGGGGAGGAATGGAGATTTTGCAGTATCCTCCCCCTGGAGTGGGGAGGGAATGGGGATTTTGCAATATCGTTCCCCCAGGAGTAGGGTGCGAATGGAGATTTTGCCATATCCTTCCCCTGCCACGCCCACAGAACCGGTAGGGAAAAAAATTGGATTTCACCCCTGATTTATACTCCTTGTAGACAGCTGGTCATTTGCATCCTTTTTTAGAGGCCACTTGGAGGTTTATCTGTGTCCTCAAGAGTCACCTGAGTGGTGCAAATGGCCATGGAGCCTTCTTGAAACTGCTGAAAGGATCTGTGTTGTAGACTGGAGATAGATGATGTCATATCCCTCCCCCTCAGTTGAGAGAGGGCTGTTCAATTTTGACATAGATGGCCTCTTTGACCCCTCTTCCAAACCAGCAGTCCCCTCTGTCCAAAATGTGGATTTTTCTGTCTTCAAAAGAGTGACCTTAGTCTTTTAAATGCAGATGGACCACTGAATCTTGTCCCGATGGGTTTGTTCTCCTATGTTGGGCCATGCGTTTGTGAAGTGGTTGTTTTGTTTCCCCAATGCACAGATCTGTACACGTCTCACTGCATCGTACTGCATATGCCACGTTGCTCAGTTTGTGCCTGGGTGTTTTATCCTTGGGGTGGACAAGCTTCTGCCTTAATGTATTCTTTATGTGTCTTGCGGCAGAGGAATTATTCTCGTACACATAAAATTGCTGTTTTTTTGAAATGTGCAGATTCCAAAATTTTTCTTCCCACGGTTGTTAAGTGAATCACTGCAGTTGTTAAATTAATAACACGGTTGTTTTTTAAATGCAGTCTTTTAAATGCAGATGGCCCACTGAATCTTGTCCCGATGGGTTTGTTCTCCTATGTTGGGCCATGCGTTTGTGAAGTGGTTGTTTTGTTTCCCAATGTACAGATCTGTACACGTCTCACTGCATCGTACTGCATATGCCACGTTGCTCAGTTTGTGCCTGGGTGTTTTATCCTTGGGGTGGCCAAGCTTCTGCCTTAATGTATTCTTAGCTTTAAAATCTGCATGGAAGTTGTGTTGGCTGAAGAGAATCCTGAGCTTTTCAAATATTCCTGTAATGTGGAATGACAACATTGCTTTGTTTATTGTTGTCCTCTTTGTTTGTTATGGAGGAACTCCTGCCAGGTCTTTTTTTGGGATTTGATGAAGGCTCACTTGGGATAACCACACATTCGGAGAGTTTCCTTGATGTCTTTTAGTTCTTTTATTTTTGGGGATGAGAAGCGAAACGTCTTCAAAGAAAAGCCAAAAAGTCCAGTTGCACCTTTAGGACAACCATGATCTCCATAGATGGTCATCTCTGTTGCGAAGGTGGAATAATGAAATGCAAATTGATTCTGTTGGGTTGAATTCTTGGCGCTCTCTGAGCGTGGATATTTGCTTGCAGACGTTCATTTCCCAACTAGGCAACATCATGAGTAACTGCTATTTATAAACAGACAACAAACCCCACCCTCACTCACACTGATGATGGTACCTAGTTGGGTAACGAAATGTGTGCAACGAAGCTTAAAGAGCTTCAAAAACTCTACAGTTCAACCCTGAGCTACAGATACAGTAGTGGCTAAAATTGTGGAAACCTTTTGGGAAAAGTGTATTTTCTAAAACTAGCTGATAACACCACTTTTTTTTTTTTTTTTTTTTGGAGTAGTACCATAAAATTATATATCAATGGAAAGATCATTGAATCAAGAATGTAATGCGATAACTTTTAGGAAGGATTTGCTATTAGAATAGCAGTTACAGGATAAAGAAGAAAAGTGAAACGCGTAGAAAAAAAACAAGATATACAAAAATTATCACCATAGAAAAAAATGAGATATAAAAGGCGAAAGATTTATACGATCTGAAGAGAAACCAGAAATTTTATAGCGTGTGGGACATGTGGTACGAATGGATGGGGAAAAGAAATAAAGAAGGAAATAGAGATTAAATATTAATTAATTAACAAAATCCATATGAATAGTATTACATTTAGTCTTAGAGATTTGAGCACTATTATCTTTAAGTGTTTTGAAATTAAATCTAGCTTTAAGAAACAATATCAAATAAAAGACAAGTAATAATGCATGTAGATGTATATATGTATATAATTGCACCAATGAACCGAAAATGTACTGAATATATCACTATATGTTATAATAAAAATGAAATTAAAAAAAAAAAGAGATATACAAAAATTATCACCATGTCAGTTAATAGTTGAGTAACCTTTAGCATGAATGACGGCCTTACAACGTCTTCCCATGGAGGGAACCAAGTCTTTGAGTTCTGCAGCTGTTCTCATGTGAAACCAAGATTGAATGATGGCTTCTATTAACTGGGTTTTATTGCTGGGTCGCTTCTGACTAACCAGTTTCTTTAGTCGGCTCCCTGGATTTCCCATTGGGTTATCTTGAAACTCCCCCAAAAAGAGAGAGGTGTTATTAGCCATCAAACCTCCAAAAATACACTTTTCCCAGAAGGTTTCCACAATTTTGGCCACTGCTATATACTTCCAGTGTTGGAAGCAAATATTTTGGGAAGGACGAAAGGAAGAGCTACCGTTGTACCATAAACAGAAGAAAGGCCATTGCCCCCAAAGTTTGAAATCTAAGTAGATGGGCACATCAATTAAAAGGGCGGGAACTTCAAGGCGATGCCCTTATACCAGTGACTTTTCTGCTGTAAGGTACAAGGAATTCATCGCTCTACCACCATCGAAAAGGAAGTTTTGCCAAGAATGCCAACAGCTCCTGTTGATATCTGAATGGGAAGGACACTCTGGCCATCCAATACTCTCTGATATCTCGGCGGCCCAGCTGAGAAGACCTACCCAACTCCTCAGTGCTCTGGAGAACAAGAAGACGAATGCGCAGTATCTCTTCACCGATAGAAGTTGCCACTTCCTGTTGGATCTTCTCGTGGCGCAAGGTTTCCGACGGGTGCTTTGTGTGGGCACTCCAAGGTGAGCTCTTAGTGTTCCCCCCCCCCCATAGTTGACCTTAACTAACAAATGTGTCAGGTTTCGAGGTCGTCTCAAATAAATTGCATTTCAAACAAAGTCTTTGATGAAAAACTCCCATTTGTTAAGCACGACATTCTAACTCCGACTCCATCATAGCCAACACAGACTTCCTGACCCAAAACCCTCCCTTTCCTCTGCACTCATTGGCCATCTTCCAAATCATTCTACCCCTAATCTACTGCTCCAGCTCAAAGGAATTTCCCCCCTCCCATCCCATCTCCTAGGGGATATTATCTCCAGGGAAAATAAGTAGGTGAAAAGTCAAATGTCCCTTTCCAGACGCCTCCGCTTCTCCTTCTTATGTCAGCACTAGAGTAAATGCAGCTTGAAGTGCTGACAGAATGGCGTTTTAGCCTTTGCCCTTGAACAAACATGGGGCCAAAGTTGCAGAATACAGATTCGCCCTCGCGGTCCTATACTATTCCAGATAAATGGTAGTCCAATCTCTTCTTAAAAACCTCCAGGGATTTTTACAACTTCTGGTGGCAAGCTGTTCCGCTGGTTAATTGTCCTCTCTGTTAGGAAGTTTCTCCTTAATTCTAGGTTGACCTTCTCCTTGATCAATTTCAGGCTTCATGAACTGATCCAGTTGGAAGCTTCCTCCCATGAGAAGATCTCCATGAAGAGTCTTTTGCTCGATATTGATTTCCGGTAAGGTTTTTATTATGGGATAGATGGCTGTCCTCTTTTCGCCAGGAGTTCTTCCTTTTTTCCCAACAGTTGCTTTCTTTCCATGCCTCTCCATCGTTTCCCGTTGCTAAGCAAAACGGTTCTTAATTGGATTTTGCTCCTTTTTCAACGACCTTCCTTGGCACCGTTGTTAAGTGAATCCCCTGCAGTTATTAAATTAGTAACATGGCTGTAAAGCGAACCTGGCTTCCCCTGCAGCTGTCGTAAAAACGAGTCCATTGCCGAGCGTCTGAATTTGGATGACCATGGAGATCCTGCAACGATGAGGAAGGAAACGAATAGGAAGGAAAGAAAGAAAAAGGAAGGAGGGAGGGAGGGAAGCAAGGAAGGAAGGAAGGAAAGGAAGGAAGGAAGGAAGGAAGGAGAAAAGGAAGGGAGGGAGGGAAGGAAGGAAGGAAAGAAAGGAAGGAAGGAAGGAGAAAAGGGAGGGAGGGAAGGAAGGAAGGAAGGAAAGAAAGAAAGGAAGGAAGGAGAAGAGGGAGGGAAGGAAGGAAGGAAAGGAAGGAAGGAAGGAAGGAAGGAGAAAAGGAAGGGAGGGAGGGAAGGAAGGAAGGGCAATAGCAATAGTACTTAGACTTATATACTGCTTCATAGTGCTTTACAGCCCTATAAGCGGTTTTAGAGGAAGAGGAGAAGGAAGGAAAGAAGGAAAATAGGAAGGAAGGAAAGAGGAAGGAAGGAAGGAAAGAAATAGGAAGGAAAGAAAGAAAAAGGAAGGAGGGAGGGAAGGAAGGAAGGAGAAAAGGGAAGGAAAGAAGGAAGGAAGGAAGGAAGGACAGATGGATGGACTTTTAGGAGACATTTGAGTGGCTGAATGCCAAAGGAGAATTTTTTTCAAGGGAGAAAAAAATGAGACATTTTTATCCGTTGAATTCAACTGATCGTCCATCTACATTTTGATTGCTGAAATCTCATTTGTAAACCTAATCGGAAACAATTCCTTGACAGGTATTCGCAGTTCTATCCCGAGGAGGACTTTTGTCACTATAACATGTTCAACCATTATTTCTTTGCTGGAGAGGTAAGGGCCATTCTGGGCACATTTTATCAACGCTGGTGCAGCGGGGAGTGGGTTATTCGGGGAGTGACGGCCAGTTCCTGAACCCCTTCATATGACTCTGCTTATCATTATATGTGCGCCCTGATGAAATTAAAGGCATCCGTTAATACAACGTATTAAAGCTAATACAATCCTTGGTTGCATAAAACGGAGGCGTAGAATCAAAATCAGGTGAAGGATTAGTACCGCTTTATAAAACCCTTAGTAAGGCCACACCTGGAATAACTGCCTCCTGTTTTGGTCCCCACGTTACAAAAAAAGATGCTGAGACCTTGGGAAAAAGTACAGAGAAGAGCAACTTAAGATGATTGAAGGCGATTGGATGATTGGAGATTAAAACATATTAAGGTTTGCAGGAATTGGGTATGGCGAGTCTAGGGGAAAAAAAGGACTAGGGGGGACATGATAGCAGTCTTCCAGTATTTGAGGGGCTGCCCCAAAGAAGAGGAGGGGGTCAACCTATTCTCCAAAGCACCTGAAGGCAGGACAAGAAAGAATAGATGGAAACTAATCAAGGAGAGAAGCAACCTAGAACTAAGGAGAAACTTCCTAACGGTGAGAACAATTAACCAGTGGAACTCCTTGCCACCAGAAGTTGTGGGGTGCTCCATCCCTGGAGGTTTTGAAGAAGAGACTGGACAGTCATTTGTCTGAAATGGTACAGGGTCTTCTGTTTCAGGCAAAGGGTTGGACTAGATGACCTTCAAGGCCCCTTCCAGCTCTATTCGGAATACAAGATAGTTAAAAGATAACTTTTAAAAGAGTAAAACTGTGGAGGAGACCAGATCTCCAGAATTCCAGCCTTCTCTTGGCTCCCTTGCAGGCTGCTTCCCGTGTGTGTGAGGAATTCCTGCAGGAAGACCGTGGGAGGCACGTGGTCATGGTGGCCGATCCCCCCTTTGGAGGCTTGGTGGAGGCCTTGGCTTCTAGTTTCCAAAAACTGAGGGCAATGTGGAGCTCAGCAGGAGGCACAGGTAACTCTTTCTGAGGTACTTAGGAAGCAGAAAGAGGGCTGAGAAAATATCTACTGAGAAAATTCCTTTCCTTCCCTTCCCTTCCCTTCCCTTCCCTTCCTCTTTTCTTTCTTCCTTTCCTTTCCTTTCCTTTCCTTTCCTTCCCTTCCTTTTTTCTTTCTTCCTTCCTTTCCTTTCCTTTCCTTTCCTTTCCTTTCCTTTCCTTTCCTTCCCATTAACTTCCTTTCCTTTCTTTTCTTTCCCTTCCCTTCCTCTTTTCTTTCTTTCTTCCTTTCCTTTCCTTTCCTTTCCTTTCCTTTCCTTTCCTTTCCTTTCCTTTCCTTTCCTTCCCATTAACTTCTTTTCCTTTCCTTCCCTTCCCTTCCCTTCCCTTCCTTTTCCTTTCCTTTCCTTCCCTTCCCTTCCCATTAACTTCCTTTCCTTTCCTTTCCTTTCCTTTCCTTTCCTTTCCTTTCCTTTCCTTTCCTTTCCTTTCCTTTCCTTTCTCTCCCCTCCCCTCCCCTCCCCTTCTTCTCTTCTCTTCTCTTCTCTTCTCTTCTCTTCTCTTCTGAACTTCATTCTACTCTACTCTACTCTACTCTACTCTACTCTACTCTACTCTACTCTACTCTACTCTACTCTACTCTACTCTACTCTATCGTACCCTAGTCTAGGTGACAAGCTAGGATTTTGACATGATGTAGGAAAGGCTCACAGCTTTAATGGCTACCTTCTACTGAAAACTCATTTAAAGTTTTCCAGCTAGCATGCCACAGTTCAGAGTGGGCTGCAAAGTTTCTTTTGCAAAATAGATCGTTTTAGCCCTAAATTGTTTGCTGTGTTGTTCCTTGCAGAATCTTATTTGTATTTACACAAATTTATATCTATTTTATATCATTTTATACCTATTTTTTATTTGTATCTATTTTCACATTTTTCATATCTATTTTTTAAAAATATTGCGAACAGTACTTATATCTCTTCCCTGCTTCTTTTCCTCGTTAGGTTCTTCTACCAGCAAAGAGCTACCTATCCTTTGGATATTTCCGTATTTTTTTGAGCCACGCATTCTTGAATTTTTTCCAAGTTTCACAATGTTGGATTATCAGGTAAGGACAAAGAGTCCTCTGTCGAAATCTGTAAAAAAACGTTTTATCCACATTTGAATGCCAATTTCTTTAAGACTCCTAGAATCTCTCTCTGCTTCCGATTATGGATTTGCTTTAGTTTGGGTTGTGCTGAACCATCGATTGAATCGGTCCTTTAATTTTTTTCTTAAAAAATTATCATCATAATTTCTCCAAGGAAGATTTGGACTGAGGCGAGGAAAAGATGCGGCTGCTTTAAAACATTTCTGATAAGTGTGATGTGCCCATGATAGGAAATTTTGCTTTTCAAATCCAACTTTCTGTCCAGCCCTTATGGATGATGCCCTATACCATTTCAGACAAGTGGCTGTCCAGCTTCTAGTTAGCACTAGCTAAGAGTCAATGGAATTCAAGAACGCTTTCTGGGAACGTAAAGATTCCAGGCTGATTCCTCTCTTGACTCCACCCCCTGCCTCTGCCTGTCCTTCTCTTACATTCACACAGTTAATTGTCCCTGCATAACTTAAAAGACTGGTGTCAGCGTTCCAGCGCTGACATGTGAAAGGAGAGGAGAAGCTTGAACTTTTGCCTACTTAATTCCTTTGAAGATTCTGTTTCCTCGGAGATGGGGGGAGGGGGGGGACATTCCTGTGATTTGACGGAGATGGGATGAGAAGAGTGGCTTGGAAGATAGCCAATGAGACGCAGAGAATTGGGGATCGGAAAGGGAGGGCTTGGGGGGCCAAAGGTCAGTGCTGACCGCGAAAATTTCCTCAAAAATCGGCAGTTTGGAAATTCATTTATTTTGAGATAGCATCGAAACCTGACAACTGGATTAGTTAAGGCCTGAAGCTTGGTTGATCATGGTGCTTATGTCCTTCAAGGTGGTGAGGGTAGAAAATAGGAGAGACAATTCAACTTTTCCATCCCCAATACGCTGGAAGATTTCTCAGCCTCCCTTTCGTTTACTACTCCTGCTTTTATTTTGATTTTTTTAGGTTGATTATGACAATCACGCGCTATATAAGCACGGGAAAAGAGGCCGCAAACAATCCCCGGTTCGTATTTTTACTAACCTCTCACCAGGTTCGATTGTTCTTCCCGCAGAAGAAGGATACAGGTAAACTCTCCGTTCAAGAGAACAAATTATTTTTTTTAAAAAAAATTACCCACAAAACTCACTGACGTGGCTTACCGCAGTGCCTCCCCCCCCCAAACTTTTGGGCACCAGACACCGGTTCCGTGGAAAGTTTTTTTCCCGTGGACCGGAAGGGGCGTGGTTTCATGTGCTGCCTGCATCCCGCAGATGGAGCTTCGCTTGTTTGCGCGGACCGGTTTCTGGGATGCCACGGCCTGGTCCCGGACCACGGATTGGGGGGACCCCTGGCTTACCGAGCCTCTGTTTAGTCAGGACTAATCGCATCCTTTCTCAAAACCTTCTCGTTGGTTTCTCTCCGTCAGGTTTTGCCCTGTCTGTCAGAGATACGTCAGCGCCGAGAATCGGCATTGTGACATCTGCAATTCCTGTACTTCAAAAGTGAGTCTGTCCTTGAGAAGTTCTCTTGCGATGCTTGGTTGCTCCTTAATTTAGTTCTCCTGTCTTCAGTGGATGGGGGCAAGGTGGAATTCAGATATCAGGATGCTGAATCCCAAACACCCTGGCTACAACATGTTGTCTTCGGATGGATGGATCTCTTATTTCCATTTTACTAGGAAGAAGCAAGGAGAACTTTGTGGCAAAGTTATAGCTCAGAGTTGTTGTGGTCCGTCAGAGTTGGACAGTGAGGAGGTTGGGGAAGAACGTGGGCCAGTCCAGACGTATTAAAAAGGGAATAAAATAATAGAGTAGAATACAGTAACTTCTGACAAGCAAAGTCAATGGGGGACTTTCCACCTATGTTATCTAACTTAACAACTGCATTGATTCGTTGATTAATAACTGTGGCAAGAAACGTCGTACAATGGAGCAAACTTAACTTGACAACCGTTTCTTTTTGCAACCGAAAATTTGGGCAGTAATTGTGTTCGTAAGTCGAGAACTACCTGTAATAATTTGATTGTAAATGATACCTTTTTGTTCTTTTAATCTATATGAAAATTAACATATTTTTTCTTCCCCACAATAGGATGGCAGATGTTGGACTCATTGTAACCTTTGCAAAAAATGTGTAAAACCCTGTAAGTTGTTGTGGTTTTTTTAAAATAACTTTATAGTTTGGGGTCAGAAGAATTCAAGATCAAACGGCTGTTAAAAAGTTTCAGTGTTTTGCTTTGTGGCAAAATGACTCTTTGACTGTCTATCTATCTATATCTAATCTATCTATATCCAATTATCTGTATCTATCTATATCTATCTATCCATCTACCTATCTATATCTAATTATCTAATTATTTATATCTATATCTAATTATCTAATTATTTATCTATTTATCTATCTCTACCTATCTAATCTAATTATCTATCTATCTACCTACCTACCTATCTATCTATAATCTATATCTACTCTAATTATCTATGTCTGTCTGTCAATATCTATCCATCTATCTATCTATATCTAATTAATTATATCTATCTATCTATCTATCTATCTATCTATCTATCTATCTATCTATCTATCTCTAATTAATTATATCTATCTATCTATCTATCTATCTATCTATCTATCTATCTATCTATCTATCTATCACAGACACCCTTAACTGAGATCAGTGGATATCTTCTTAGGAAATTTGACCTCCTTTTGATGTTGATTAGTTATGGTTCCCAAAGGGTCCAGAAACAGCAACAGGAATTCTCATATTTGAGTCTGGGGCTTTACTGAAACATTTTACTGTACATTTTACTGTAGATTCCTGCAAAGTTGTTTTTTTTTAAAAAAAACACTTTCAGTGCAGTCCCTCTAAGGCCCCGTTTTTCAAACATTGCAATTTTAAGGCTTGCGGATTTCAGCTCCCAAACTTTGCCCAGCCAGCAAATTGCTGGTTTAGCTGTGGACAAAACAATTCGAACGTTTGATTGCTGCTTTTCATGAGGACTGAATCCTTCCTTCCTTTGGTAGCCTGGGTTCACTGTAGCATCTGCGGTCGCTGCGCTCTTCCCACTCACCCTTGCGAAGAAGCTCATGCCGGGTGCTTTATTTGCGGTGAAGACGATCACAAACGCACCACGTGTCCAAATCGGCAACGGATCGGCAGAATTGACCAGTAAGTTGATGATCGGAATTCATATCCTGCTGATTCATATCCTGCAAAATGAGACCGATTGTTTTGAGCTCTTCCTTGTTGCGTCCCCGGTGCTCTCTGAGCTTGGTGGTTTTCTTGTAGACGTTTTATGACCCAGGTAGGTAACATCATCAGTGCTAGAAGGGAGGAGGGTTGGCAGAGAGGAGGAAGAGGACAACACCAACTGTGGGGTCCTTGGTGCTCTCTGAGCTGGGTTGTTTCCTTGCAGACTTTTCATGACCAAACTACATAACATCACAAGTGCTACATGCTGCATTTGATACCTGCACCTGTTCTGTCCCCCGTCCTCACACAGACAAATGCAATATCAAACACGCCTGCCAATAATTTATTGTATAAACAGACCAGAATTCTTGCAGACAAGATTTCTGGCAGCTAACTGTAAAACTCCTGCCAAGTCCAATTAGTACTCCCAAAAAGCAGGAGAGGCCTTATCTGCAGTCCGTTTCCAGAGCGACAAATTATCCACAAGAGTTTAGTCCAAAATATATCTGAGCCGAAGTGCAGGATTCACGATGTGACTCTTTAGAGTTTAAACTTTTGTCCGTCACAAAGCCTGTCGAGCAATCATGCCCCCTTTTTATCCCTTGTGGGGTGTGGCTCAGTGACTCAGCTCAATCCAAGCCTCTTCCTTTGCTGCGCACGCTTCTCCCTCCGACGCTGTCTGGGATCAAGCCAGGATTCATCATTATCACTCTCTATCAATGGGTGCTCCGAAATGCCTTCCTCCTGGCCCATCCCAGGCTGTTCCTCCTGGCCTTCGGATGGAACCTGAGGCATTGCCAGAGAGGAGGGTCCTGGAGAGGGAGGCCTTGTCAGTTCCTCCCCCTCACCTTCTGAGTCCTCTTCCTCCATGAGGACAGACTCAGGAGTCGGAGTCACAACAGATGACGTTATCTATCTGGGTCATGAAACGTTTGCAAGAAAACAACCCACCTCAGAGAGCACCAAGGACCCCACAGTTCAACCCTGAGCTACAAAAATTCTCTCCCGTGACTCTTCATTGTATAATCACGGTTTATTAAATCACTACATCTGGTTTAACCTACTATGGCTTAACATTTTGGGTAAACCAAGCGATGGAGTTTCAGGCGGATATTTTTGCCTGTTGGAAACTACAAACAGTCCCGAAGATTTGTAATTTGATAGCGTGGTTAATTTATTTAAGGCCATTTTCCCATCTCTTTCATCCTTTCTTGCCACAATTGGTTTTTTTTTTCTTCTTCCCCCTTCATTTCTTTTCTGCAGAGATAGCAAAAAGGCCAAGAAAAAGAAGAAATTGAAGAGGATTGTTCTGGAGACAACATGTTGGAAAAAGGCAAAAGCTGCAAGAAAAAGAAAAAAGAAGATATAGAATAAAACATTTCAGTGCTTATTCCTTTGTTTATTATTGTCTTGTTATTAATCTGACTATTAAAAAGATGTCACTGGATTAACAGAAAAGGTTTATATTTTTAGAGTCAAATATGTCTTTGGGCACATACAGGTAATCCTCAATTTACAACAGCTCACTTAGTGACTGCTCATAGTTACATCACTGAAAAATGTGACTTATGACCGTTTTTCACACTTACGACCGTTGCAGCATTTCCCCATGATCACATGATCTAAATTGAACCGCTTGGCAACTGACTCATATTTACGACAGTTGCAGTGATTCATGTTTACGACGGTTGCAGTGTCCCCGGGGTCACATGATCCCCTTTTGCGACCTCCTAACCAGCAAAGTCAATAGGTAAAGCAGGTTGATTTAACAACTGTTACTCACTTAACAATTGCAACGATTCACTTAACAGCTGTGGCAGGGTGGGTTGTAAAATGGGGCAAAACCCATTTCAGAAATATCTCACTTAAGCAAAATAAAATATTGGGCTCCGTTGTGGTCATAACTTAGGAGAAGGAGGAGAAAAGAGAAGAGGAGGAGAGGGAGGAGGAGGAGGAGAGGAAGAAGAGAGGAGAGAAAGAAGACAGGAAAAGGATGAGAAGGAGAGGAGGAGGAGAGGGAGAAGGAAAAGAAGAGAGGAAGGAGGAAGAGAAGGAGAGGAGAGGGAAAGGAGAGGAGGAGGAAGAAGAGAGGAAAGATGAAGAGGGGAAGGAAAGGAAAAGAGGGAGGAGAGGAGAGGGAAAAGGAGAAAGGACAAGGAGAGGAAGAAGAGAGGAAGGAGGAAGAGGAGAAGAAGAAGAGGGGAGGGAAAAGGAGAAGTGGGAGAAGGAGGAGAGGAAGAGAAAAGGGGGAGGGGAGAAGAGAAGAGAGGAAGGAGGAAGAGGAGAAGAAAAGGAGAGGAGGGAAAGGAGAGGAGGAGGAAGAAGAGAGGAAGGAGGAAGTGGAGGAAGAGGAGAAAAGGAGAGGGAAAGGAGAAAGAAGGAGGAGGAGGAGAGGAAGAAGAGAGAAAGGAGGAAGAGGAGAAGAAGAGAGGAGAGGGAAAGGAGAGGAGAAGGAGGAAAAGAGGAAGGAAGAGAAGAAGAGAAGGAAAGGAGGAGGAGGAAAGGAAGAGGAGAAGAAAAGGAGAGGGAAAGGAGAAAGAAGGAGGAGGAAAAGAAGAGAGGAAGGAGGAAAAGGAGAAAGAGAAAGAGAAGAGGGGAAGGGAAATGAGGAGAAGAGGAGACCCCCACCTTCCCCCCCCCAGGGCCTTTCGGGCCTTCCCAGGCGCTGCTCTTCCTTCCTCCTGGCGGCGGAGGGGAGGAGAGGCGGAGGCCTTGCCGACGCCGCTTCCGGAGCCTCCGCCGCCCAGAAGGAAGGAAGGAAGGAAGGCGGGCGGGTGGGCCGAGCTTAGCCGGGCGGAGGAGGAGCCGAGGCGGCCGGCCAGGTGCGCGCCTGGTTTGTGGTCCTGGGACATGGGGGGGGGGAGGGAAAGGGGGGGCGGAGGAGGCGCTTTTGGGGCAGCCTTCCCCGCGGGGCTGGGGGCTCCTCAGCAGAAAGACCCCCCCCACACACCCCATTCTGCCCGGCGGGGAGGGGGTCTCCTCTGAAGGGAAGGACGCTTCCTCTTCTCCTCTTCTTTTCATTTCCCCCCTCTTCTCTTCCTCCTCTTCATCCTCCTCTTCCTCTCCTTCTCCCTCTCTTCTTCCTTCCTGTCTTCTCTTCCTCCTCTCCCTCTCCTTTCCCTCCTCTCCTTTTCCTCTCCTCTTCCTTCCCCTCTCCTCTTCCTCCTCCTCCTCCTCCTCCTCCTCCTCTTCTCTTCTTCCTCCTCCTCTCTTCTTCCCCCTCTTCTCTTCCCCCTCCTCTGGTTCCTTTCAAAGCTACCCTCTCCTCCTCTTCCTCTCCTCTTCCTCTCTTCTTCCTTCCCCTCTCCTCTTCCTCCTTCTCTTCTTCCTCCTTCTTTTCTTCTTCCTCCGCCTCCTCTTCCTCCTCTGGTTCTTTTCAAAGCTACCATCTCCTTCTCTTCCTCTCCTCTTCCTCCCCGTCTTCCTCTCCCTCTCTTCTTCCTTCCCGTCGTCTCTTCCTCCTCCTCCTCCTCTCCCTCTCCTCTCCCTCCTCTCCTTTTCCTCTTCTCTTCCTCCTCCTCCTCTTCCTCTCCTCTCCTCTTCTCCCTCTTCTCTTCCTCCTCCTCTTCCTCTTCCTCCTCTCCTTTTCCTCTCCTCTTCCTCCCCCTCTTCCTCCTCTTCTCTTCCTCCTCCTCTTCCTCCCCCTCTTCCTCTCCTCTCCTCTTCCTCCTCCTCCTTCTCCCCCTCTGGTTCCTTTCAAAGCTACCATCTCCTCCTCATCTTCTTCCTCTCCTCTTCCTTCCTTCCTCCTCCTCCTCCTCCTCTTCCTTGATAACCTAGATAAGCTCTTAATGCCTGTCTACCTCTAGGTTTTAAAGAGGGGGGGGGAAGAAATGCCCACCCTCCGCTACCCCCAGTTGTGAGCTTGAACACCCGAATTAACAATCCTGCAGGATCAGAGCAGGTGAAGAGTTCAGGGTGTCCATTCTAAAACTCTCTTCAACCTGTTTCAGGCCTTTGCTTCGCCTGTCCTTGCAGTGGACTCCCTGGAGGGAGGCTGGAGGGCCGAACCGTGCACCGAATTTCACTGCTTGCTTTCAGGTAAAATTACTCCCAATTTGAGCGGGACTCCTGATGACTGAGTGGACACATTTCATTCATTCATCCATCTCCATCATCTCTCTCTCTCTTTCTGTCTCTCTAGCACCTCTCTCTATCATCTATATCCGTGATGGCTAACTTATGACACGTGTGCCAGAAGTGACACACAGAGCCATGTGTCCAGGCACACGAGCCGTCGCCCGTTGCTTTTCCGAGTTCTGGCGCGCCGGCCAGCTGGTCTTCATGCGCGTGGGAGCAGCGGAAACCGGAAGAGTAGCCCCCTCCACCGGTGCACATGTGCGCACCAGGAAAATGAGCTGGTTTCCTGCACATGCATGTGCACTGGCCTTCATACACAGATGTGCACCATAAACTGGAAAACCAGGTGGCCGGTGCACATGCGCACACTGAAAACCGGAAGATCATCTTCCCGGCATGCACATGGACGCTGGGTGGCTGCTTTTCTGCTTTCTGCCACGTGCACACTCCCATTTTGGCATTCGGTGCCAAAAAGATTTGCCAACACTGATCTACATTATCTGTCTCTGTCTCCATCTCCATTTCCATATCTATCATCTCTCTTTCTATATATGTATGTGTGTGCGCATGCATACGTCTATCACAGGGGTCTGCAACCTTAAACACTCAAAGAACCATTTGGACCCGTTTCCCACAGAAAAGAAAACACCGGGAGCCACAAAAACCCTTCCCGTGCCTGACTATTTCTTGAGCGGCCACAAAACTAGCATATGTAGTTGAATTAAACGTTCTGTTTTCTTCTGAAACTTTTCATTTCTTGGACTTATCCATGGTTGAAAAGCTCAATAAATCGCGTGCCGGAGGGTGTCACACATTGGCGGTTGTGACATATTCAGTTTCTCTGACTCCACCCCAATGGAACAGACTACAGGCTCACTAAAAGACCAAAAAAAAATAAACCAATCAGTCACTGTTCAGAGTGTCTCCAGTCACACAGATTCAATTAATCTGAGCTAACCCTCATCATGGTTTATATATTTTGGATTCCAGGTACTGATGCCACCACCATGCCGGCTTTCAGGCAAGTTGGAGAGAAGCAGCTTCCTCAAGAAGTTACTTTTATGGCCTGGTCTCCTAAGAGGGATCTGATTGCCCTGGCAAACAGAGTGGGGGAGGTAAGTGATCCTATGTTGAGTGGGGTGCAGGAATTGTAGGGCACTCAACAAAACTTGGGATCAACTGTCAATCTTCTCAAAGAGTTGAGCTTGCAAATTGTGAAACTGTTAATCTGGGTCAGTGGGGTGGGGAACCATGGCCCTTTGATGACGTGTGGACTTCAACTCCCAGAATTCCTGAGCCAGCATGGAATTCTGGGAGTTGAAGTCCTCAAGTCACACAGGGGTCATTGTTCACCATCCCTGCTGGCTCGGGAATTCTGGGAGTTGAAGTCCTCAAGTCACACAAGGGCCATCGTTCCCTATCCCTGATCTGGAGGATTCTTTCTTACTTGGTTCCAGAGCTTCTTGGTTGAAAGAAGTTGTGCAAATTCATTTCCGATTTGCTTGCCGCGTCAGATGATTTAGGAACCAGGCAAGGCGGAGATCTCGCCCTGTGATGGGAAAATAGGAATCACCTTGAGGAACGGTGGGAAAATAGGAATCACCTTGAGGAACGGGAGTTTTAGAAGACTTCGCTTTTCTTCTAAAGGTGGACGTGACTTAATCTCTCCATCTCTTTCTAGGTATTGCTTCACCGCCTGGCAAATTTTCAGCGAGTCTGGAGTTTGCCGCCAAATGAAAGCACGGGCAAAGATGTGTCTGCGCTCGCCTGGAGACCAGACGGCAAAAGTAATGACTGACAAAACAAAACTTTATATTAAAGGTTCACTTTTCAGATGACTGGATTTCCCCACCTCCAGAGCTAGAAAACCCTGCATGTAGGAGAATTCTTATATAGGAGTTCTCCTATATAGGAGTTGTCCTATATAGGAATTCTCCTCTCTCCTCTTCTGTACTTCCGGTTTCTAGTCCTGATTGATCCCAGATCTTAAAGGAAGTGTCTTCTACGCACTGCATGTTTTAATTCCCCTGCTCCAGTGGTGAAATCCATTTTTTTTACTACTGGTTCTGTAGGCGTGGCTTGGCTTGGTGGGCCTGGCAGTGGAAGGATACTGCAAAATCTCCATTCTCACCCCACTCCAGGAGAAGGATACTGCAAAATCCCCATTTCCTCCCCACTCCTTGGGGAAGGATATTCCAAAATCTCCATTCCCTCTCCACTCCAGGAGAAGGATACTGCAAAATCCCCATTCCCTCCCCACTCTTGGGAGAAGGGTACTGCAAAATCCCCATTCCCTCCCCACTCTTGGGAGAAGGGTACTGCAAAATCCCCATTCCCACCCCACTCCTAGGGGAAGGATATTGCAAAATCCCCATTCCCACCCCACTCCTGGGGGAAGGATGCTGCAAAATCCCCATTCTCTCCCCACTCCTTGAATCTTGAATCCAGCAAGCTGGACTGGCCTAATATGAATTTTAAGTGGGTGTATGTGTGTTTTAATTTGAGGGCCAAATAGTATATATTTGTTTTAATTGGTTTTAAATTTTATAAATTCATGTGTTTTAATGTGGCTGTACACCGCCCTGAGTCCCCTGGGAGAAAGGCGGTATAGAAATCCAATAAACACTAAACTCCTAAGGGAAGGATATTGCAAAATCTCCATTCCCACCCCACTCCTAGGGGAAGGATATTGCAAAATCTCCATTCTCACCCCATTTTGGGGCCAGCCAGAGGTGGCATTTGCCGGTTCTGTGAACTACTCAAAATTTCCACTGCCTGTCAGAACCTGCTGGATTTCACCCCTGCCTTGCCCCCCATTGCTTTTGCAGTTCTCGCTTTTGGACTTGCGGATACGAAGAAAGTTATTCTGTGCGACGTGGAAAAGCCAGAGAGTTTGCATTCTTTTTCGGTCAGCGTTCCTCTGACATTCATGTACTGGATGGAAGTTACAGAAGAAAACAGGTCAGTTGAAATTCAAGATTTTGGTCCTGCCTCTCACACGCACGTAATTGTGGTTTAATGGTTTTATTAATATTCCCCCGCAATTCCCTTCCCCAAAACCCCAGAACTGTTCCAATTAAGTCCAGGCATGAGCAGCCCGATGCCAGTCCACAGAGCAATGGCCAGTGAGTCCACCAGACACTTGAAACCCAACCCAAATAAACAGGCAAAATTAAATCACAAGGCAAGAAAAAGTCCAGAGTTCACAAGGCACGATCCAAAGTCAAGGCCAGGGGTCAATCCAAAGCGAGGCAGCAATCACAACGACCAGAAAACACACAGCTAGGAATCAAACACGTCGTTACCCAGCATCGCCTCCATCTGTCTTCTGTGCTAAATAGCCAGCTGTCAGCACTCCAAACTACATTCGTTCCAGTGCTGACATAAGGAGGAGAAGAGGGGGCAGCTGGCAAGAGGACGCTTGACTTTTCACCTGCTTATTTTCCCTGAAGATAATATCCCCTAGAGATGGGATGGGAGGGGGGACATTCCTGGGAGCTGAAGTAGTAGATATGGGGAGAGTGATTTGGAAGATGGCCAATGAGACGCAGAGAATTGGGGAACGGAAAGGGAAGGTTTGGGGTCAGGAAGTCAGTGTTGGCTACGACGAGTCGGGGACAGATTGTTGTGCTTAATAAATGAAAGATTTCATCAAAGACTATTTGTTTGGAAATGCAATTTATTTGAGACGACACCGAAACCTGACACCAGCTTCTGTTGCAGCCCATGAAGAGGGGCGAGGCCGCCTCCTTACGAGTAACCTAGCTGACCTTCTCTGCTCTGGCCTTTTCTCTGCCTTGCATGTTCTTGGATCAAGTGCAGAAGGCAGTTGCTCCTCCTCTTCACTGACCGGGTTCCAGCTGCATCCTTTCCCCAGCTGGAGCCTCAGGGCTGTCCTGCTACAGCTGTGCTTCAGCCAAATCCCTCTCAGGTGGCTTCTTGGAGCCATTGACCAACTCCCCTCCAGATGTGCCTGGAAGTAGTTCATCTTCCCCCCTCCCCAAGCTGACATCTGGAGAGGTATCTGGGGAAGCATCCAGAGGAGTCATCACAACAATTCAGCTGGAATATCGATAATAATTTAGATCCAAGTTTCTATTACTGTATTTTTCGGACTATAAGACGCACCAAGATTTCGAAGAGGAAAACAAGGGGAAAAAAATAGATTTTGGCCTCCACGCGTCCGGTTTTTGCCCTCCCCAGCCTCCAGGAGCACTCTGCAGGCCTCCCAAACCCTCTGTGTGTCCTGTTTTTGTGAAAAACGGACCTGTTTTTTGGCAAAAATGGGACACGCAGGGCACGGTTTCAGGAGGCCAAAAATGGCCGTATTCAGTGTATACGACGCATCGACATTTCCACCCTCTTTTGGGGGGTGGGAAGTGCGTCTTATACTTTGAAAAGTACGGTAATTATTTTGAAATCGGCCTTCAAAGTGGGTTGTTCTGGGATTCGTAACTTTCACACACCTCGGAAGAGAATCGTGTTTGGGAAGAAGGTTCTGAAATGTAGTTTTTTATTTTTACCGGGATCTTCCAGGCATTAAATCCAAGTATCGTTCTTTCATTTCAGTGTTCTCACTTCGTTTTATAACGCTGAAGACGAAGCCAGTCTCCTCCTTCCTAAGCTGCCTGCTTTGCCAAAGAAGTAAGTTGTGTTGTCAGAGGGGAACAATGAAGTTGTGGAAGTTGCGTAAGGAGCCTGGCTTCCACAAACCTTTGATGGTTGAACGAAGCCATTTTTAAGCACCAGAGGTAGTTTCTGACGTTGAACATATTCCTGAATTTGTGGCCTGATAATTGGCTGTTTTATGATTTTAGATTTTTTTTTTTTACACCATGTTTAAGGCAACATTACTGAGAAGAAAATCCGTTGAGTAGAATGGATTTACTCCTAGGGCAGTGCAGTGGCTCAGAATAAATTGTAGAAAATTGTAGAAATGAAAGTGTGTACACAGGTATTGTTATGTATATATGTAAATAAATAAATAAATATCAGAAGTATTATGTATAAAAGATATAGTAGAAATAACAGAGGAAAAAATGTATTAGTATGAAATTTTTGACTGATGCGAAACTGTTGAAACAGAAAAAGTGTTAAAGCTTTCTTTTTGTTTAAAAAAAAATGTTTAAAAAAAATATTAATTAAAAAGAACAAGCCTGGTTGAATTAAATAGTGTTTCACCCTTAGCCACAGTTTTGAGGGACTGAGGGTTTTTGCTAAAATTCACAGTACAACGATGTCGGAGATCTTTTTGGGACCATACCATTCTGGGGGCAGTTTGATGATTTCTAGCCAAGTTTGGAAGGATCATTTTTGGAAGTCTCCAGGAGTGGTACGATGGCCTAGAGGTGGAGCTCTCGCCTCACAATTAGGAGGCTGTGAGTTCGATCCTAGATAGAGGCAGATATTTCTCTCTCTGGGCACAATGAGGATATATCTGTTGAACAAAACTCCGCACTGGCGACAGGAAAGGCATCTGGCCATTAAAACATTCTGCCACCGTGTTTCCCCGAAAATAAGACCCTGTCTTATATTTTTTTGAACCCTGAAATAAGCGCTTGGCCTTATTGCCTGATTGGGCTTATTATTATTATTATTATTGGATGTCTTATTTTGGGGGAAACAGGGTAGCTCCATGCAGTTGCCCAGACCCCACCCCGCAAGGGATTATGAGATCGTTAAAAGATTATGATGATTTTTGGAAGTCTCCAGATTATTTTAGAATAGACTTGTCCAGAAGAAGTTTTGGCCTCATCCAGAGCAAGAATAGAATTAATACGACCTGACTTATCATAAGTTATAAGGCTACTTGTATGTTTTAATAACTGCAGGGAACATGGAGGTGTTTTATTTATCCATCCATCCATTCATCCCTCCCTCCCCTTGTTTAATTAGCTTACCATCCACACCATTCTCTAAATCTGCTTCTATTTCTTTTCTTTTTTTAAAATGCAGCTACAGTACCACAGCAAAAATCTTCAGGTAAAACTCCTATTCTGTTTGTTTACTCTTTGAGAATTTGAAGGTTTGGTCAGATATGCTTCTTTTAACTGATCTCTTTTTGAAGGCTAGTTCATAATATAAAATACAAAAGAAAACGGTGGGAAAATAAGGACGGGAGAAGAGAAGGGAAAAGTGTAGGGAAACGGGAGGAAAAGAGAAAATTTGGATTTGGGGTACCAGAAATTCCCTTTGGTGTACTAGAATAAGATAACAGCATCAAACCTCATTTTAAAAAAACTTTTACATAGTAATATAAACTAGACGTGACTAAGGGACACGGTGGCTCAGTGGCTAAGACGCTGAGCTTGTCGATCGAAAGGTCGGCAGTTCAGCGGTTCGAATCCCTAGCGCCGCGTAGTGGGGTGAGCTCCCATTCCTTGTCCCGGCTTCTGCCAACCTAGCAGTTCGAAAGCAGGTGAAAAAAAAATGCAAGTAGAAAAATAGGGACCACCTTTGGTGGGAAGGGAAAATCGTTCCGTGCGCCTTTGGCGTTGAGTCGTGTCGGCCATGTGACCACGGAGACGTCTTCGGACAGCGCTGGCTCTTCGGCTTTGAAACGGAGATGAGCACCGCCCCCTAGAGTCGGGAATGACTAGCACGTATGTGCAAAGGGAACCTTTACCTTTACCTTATAGACTAGACAATAACAACAGATCTACCTAATTAGTAAAACCCAAAATCAAAGATTCGGTTTTTCCCCCACCCCGAGCATATAGTCCAGAAGCGGTTTCCAAGTAGAAACAAGTTATTTTTATTTTTATTTTATCAAAGCGTTCAATTTAGCCATCTCTGCTAACTTCACCAACTTTTGCAGCTCTTTGTCTATTATGGGAATCAAAGCGTCCTTCTATTTTTGTGCATGAAGTAATCATGCTGGTGTCAAGATATATAACATCAAAGTTCGAAGTCTTTATCCATTACACTCAAAAAGAAAAGTTTCTGGTTTAAGAGCTTCTTGTTACTGATCGTGATTATTATATTTTAGTGAAGAAAAATCCGATGAAATTATGAAACTCATGGGCGACGTCAGGTAAATATGTTTATTATTATTGTTGTTGTTGTTGTTATTATTATTATTATTATTATTTCCCAAACGGGGAAAAAATTAGGTTTTGATTGTGGGTGCCTAATAGGAAACCCAGCAAGTTTTGCTCAAGAAGCCAATAAAACCTCCTTTGAATTCTCTTTCAGGAGGGTCTCCTTCCTTTGGGGTTCAGACTAGACGCTGGGTAGGACTTCTGGGGGTGTAGTAAAATTCTATCATTTGCACTCCCAAGCAAGGATGCTGAAAAGGGACACAGGCAGCAATTTGTTTGATTAATCTGATTTGATTAAGTGTTTCACTTAGCAACCTAAATTTTGGGCTCAATTGGGGTCATAAGTTGAGGGCTACCTATATACATGTCCAAGCGATGGCTAACACTGATCTTTTTTCTAACCTGACTGCATCCATTATTTTCTCTGTTTCCTTCTCTCTCTCTCTCTTTCTCTCTGTCTCTCTCTGTGTCTGTCTCCTCTCTGTTTCTCTCTGTCTCTCTCTCCTCTCTATCTCTGTCTCTCTCTTTCCTCTCTCTGTCTCCCTATCTCCTCTCTCTCCTCTCTCTTTCTCTCTCTGTGTCTGTCTCCTCTCTGTTTCTCTGTCTCTCTCTCTCTTTCTTTCTGTTTCTCTCTGTCTCTCTCTCTGTGTCCTCTCTCTCTCTGTCTCTCTCTGTCTCTCTCTGTCTCTTTCCTCTCTCTTTCTCTCTCTTTCTGTGTCTGTGTGTCCTCTCTCTCTCCTCTCTTTCTCTGTCTCTCTCTGTCTCTTTCCTCTCTCTTTCCCTCTCTCTCCTCTCTCTGTCTCTCTCTGTGTCTGTCTCTCTATGTCTGTCTCTCTTTCTCTCCTCTCTCTGTGTGTCTCTCTGTCTCTCTCTTTCTGTCTGTCTGTCTCTCTCTCTGTCTCTCTGTGTCATCTCTCTTTCCTTTCTCTCTCTGTCTCTCTTTGTCTCTTTCCTCTCTCTTTCTCTCTCTCTGTCTCTCTCTGTGTCTGTGTGTGTGTCCCTCTCTCTCTCTCTCCTCTCTCTCTGTGTCTGTCTCTCTGTCTCTTTCTCTCTCTCTTTTTAATCTTTTCTATGCAGGCTTAATGCCCTGGTTCTCGGAGGCATTGATGGGTTCATTGAGATCTATGCTTACGGAATGTACAAGATTGCGACTATAACAGGGGTATGTAGTTCTTTTCGCTGTCACACTCATTGACAGTAAAAATGTTCTTCCCTTCAGACCGCCAGAGGTGTTTTTCCAAAAGGCAATTGGTCTTTCTTGTGTATTTTTTTTTTCCTTGAAAACATTTTGCTTCTCGTCCGAGAAGCTTCTTCAGTTCTTCAGAAAAGAAGGGTCGTTCTTCAGAACTGAAGAAGCTTCTTAGGTGAGAAGCGAAATGTTTTCAAGGAAACTATTTTGAAGATCTACAGAACTAAAGAAGCTTCTTACGGGAGAAGTGAAATGTTTTCAAGGAAACTTTTGAAGATCTAATGAACTTCAGAACTGAAGAAGCTTCTTGAGTGAGAAGTGAAACATTTTCAAAGAAACTTATAAAAGATCTAATGAACTTCTGAACTGAAGAAGCTTCTTGGACGAGAAGCAAAACGTTTTCAAGGAAACTTTTGAAGATCTGAATTGAAGAAGCTTCTTGGAGGAGAAGCGAAACGTTTTTTAAGAGGAAAAAAAATCCAAGAAAGTCCAGTTGCTTTTTGGAAAAATACCTTTGGGACAACCATGACTTGGATGACTGAGAATCTCCAGAGATATCTTCCCTTCAGAGCTTTCCTTTGCAGCTGGATTTTTTAATTAGATCTTCAAAATAGTTTCCTACTTTCTCCCTTCCCATCTGAAAATACGGAAGAGAGAGCCGGCTTTTGACAATTTCACATTAAATTATTCCTGCTGTATGCATCATTTCCCCCTTCCCATTTCACAAGTTTTAAATCCAGCTGGAGAACAGCTTATTTTACCTCTTTAATATCTTGGCTAAAACTGCATCTTTAATTTTGATTTTAAATATAAATGGGTTCAGTCACTCTACATCTAAACCCCAAAGAACCCATGGCAAAAAAAAAAAAAAACTCCATGAACTTCACTGTATTATTCAGTTAAAACAAGATTCTTTATAGCAAATATTTTGAGCAATTGCAATGCGAGCTTCAGTGAAGTATAAACTCAACCATTTATGAATAGATTACAGGTAGGCCTCGGCCTAATAACAGTTCATTTTAGGGACCATTCAAAGTTACAACGGCCCTGGAAAAAGTGACTTACGACCGTTTTTCACACTTAACGACGGTTGCAGCATCCCCACGATGGCATGATCAAAAATTCAGATGCTGGACAACTGCCTCATATGTATGACAGTTGTTATGTCCCCGGGATTACATGATCCCCTTTTGATCGACCTTCTGACAAAGCAAAGTCAGAATAGAAGAATAGAACAATTAATCGAATTAATAGAACAATTAATCGAATTAATGTAACAATTAATCAGTGGAACAACAACTTGCCTCCAGAAGTTGTGAATGCTCCAACAAAACGTCTCACTTAGCGATAGAAATTTTGTTCTCAGTCGTCGTCATAAACCGAGGACTAGCAAACTCACTACTTTTACACACAGCAGGATAAACGATAAAGATGGGAATAAACAACCCCAGAGTCGTAATCACCTGCTCCTAAAAGAGGCAAAGAATGTAACAGCTTGCAGCGTGAGCTGTTTTTAAATATTTAAAGAAAATGTGGTTTATGATTTTTGCTTCTTCCAGGTGACGGGTTCCTGCCTTGCGTTGTGCTTATCCAGTGACTTGAAATCACTTTCGGTTGTGACAGAAGTAGACAATTGTCCGGACACCGATCCCGAAATAACGTACTTCCAAGTGAGTAGAAGATCATGGCCATTTGATCAAGAACTTTGCAGGTTCTTATTTTGTTAAGAACATCTCAGGCTAATTTTGGAGCAGTGGTGAAATCCAATTTTTTTTTACTACCGGTTCTGTGGGTGTGGCTTGGTGGGCGTGGCATGGCATGGCTTGGTGGCCGTGGCAGGGGAAAGATACTACAAAATCCCCATTCCCTCCCCACTTCTGGGGGAAGGATATTGCAAAATCTCCATTCCCACCCCACTCTGGGGCCAGCCAGAGGTGGTATTTGCCGGTTCTCCAAACTACTTGAAGTTTCCGCTACCGGTTCTCCAGAACCTGATGGATTTCACCCTGCTTTGGAATGGTGCGGTGGCCTAGAGGTGGAGCTCTCGCCTCACAATCGGGAGGCTGTGAGTTCGATCCTAGGTAGAGGCAGATATTTCTCTCTCTGGGCACAATTGGAATATATCTGCTGAACAAAACTCCGCATTGGCGACAAGGAAGGGCATCCGGCCATTAAAACACTCTGCTAGCTCCGTTCAGTTGCCCAGACTCCACCGTCCCCCGTCCCCCCCAAGGGATTATGGGGTTGTTAAAAGAAGATGATCACACGCTAACTTTGGAATACATTCTACCAATGTCTTCTGGAAATTTAACCAGCAGGTTATAATTATTTTGCTTCGTTTTCTCCCAATCTGGCCCTACGTTTATTTGTTTTGGGAGCTCCACTATGTAGACCAAGCCAAGAAATCAACTCCATGGAAAGGCTAAAATTTTATTTAAAAAAAAAACCAGCTACAGGTAACAGGAGAGCTAATTTGGTGCAGTGGTTAAGGCATCTGGCTATAACTCGGAGAGTGTGAGTTCTGGTTTTACATGAAGGCAATTAGGTGCTGCAGGAAGTCGTCCACGCCGAAAATAGGGTGCGGGGGGACCTTGTGTGCCCCCCCCGGTGCCCCGTTTTGGCTGGCAAGGTGCTGCAGGAGGCGTCCGTTCTGTCTCCCCCCCACGTGCCCACCGGTTGGCCCCGCGAAGGAGAACTACAATGCTGATCCAGCCCTCGAAGAAATCCAGTTTGTCACTAGATCAAACTGGCTGCCTTTTAATGAACCCAGAGAGTCTTAATATTTTGAAACGGAACATTCATTCAACCATTATTCCCTTGTTTTAAAAACCCGAATCGTGCTCCCACATAAAAAATAAGATTTTTAATTTTATTTTTTATTCAATTTAATTTTAATTATTTTTTTTTTGTTCTGCGTTGTAGCCAGTTCTGCAGTTTGCAGAGGGCATGTAATATTGTCTGGGTACTAAATTGATTCTCTGATTTAGATGGACACCAGTCTGCTCTCAACCTATTTACCAGAAGTGACTCGAATGGCCCGAAAATTTACGCACATTTCCACTCTCCTGCAGGTACGGCCTTAAAATCTGCACCTTTTCATATTGTACCAACCGCGAGATATTCTATAGAGCAGGGGTCTCCAACCTTGGCAACTTTAAGGCTTGTGGACTTCAACTCCCAGAATTCCCCAGCCAGCTTTGCTTTAAGACTTGTGGTCTTCAACAAATCTTAATTTTCAATTAACACAACTTAATATTTTACTCAGTTATTTCTCTCAAATCTGTCTATTTAACTATGCCATTATCCCCCAAAACCCGTTACTTAAATCTTAAATCCTAACCAATTATCATTCCCTTTTTCTCTTTCATTTGCTTCGATGGATATATTTTTAAAGTTTAAATCATACAGTTATTATAAACCTTCATAAAATATTTAATGCAATTTGTAATTTTTTTATCCTGTTATAGCGATGTGTGGTGTTTTTTTGGTTTGTTTGAAAACTGAACATCAGGCTAAACTGAATGAGATTATATATGTGATTACAATTTATGCCTTTCCCCCTAATATTTGATGATTTTTCCTCCTCTGTTTGCAAACAGTACTTAAAGCTTTCGCTGACCTGCATGTGTGAAGCTTGGGAAGAAATATTGTTGCAGATGGATTCACGATTAACCAAGTTTGTACAGGTATTGCCAAAAACGATCCTCCCCAATTATTAACGCTTTTTAATAGAGGCAGTCCTCGACTTAACGACCGCAATTGAGCCCCAACATTTTTTGTTGCTAAGTGAAACTTTGGAAACTGGATAAGTGAATTTGGCTCCGTTTTACGACCTTTCCGGCGAATCGCTGCAATTGTTTTAAAAAAAGTAACACGGTTGTTAAGTGAATCGGCTTTTTCCATGGACTTTGCTTGTCAAGAAGGTCGCAAAAGGAGAATCACGTGACACACACACACACTCCGGGACGCTGCGACCATCGTAAATGTGAATTAGTTGCCAAGCGGCCGATTTTTTGATCACGTGACCATGGTCGTACGTGTGAAAAACGGTCCTATGTCACTTTTTTTCAGGGCCGTTGTAACTTTCAATGGTTGTTGTGGCCCGTATGCAGCCTGTGTAGCTAGTAGCTGATTCCGACAGCGAGGAGGCTGGTGTGGTGCTGCGCCAGCTGGCACTCGAGTCGGACAGTGAGGAGGCTGGAGAAGATGTGGTGCCAGAGGCGGGGATTCAGCCAGGGCCTTCAGAACCTCCAGAAGTTCCCTTAAGTGAAGAGGACGAAGAGGAGGAGCCTCTTCTCGATGCATGGGCGCACAGAGCTGCCAAAAGGCAGGAGTGGCTCCTCAGGAGGAGGTCTCCTCAAGAGTAAGTCTTGGGGCTAATTGGCCACTCCCTTAGCCTATTTAAGGAGGAACGACAACTGAAGCAATTTGCAGGGAACAACTTCGTTCACTTACCTTCTGTCTTGTCTTGCTTATCTTATCAGCTTCCTGCAAATTGCTTCTGGGCATTCTGCCAACTACAGTAAGCTTTCAGTTATTATTCTTTGAATTCTTAGCGGCTGTTAATGCAGTTAATTAACAGCCGTTGTTGTAAAAGACTGATTTAGTAAACCAAGGTTTGAACGGACTTTATGTGCGTTGCATTCTTTGGGGTCCGTAGCTGGGGCAGAACAATGGTAGTCCTAAATTTACAACAGGTCACTTAGTGAACGTTTGAAGTTACAACGGCCCTGGGAGGGGGAAAAAAATAACTTAGCACCGTTTTTCACACTTGCGACCATGGTCACTTGATCAAAATTCAGACGCGTGGCAACCGACTCAGATTTATGAACGTCGCAGTGTCTGGCTCCAAGTCGACATGTTTGTTGATAGGAATCTACACGCGTGGCATGCGGTGTCATGGCCAATGATTTTTGTTCCGTCCCAATCGAACGGGCGTGGGTCAAAATTACGGGTTTGTGGTTATGCTGGTTGACAGTTCGGTGTTCGTGGATTCAAGGAGAGGCTTGAAATGCCAGAAGATAACAATCTCCGTTTTATTTTAATTTAATTTTATTTTATTAAGGAGAAGAATACAACCACGTCCGTGCAGGATGAATTTATGGAGTTACTTTTGTGGGGCAAAGCAAGGTAAAGTATTCCAATCCCATCCACGTTTGATCCTTCTTCCAGCAGGAAAAATGAAAATAAAACGGTGTTCTTTTTTTCTTTTTTCCTTTCTTCTCCTTCTCCAAAAAGTATTGAGCTTCAGGCACTGCTAATGAACCAGCTCACCGTCAAGGTAGGGCAGCTTATACGGTATGAAATTCTTGTGGTTTTTTTATATCGTTTCTTTGTACATTTTCATTTAACATACGTTAAGTGCTTTGTGCACAGTGAGAATATATCTGCCGAACAAAACTCCACATTGGCGACAGGAAGGGCATCTGGCCAGTAAAACACTCCGCTAGCTCCATTCAGTTGCCCAGACTCCACCCTGCAAGGGATTATGGGATCATTAAATGAAGATGATGATACAGAACAGAACAGAATAGAACAGAACAGAACAGAACAGAACAGAATAGAATAGAATAGAATAGAATAAGAAGTAGTAGAATAGAAGAAAAAGGGAAGAAGAAGAAGGAAGGATAGAAAAGAAAAGAAAAAAAGAGAAGAGAAGAAAAGAAGAAGAAAAGAAAAAAAAAAAAAGAAAAAGAGAAAAGAAAAGAAAAAAAAAGAAAAGAAAAGAAAAGAAAAAAAGAAAAAAAGGAAAGGAAAGGAAAGGAAAGAAAAAAAGAAAAAAGAAAAGAAAAGAAAAGAAAAAAAGAACAAAAGAAGAAAAGAAAAAAAGAATTTTTATTGGCCAAGTGTGATTGGACACACGAGGAATTTGTCTTGGTGCATACACTCTCAGTGTACATAAAAGAAAAGATATGTGCTTTGTTAACAGTGTATTGTCTGGATCAATTGCTTACATAATACAATGTTTTCCTAGCTCCTATTTTCTACTTCTATTATCCAACCATTTATAAAACAAATCCCATATTTGAAAGTATTCTGTACATCTTCCTTCTCTTTTATCTTTAATGTCAAGTCTATCCATTTCTGCGCAATCTAATATTTTTTTTAATTACATTCTCTCCTCTCTCGGTGTTTCCTCCTTTTTTCCAATACTGTGCAAATACAATTCTTGCTGCAGTCAAAACAGGCAATATTAAATACAAATTCCCCTTATTATATTTTTCTGGTACTATGCCTAAAAAAAATATTTCTGTTTTATAATCTATATGTAGCTTTTAAACATTTTTTTCCAACCATGTATGTATACCAATAATTCTCTACTCTCACACATCCACCAGTGGTGAAATCCAAATTTTTTTACTACCGGTTCTTTGGGTGTGGCTTGGTGGGCGTGGTGTGGCTTGGTGGGCGTGGCAGGGGAAGGCTACTGCAAAATCTCCATTCCCGCCCCACTCCAGGGGAAGGATACTGCAAAATCCCCATTCCCTCCTCACTCCTGGGTGAAGGATATTGCAAAATCCCCATTCCACCCCACTCCAGGGGAAGGATATTGCAAAATCTCCATTCCCACCCCTTTCTGGGACCAGCCAGAGCTGGTATTTGCGGGTTCTCCGAACTGCTCAAAATTTCTCCAGAACCTGCCAGAACCTGCTGGATTTCACCCCTGATGTCCACCACATGTGATAGTAGGTGCCCGGAGACTGATTACATTTCCAGCATTTGGCAGACATGCGTTTAAACATCTTTGCTTGAAATTCTTATGGTTTGTGTGGGGTTGTCCCGCTTGACCAAAGATGCACTTTCTTCCCCCACAGGGTTTAAAAAAGCTTGGCCAGTCCATGGAATCGTCTTACTCCAGCATCCAGAAGCTCGTGATAAGTCACCTGCAGAGGTAAAATTCAGCAGGTGCATGGATTGAGATACGTTGGTGATGTTTCAATATTATTATTGTTTTGTTCTCTGTGGGTGGGCTGGCTGGGGAATTTTGCGAGTTGTAGTCCACAGGTCTTAAAGTAGCCAGGTTTGGGGGACTCTTCTCTAAACCCCAACATCACTTAAAACGTGTTCCTGTCTATCTCACGTCCTTCTGTTAAAAAGAGGAATAAAAAGATTTCAACTTGGCAGCTGGACGAGGAGATTCCTTGATCGGGTTGAATTTTGAAGAGTAATGATTTGTTTCAGAAATTACACTCCACTCCATCAGAATAGAGGGAAAACCAAAAGGAAGGAGGGAGGGAGGGAGGGAAGGAGAGGAGAGGGGAGGAAGGGAGTGAATGGAAAGGGAAAAAAAGGAAAGGCAGAAGAGAAAGAAGAAGGAAAGGGAGGGAGGGTGGGAAAGAGGAGGAGAGGGGAGAGAAAGAAGGGGAAGGGAAAGGGAAGGGAAGAAAAAGAAGAAAAGAAGGAAGGAAGGGAAATAGGAGAGGAGAGGGGAGAAGAGAGGAAGAAGGGGGAAGGGAAAGGAAAAGAGAAAGAAGGAAGAAAGGGAACGAGGAGATGAAGAAGCGAGGAAGAAGAGGACGGGGAAGAGAAAGAAATGAGAAAAGAAAAAGAAAGGAAAGGAAAGAAAGGAAAGGAAAGGAAAAAGGGACAAAGGAAAGGAAAGGAAGGGAAGAAATGGAAGGAAAAGGAAAGGAGAGGAAAAGGAGACGAAAGGAAAGGAAAGAGACAAAGGAAAGGAAGAAGGGATAAAGGAAAGGAAAGGAGAAAGGAAAGGGAAGGAGTAAAGGAAGGGAAGGAAAGGAAAGGAGAGGAAGAAGGGACAAAGGGAAGGAAAGGAGTAAAGGAAGGGAAGGAAAGGAAAGGAGATGAAGGGATAAAGGAAAGGAAAGGAGGAAGGGAAGGGAAGGAAAGGAGAGGAAAAAGGGACAAAGGAAAGGAAAGGAGGAAGGAAAGGAAAGGAGATGAAAAAGAGACAAAGAAAAGGAATGAAATGAAAGGGATAAAGGAAAGGAAGAAGGGATAAAGGAAAGGAAAGGAGGAAGGGAAGGGAAGGAGTAAAGGAAGGAAAGGAAACCCATTTCCAATTTGGTTTGTTTTTATCACACTGTTAAGCTAAAGTCCAGGAGCAAAAAAAAATCCATCACTTGTTTGATTCTTGCTTTTTGTTGTTGTTGTTGTTGGTTTTTTTGCCTTTACGGCTCCCTTCCGGTACCCCTGAGAGGCAGATCTTTCTCCCAACCTTTTTAATGGGATCCCCTGTTGCTTTGATAGCGGTTCGGAGGCCCTGCTGTACCACCTGAGCGAGCTGAAAGGCATGGCTTTGTGGAAGCAGAAGTACGAATGCCTTGGCTTAGACGCCTCCGGAATCGAAGGTACGACACCGTCCCGCCGATTTCGCTGTTGAAGCCGCGTTCACCGGGCCTTCAATTCGCTTTTATTCTTTTATTTGCAGAGGCGATTACTGCGGTCGGTTCCTTCATTCTGAAAGCCAACGAACTCCTCCAGTAAGTCATTGGAATTATTTTGCAAACCCTTCGTTTGGATAGAGGTCGTTTCCGACGTAAGTTGCGACAGCTTTGCTTAGCGACCGTTCAAAGCTAGAATGGCACAATGAAAAATGTGACGTGGGACAGATTTTTTTTCACACTTAGGGCTTTTGCAGCCTCCCCGTGGTCATGTCATAATTCAGAGAATTGGTTCATACTTAACGACGGTTGCTGTGTCCCGCGATCCTTTTTTGGCGACTTAATGGGGAAGCCAGATTCCCTCAAAAACCGGGTTACTAACTAACCAGCTGCAGTGATTCACTTAACAACTGCGGCAAGAGAGGTCACAAAACGGGGCAAAACTCAGAAGAAGAAATGTCTCGCTTAACAACAGAAAATTTGGGCTCCATTGTGGGTCGTAACTCGAGGACTACCTATAAATGACTGAACTCACAAAGAAAACTCCTTTTCCCTTGAGGAATGCCACCTTAAGAGAATCATTTCTTTTTCTCTCTCTCTTGTTTTCCCCCCAGAGTTATAGACAGCAGCATGAAAAATTTCAAAGCATTCTTCCGTTGGCTTTATGTAGGTAAGAAGAACGGTCGTAATTCTAAATACTTCTTTTTTTTCCTCCCCCCTAACTTTCTCTCTTATCTGGTTGGACTTTTAAAAAGCTGGTTTCAAAGCAAGAGCTGCACAGCTTTCTTAGGCTCAGTTGATCTAAGCAAAGTTGAGCTTCACATAATGTTAACAACCGGTTCGGTTTAGCCGGTTCGGCCCAGCACCGAAAATGTGAGCGTGCACACATGGCCTTCTGTGCATGTGCTTTGTTTACGCATGCGCTTACACAGCTAAACCGGACGGCATAACTCCAGGGCGAGTGGGCGGGCCCATCTGCAGGTCACAACTACCGGTTCGCCTGAACTGTTACGAACCGGCTGAATCCCATCCCTGGATCTAAGTTATTGGTGGGTTGTGCCAACGAGAAGGCAGTGATGTGTCTACACGATGGCCTTTATAGCTTCTACCCCTTTAGTTCAGTTACCAATTATAATAGAATATAGAATGGGATGGGATGGGATGGAATAGAAGAAGGAGGAGGAGGAATAGAATAGAAGAAGAAGGAATAGAATAGAATAGAATAGAATAGAATAGAATAGAATAGAATAGAATAGAATAGAATAGAATAGAATAGAATAGAATGAAGTAGTAATAGAAGAAAAGAAGAAGAAGAAAAGAAGAAGGAATAAAATAGAATAGAATAAAATAGAAAAGAAAAGAAGTAGTAGAATAGAAAAGAAAAGAAGAAGGAATAGAATAAGGAGGAGGAGGAGGAGGAATAGAATAGAATAGAAGTAGTAGAATAGAAGAAGAGGAAGAAGAAAAGAAGGAATAGAATAGAATAAGAAGGAGGAGTAGAATAGAATAGAATAAGAAGGAGGAGAAGGAGGAATAGAATAGAATAGAAGAAGAAGATAGAGTAGAATAGAATAGAATAGAATAGGAGGAGGAGGAATAGAATAGAATGAAGAAGTAGAAGAAAAGAAGAGGAAGAAGAAAAGGAATAGAATAGAATAAAATAGAAAAGAAAAGAAGAAGTAGTAGAATAGAATAGAAAAGAAAAGAAGAAAGAATAGAATAGAATAAGAAGGAGAAGGAGAAGGAGGAATAGAATAGAATAGAAGAAGAAGAAGATAGAGTAGAATAGAATAGAATAGGAGGAGGAGGAATAGAATAGAATGAAGAAGTAGTAGAATAAAAGAAGAAGAGGAAGAAGAAATGGAATAGAATAGAATAAAATAGAAAAGAAAAGAAGAAGTAGTAGTAGAATAGAATAGAAAAGAAAAGAAGAAGGAATAGAATAGAATAGAATAAAAAGGAGGAGAAGGAGGAATAGAATAGAATAGAAGAAGAAGAAGAAGATAGAGTAGAGTAGAATAGAATAGAATAGAATAGAATAGAATAGAATAGAATAGAATAGAATAGAATTTTTTTATTGGTCAAGTGTGATTGGACACACAAGGAATTTGTCTTTGGTGCAGAAGCTCTCAGTGTACGTAAAAGAAAAGAAACGTTCATCAAGAATCATAAGGTTCAACACTTAATGATAGCCATAGGGAACAAATAAGCAATCAAATCATATTAGGAAACAGTCAATATAAATCGTAAGGATACCAGCAACAAGATTACAGTCATGCAGTCATAAGTGGGAGGAGATGGGTGATAGGAACGATGAGAAGATTAATAGTAGTGCAGACTAATGACTGAGGTTCCTCTGTGTAATGGAAAAGCAATGTTATTTGTGAACTCTTTTGATGCTCTCTGATCTGGGTTGCATCTTCGCAGACATATTGTTATCCAACATCTATGGGGATCCTCTGTCATCCACGTTGTCCCAAAGGTGCTTTTTTTTCCAAAAGGCAACTGGACTTTCTTATTCTTTTCTTTTGAAGATATTTTACTTCTCGGAGACTCACGTAACATAATACAATCCCCAGTTATTACCTTAAATTCCCTTATTCCAATCTCCAATAATTCTTTTATCAACTATTCCAAATAATACATTTCAACAATTGAGCATATTCAATAAAATCAATTAAGTATCAGTCTTACTCCAATACCTTTACATTTAGATTCATATAACATAATACAATTCCCAAGTTGCTATTCTCTAACATTGATACGCAGATAATTCTCAATTTAGAACTATTCTTTTAGGGCTGTTGAAAGTTACAAATGGCACTGGAAAAAATGACGTATCCCTGTTTTTCACACTTATGCCCATTCTATCATCTGCACAGTCATGCGATCAAAATTCGGGCACCTGTCAATCAGGCTGTGTTTATGAAAGTTGCAAAATCAAAGGAGGGAGCCAGATTCGCTGCCATGATTCGTTTAACAACAGCGGCAATAAAAGTCGTCGAAAAGGGGCAAAACTCCCTTCACAAAATGTCTCGCTGAACAACAGAAATTTGGGGGTCGGTTGTGGCCGTAGATCGAAAACTCCCTGTTTTCTGCTTTGTTTTTATTTTATTTTTTTCCAGCCATGCTTCGAATGTCCGAAGACCCTGTTCCTCCCGAATTGAACAAGGTAACCATCGTTTACGCGCACACATGAGAGGCTTCTAACATTTCTTGTCCTTCGATCTTATTATTTGTGAGTCACAAAGCATTTGTGCCGTTGCAATGTTTTCTCGTGGAGCATTTAACGAGGGCCCGCAGAATTCCTACCCATTTAATGCGTCTGGTAACATTCCTTCCCTAAGTGATGGGCAGAACTACAGAATCACAGAGTTTGAAGGGACCCTGGAGGTCTTCTAGTCCAACCCCCTGCTCAGGCAGGAAACCCAAGTCAGGGCAGGACAAGAAGCAATGGGTGGAAACTCATCAAGGAGAGAAGCAACTTAGAACTAAGGAGAAATTTCCTGACAGTGAGAACAATTAACCAGTGGAACAACTTGCCACCAGAAATTGTAAACACTTTTTAAGAAGATGTTGGAAAACCATTTGTCTGAAGTGGCGTAGGGTTTCCTGCTTAAGGAGGGGGTTGGACTAGAAGACCTCCAAGGTCCCTTCCAACTCTAATATTCTATTCTATTCTGACGGGGATGGTTTTGAGAGCTTTTATTTCTGGACCAGAGTGCTGAAAGACCGTAGGAGTGAATGAAATGCTACTCATTTTAATGTGGTGCAGAAGTCTTTTACAGCTCTGAGTTCTTCTGACTTTTCTAAATATCCCCCAGGCCAGCTATCCACATGACTCTCCAAACCTAATAAGGTGTATCTATTAGACTTCTTATTTTTTTGAGTCCTCGAAATCAGAATCAAGCAAGTCATTGAGAAATTATCGTTCCCGGTGGATGGGCAGCACATCGTTTTGACACTTGAGAGGCTTTCTTAACGTTCTTTTAGTCACGTCGTTATTTGTAATTCACCCGGAGTCATATCGTTTTCGTTTCAGTTTAGTTTATTGATTAGCCCATGGGCCGGATCGAAGTGCAGAGTTCCAAACACAAATTATGACTAAAATCCGATAAAGAAAACAATTTAAAATGAAATTGGAATAAAACACAGTTTAAAACGAAATTGGAATAAAGCACAATTTGAAACGAAATTGGAATAAAACAAAGCTTGAAACAAAATCGGAGTAAAGCACAATTTAAAACGAAATTGGAATAAAACAAAATTTAAAACGAAATTGGAATAAAGTACAATTTAAAACGAAATTGGAATAAAACAATTTAAAACGAAATTGGAATAAAACAATTTAAAACGAAATTGGAATAAAACAAAGTTTAAAATGAAATTGGAATAAAACAAAGTTTAAAACGAACTTGGAATAAAGTACAATTTAAAACGAAATTGGAATAAAACACAATTTAAAACGAAATTGGAATAAAGCACAATTTAAAACAAAATTGGAATAAAACAAAGTTTAAAATGAAATTGGAATACAATACAATAATTTAATATAGGGATAAATAAAAAATGATAAAATTATATTTCGGTGTCACCCCTACAATCAGTGGTGGGTTTCAAATTTTTTTACTACCGGTTCTGTGGGTGTGGCTTGGTGGGCATGGCATGGCTTAGTGGACGTGGCCTGGTGGATGTGGCAGAGGAAGGATACTGTAAAATCCCCATTTCCTCCCGATCAGCTGGGACTTGGGAGGCAGAGAATAGATGTGGGCGGGGCCAGTCAGAATTTTTACTACCGGTTCTCCAAACTACTCAAAATTTCCACTACCGGTTCTCCAGAACTGGTCAGAACCTCTGAAACCCACCTCTGCCTACAATCTACCCCAATCACTCCCACCTATGCCGATCTCAACCGAACCATTTTGCTCAAGTACTGTGCTGTATTAAATGTTGTTTTCAAATTCTGGATGCTCTTAAGGCAAGTTGTTTTGCTATGGGGATCCCAATGGATCACTCGTTTAGTATATAGACCGAAGTACCTGTGTCTCATCCCCTTATATAAGCAACAATCAAATAGGATGTGAGCCAGATCCTCTATCTCTGCCGTTGTTCTGCCCCAGCTACGGACCCCAAAGAACGCAGCACACACAAAGTCTGTACAAACCTTAGTTTACTAAATTAAATCAGTCTTTTTCAAATAAAGGCTGTTAATTAACTTTCTTAACAGCCTACAAGAATCCAAAGAATAAATAATCGTAATCTTACTAGGGTTGGCAGAAAGCCCAGAAGCAATTCGCAGGAAACTGATAAGAGAACTAAGATCAGGATGCGAAGGAGAGTGAACGAAGTTGTTCCCTGCAAATTTCCTCAGTCGTCGTCCTTCCTTAAATAGGCTAAGGGAGTGGCCAATTAGCCCCAAGCCTTACTCTCGAGGAGACCTCCTCCTGAGAAGCCACTCCTGCCTTTTCGCAGCTCTGCGCGCCCGTGCATCGAGAAGAGGCTCCTCCTCTTCCTCCTCTTCACTTATGGGAGCTTCTGGAGGTTCTGAAGGCTCTGGCTGAATCCCTGCCTCTGGCACCACATCTTCTCCAGCCTCCTCACTGTCCGACTCGAGTGCCAGCTGCATAGGCTGCTGGCGCAGCACCACACCAGCCTCCTCGCTGTCGGAATCAGCTACTAGCTGCACAGGCTGCGTACGGGCCACAACAGCCATTCCGTAAATGCAGAGATGTCCATTATAGGGTATAGAATGAAATCTCTCATATCTGAACCATTGTGTCAAGCACCCGGAGTCATATAGATAAGCTGGGCGGTGTAGAAATTTGATAAATAAATAATAATTTGGATTTGTTGCCAAGAAGCTGATTGCTGAAAGGCAGACTTCCAAATCTAGGACAATATTTAGCCCACTATTCAATTTGCAAAAAAGAAACTTTGCAATTTTGTATTGGACATTCCAACTTTAGATATCAACATGTTGGGCAGCCTTCTTTGCCCCAAGTTATAATGACTGGACATTAGTAGTTAATTTGAAAGTTACAGCTTTTTTTAGAGTATCTCTCCAGTGCAACGACTCAAATTCAGTTCCTGACAGTTGCTTTTCTCACACGGGTGTTAAATTCTATTTTTTCCAAGCTGCAAACAGTTCCTTCATAAACGAAACATTAAAATATTCTTTTAAACTGCCAGGCAAACTATTCTTAGAAAATGATTCATTTTGGTCCTCTTAAAAGCCGACTTTTGTTCAATATAAAAGCAGCCGAAAGGATTTTAGGATTAGCTTAATTATGTTTTTTTCTTGTTAAGGATATTGTTGTGTTACCAAACAGCAGAGTTAAGTGCGCAGAGAAACTGAGTACTGAGAGCAATGAATACAATACAATACAAACTGGTTTAACAAAGCTTTTACTTTGTAGTGAAAAACAATTGCATAGTCTTTTAGTCAATCCAAGTCTTTAGCCATTCAAGTCAGTCTGAAGTTACAGATATCTTCTTACCAGACAAACAGCAATTCAACGCTGGTAACAAATCACGATGGTAGAATATCTATCCACTTCTTCACACACGACAGTAACAGTTTCAATCAACAGTTCCAGTCAAGCAGCAAGTCAAGCAATGATGAGAGCAGGTCCAACAATGACTATAGCTCGGCTTCCTCCTTATATACAGTTTACACTAGTAATTAGCCACTTAAGATAAGTGAAGTCAGCAGTGCAATGACTCAACAGTACAATTACTCAGCATTACATTTAAAGTTATAGCACACATATATTGCCTGGACGACTTGTTAGACTTACACCATATCCTAACATTTCTTACGTTTCCTTTTCAAAATATTATTGCATTACCGCTCTGGGGTTTTGTTTTGTTTTTCTGTCCAAGTTGTTTGAAAACGTCATTCTGGCCGTTTGTTGGTTTGCAGAATTGTGACGGCTGTTGGTTTCAGCTGTGCTGCGTTTGGTGTAGATGCGTGAAGTGCAAATTTATGGTGGTAGTGATTTGTTGTGTTCCTTTTTCTCAAAGATGACCCAGAAGGACATTACTTTTGTGGCTGATTTTCTCACGGAGCACTTCAATGAAGTAAGCTTTCTATTTTATTTTTATTTTATATTTGCTTTATTTTAGAAAGGAATTAGAATAGAATATAGACTATAGAACCCTGATGGTGAACCTATAGTACGCGTGCCTTAGGCGGCACACAGAGCCATGTCGCCTGGCACGCCAGCTCAGCTCCGGCGCCGACCAGCTGATTTTCGGGCCTTCTGGGACCACCAGAAGTAGGGAAACAGGCCGTTTCCTGCCTCCAGAGGGCCTGGGGGGGTGGGGAAGCCCCGTTTTTCTTTCACCTGGCTCCAGATCCTCTCTATACATCTGGGGAGAGCGAAAACAGCCTTCCCCATCCCCTCGGAGGCCCTCTCTAGGAGTCTCTGGAGGCTGGGGAAAACAAAAAACGTCACTTCCGGTACAACCGGAAGTTGGGAAACAGGCCATTTCGGGCCTCCGGAGGGCCTCCGAGGGGGTGGGGAAGGCTGTTTTCACCCTCCCCAGATGCATAGAGAGGATCTGGAGCCAGGTGAGAAAGAAAAATGGGCCTACCGGGTCATCGGGTACCAGGAGCGGGGGGGGGAGAGAAAGAGTGGGTTGGGGCGCACATGCGCAGGGGTGGGGCGCATAGAATTATTGGTGTGGGCACCCACGTGTGCAAACCTCCCCCCGCCCACCCCTTCCTGGCGCGCAATGGCAAAAAGGTTAGCCATCACTGATATAGAATATAGAATATAGAATAGAATGCAGAACAGAACAGAATAGAATAGAGCTGGAAAGGACCTTGGAGGTCTTCTAGTCCAACCCCCTGCTCAAACAGGAGACCCTATACCAGTGATGGCTAACCTTTTTGCCGTCGCGTGTCAAAAGCGGAGGGAGTGTGGGGGCGTCATGCATATGCGTGCCCACACCCATAATTCAATGCGCACCGCCTCCCCGCGTATGCATGCACGACCCTCCCCCCACGCTCCCCACGCTTTTGGCACACGGTGGGCCAGGTAGGTCTGTTTTTCGTCCTCCCCAGGCTCCAGAGGTTTTCTTGGAGCCTGGGGAGGGCGAAAACAGCCTTCCCCATGCCTCCAGAGGCCTTCCGGAGGCCGGAAACAGCCCATTTCCCGACTTCTGGTGGGACCGGAAGGCCCGGAAATCACCTGGCCAGCACGCGCATGTGCACTGGAGCTGAGCTAGGGCAACACTCGCGTGCCCACAGATATGGCTCCGCGTGCCACAGGTGGCACGCGTGCCATAGATTTGCCATTGCGGCCCTATACCATTTCAGACCAGTGGCTGTTTAGTCTCTTCTTAAAATTCTTCAGTGACGGAGCGCCCACAATTTCTGAAGGCAAGCTATTTTATTTATTTGTTTTATTTTATTTTTTTGCAGATATTTTCATGGCAAGGAAGGTTTTTTTTTCCCCCTTTCAAAAGAGCATGTTCAGGTCATCTCGACGTAGCTTAACATTTATTTATGCCACTTCCCTTAAAGCTATTCCCCTCCCCCTTGATTATACTGTACCGCAGAGTGCCCTAAAACCCTTAGCAAATTTCAAGACGTATGGACTTAAAACTCCCACAATTCCTCAGGCAACATGGCTGGCTAGGGAATTCTGGGAGTCGAAGTCCACACATCTACAACGTTTCCAAGACAGGGGGTGCATAGGATTATTAAAACCTAATACAATGGCATGATATCATCGTTGATTGATTAAACAAACGTTGGGGACTAATCCGAATTCCCAGCCAAGGGTTTACTACTGATAGAGAATTCTCAGGACTTAAAACAATTTCTTCCCTGTTCTCCTGCCCTCTTCCCTCTTTCCTTTCTAGGCACCTGAACTCTACAATCGAAAAGGGAAATACTTCAACGTGGAGAGAGTTGGGCAGGTAAGGTGTCAGTCATTGTATTGAGTGACGGCTTGAGTCCCGGAGTTCTTGAGAAAGGAAGAGTTGGCCAGCTTTGACTTTCCACAAGGAAGTCTGCAGTCCATGAAGCGGTCTGCAATTTTGGAGTCATGTTACGCACACTTTTTCCCCATGTAGAGAAAAACCCTTGGGCACGGGTGGGTTTGCGTGGGATTTGCACCAGAGGTGGGCTTCAAATTCTGCCACTACCGGTTCGCCCAGCACCACGGATGTGAGCGCACACCATCCGCCAATGCGTGCGACATCAAACAACACAGGAATTAGCTCGTGCGTGCCATCCACACGTGTGTTGCATCAAAACCACAGCGATATACAACGGGATTGCGCCCAGGCGGGCACCCAAGGGTCACTATTACCGGTTCCCCCGAACCGGTCTGAACCGGCTGAATAACACCTCTGATTTGCACAATGGATCCCTGCCATATCTATGAATAAAACAGGATGATGATCTCTTCTTGCAAGATGTAGGGTGATAGCCTCAAATCTCACGAGGTAGAACAGTCTGGAGATTTGAGATACAGGTAGTCCTCCACTTACGACAGTTCACTTAGTGATCGGGCAAAGTTGCCACCGCACTGGGGTAAAAAATGGCTTAGGACCGTTTTTCACACTTACGGCCGCTTTTCACGCTTACAACCATCGTTTTTCACACTTACGGCTGAGTATCCCCATGGTCATGTGATCAAAATTCAGACGCTCAGCAACGGACTCACATTTATGACGGTTGCAATGTCCAGTATGTGTAGGGGGTGTCACATGATCCTCTTTTGCGACCCAACAAGAGAGGGCAGTGGATTTGCTAAACCACCGTGTCACTAACTTAGCAACTGCAGTGATTTACTTAACAACTGTGGCAAGCAAGGTCATAAAATGGGGCAAAGCTCACTTAACAAACGTCTCGCTCAGCAACGTAAAATTGGAGCTCCATTGTGGTCGTAACTCGAGGACTAGCTGTATATTTTCTAAACATGAGGAAAGTTCGCCGGCTCCCTACGGTCACATGATCAAAATTCAGAGGCTCGGAAACTGACTTGTAGTTACGACGGTCGCAGTATCCTGGGATCACGTGATCCCATTTTGCGACCTTCCTATCAGCAAAGTCCAGGGGGAAACCAGATTCCCTTAAACACCTTAAGGTTTCTCACTTAAGCGCGGCCATGATTAATGACGGCGGCAAGAAGCATCATACAATGAGGGCAAACCTCCCTGAACAAATGTCTCGCTGAACGAAACAGGAATTTTTTAGGCTCGACGGTGGTCGTACGTCGAGTGGTGAGGTGGCCTAGAGGTGGCGCTCTCGCCTCACAATCAGGAGCCTGTGAGCTCGATCCTAGGTAGAAGCACGATGGGCACAATGAGAATATATCTGCTGAACAAAACTCCGCACTGGTGACAGGAAGGGCATCCGGCCAGTAAACACTCTGCTCCCTTCAGTTGCTCAGACTCCATCCCCACTCCCCGCAAGGGATTATGGGGGTCACTAAAAGAGGACGATGAATGGCACTCGTACGTCGAGGTCTACGCGGAGTAGATTTAAATGGATGCGTCCAGGAGGGAAACGGAGTTTTGTGAACACGACACCGCCGCTCGTAGTGGCTTTCTCCCGCGGCAAGGCCGAAGGGACCAGGGCATGCACATTTCGGGGCATAAAATGTGTCCCTTAATGAACAACTCTTCAGTCACAAGGCACAATCGTAGCTGCGAGCGAGTTTCACGGAGCAAAGGTTTACAGCCGTTTCTGATAAATTGTCCCACTCTGCAAAGATAACAGACCGGTTGGAGGAAAGCTGCGATAAACAGATTGAAGACTGAGCCATAAACCACTTTTTGCAAAGGTTTTTACAGCAAAAAAAAAACGACTGGACCTCTTGAAAGGTTTTTCTGTTTCCCAGTTGAAAAGACGAGAGGGAGGAAAAAAAAAATCAGACTTGATATTTTATTATTTTTGCAAATCGAGAGAAAAACTTACAAGTCCGGGCATTTCTCCCCTCCCCCTCCTCCTCCCGCCCGCGATACTTATTAAAACCATTTTCTTTTTTTCAGTATTTAAAAGACGAAGACGACGATCTTGTCTCTCCGCCTAACACACATGGAAACCAGTGGTTTAATTTCCTTCAAAATAGTAACGGTCTTAAAGGTACGGTACGGTTTTCATTTGGAGATAATCGACAGGGAGTAAAACTCGGGCCTTCGTAAACTATTAATTCACCGCCTTGCGTTTTGGAAGGAGGGTAAATAGATCCGGATAGTCTCTCTCACATTCCCCCCATCCGAAACACACACACACACACTTTTCAAGCGCTATCGTGTTCCTCCGCAGCCTCCCCAAGGTTACCGTTTTGCAATTTTTTTGCATTTACTCTTCCAAAAGTTTCATTTCTTGCTGCTTTCTCAATGTCTTCTAAAACTCGCCACTGCCATCCATCCAGTGTTCATGATTAAACCAATCGTAGGATTCACAGAATTCATTTCTGGAATGTCTTATAATATCAGATACTATACTTAACAGATGAACAGAGTTGGAAGGGACCTTGGAGGTCATCTAGTCCGACCCCCCACCGCCCAAGCAGGAGACCCTGCACCATTTCTGACAAATGGCTGTCCAGTCTCTTCTTGAAAGCCTCCAGGGATGAAGCTCCCACAACTTCTGAAGGCAACTTCTGTTCCACGGGTTGATTGTTCTCACTGTCAGAAAATTCCTCCTTATTTCTAGGTTGAATCTCTCCTTGATCAGTTTCCATCCATTGTTCCTTGTCTGGCCTTCGGGTGCCTTGGAGAATAGCTTGACCTCCTCCTCTCTGGGGCAGCCCCTCAAATATTGGAAGATGCTCTCCTGTCTCCCCTGGTCCTTCTCTTCACTAGACCAGCCAGGCCCAGTTCCTGCAACCGTTCATCGTACGTTTTAGCCTCCGGTTCCCTCATCATCTTGGTTGCTCTTCTCCGCACTCTTTCTAGAGCAGTGATGGCTAAATTTTTTTGCCATCGATTGCCAAAAGTGGGGGTCGCGCACGGGGGGGTGTCACACGCGAGTGCCCACACCCATAATTCAATGCGCCCTGCCCCCTGCATATGCACGCGCCCCCCCCCCGCCCGCGCTCTCCCTGCTTTTGGCACATTATGGCACAATGGGCTTGGTAGGCCCGTTTTTTGCCCTCCCTAGGCTCCAGAGGCTTTCTAGGAGCTTGGGGAGGACGAAAACTGCCTTCCCCACACACACTCTGCAGGTCCTCCGGAGGCCGGAAATGGCCCGTTTCCCGACTTCCAGTGGGCCTGGGAAAGCCCGAAAACCAGCTGGCCGGCACGCACATGCGCGTTGGAGCTGAGCTAGGCCATCGCTCATGTGCCCACAGATATGGTGCCATAGGTTCACCATCACGGTTCTAGAGTCTCAACATCTTTTTCATAGCGTGGTGACCCAAAACTAGATGAAGTATTCTAGGTGTGGCTTTACTCGGGCTTTATATATAAGACATTCCAGAGTTTCAACCAGAAATGAATTCTGTGAATCCTTCGATAGGTTTACCGAGCAACGGATGCTCAGTGCTCAAAACAGCAGTGAGTTTGGTTATCGGTGGTTGTGATTTATTTGGAAAGCAAAAAAATAAATTAAAAAAATTACCGTTTTCTTCTGAAATGCCTTTACAACAAGTAAATAAAAATTAACATTCAATCCCTGGTATGAGAAAAGTTACTTCTGTTCATTGGAGGAATGGAGCAATTCCACCTTTTCATCAGCAAAACCCCAGCTTGTTAGACGCACTTTTAATCTATTTTAATCTATTTTAATCTATTTTAATAAATAGATTAAATTCCAGAAGTACATCTGAGTTACTGTACATTTTGGTAATTGACCTCATTATGCAACTGAGATTAATTCTGAAAGTGAAATCGCTCTCTCGCTGTACAGTGAGACCTGAAGAAAGTTCAGAGTTCCAGAGTAGGAAAAATAATGGAATAGAATAGAATAATGACTTTATTGTCACTTTGAATGTACGCTAATCGGCATACGTTAAAATGAAATTCAGTTGCATATCTAGTAAATACAATCTAGTATTTACCAGACATACAAATGCAATCTAGTAAATAACGGACATACTACATAGAGATAGAACAAAACTCCGCATTGGCGACAGGAAAGGCATCTGGCCATTAAAACACTCTGCTAGCTCCATTCAGTTGCCCAGACTCCACCCCCCGCAAGGGATTATGCGGTCGTTAAAAGAGGATGATCCTGCGTAGAGATAGAACTAAATATGGCTAATTATTGGACGGAGGAATTGAATACAGAATAACGAGTTGGAAGGCACCTTGGAGGTCTTGTAGTCCAACCTGCTTCTCTCGTTACCATTCTGGACAAATGAGTGTCCAATCTCTTTTTGAAATCCTCCAGTGATGGAGCACCCACAGCTTCTGAAGGCAAGTCCTTCCACTGATTAGTTGTTCTATCTGTCAGGAAATTACTCCTTAGCTCAAAGTTGGATCTCTCCTTGATTAGCTTCCACTCATGGTTTCTTGTTTTGCCCTCGGATGCTCTGGAGAACAAGTTGACCTCCCTTTTTCTGCGAAAGCTCCTTAGATATTGGAAGACTGCTATCAGGTCCCCCCTTGTCCTTCTTTCCATTAAACTAGACGAGGAGTCGGCAACTCTGGAGCCACATGTGGCTCTTTCATCCCTCTGTTGCGGCTCCCTGTCGTCGATCAGCTCCACAATTGATAAAGCTTTCGGTTATGACAAGTAAAAAAAAAATAAAAATTGGACACTGCGCTAGGAGGAGACTCTATAGTGGTGGGGGTTAGGGTTAGGGTTGGGGGGGGAATAGGACTTCCGGTCATCAGAGGAAAAAGGACACCACGCTAGGAGGAGACTATGATGGGGGAACCGGACTTCCGGTCGGCTCCAGAATTGAAACGGGGGCTTTCAGTTAGGACCTTTGTGGCTCTTTGAGTGTTTAAGGTTGCCGATCCATGAACTAGACGTACCCAATTCCAGCAACCGTTCTTCCTATGTTTTGGCCTCCAGTCCCCTAATCCTCTTCGTTGCTCTTCCCTGCACTCTTTCTAGAATCTCAACCATTAGGCTAAGATATGAGTGGAACTGTTAAGAGGGAGAAGGGGAGAGAAAGAGAGAGAGAGAGAGAGGAGAGAAAGAGGGGGAAAGAGAGCCAGAGAGAGAGAGAGAGAGAGAGAGAGGAGAGAAAGAGGGGGAGAGAGCCAGAGAGAGAGGAGAGACAGAGACACATAGTGAGAGAAAGAGGGAGAAAGAGAGAGCCAGGGAGAGAGGAAAGAAAGGGAGAGACAGAGAGAGAAAGAGGGGGGGGAGAGAGAGAGGAGAGACAGAGACACATAGTGAGAGAAAGAGGGAGAAAGAGAGAGCCAGGGAGAGAGGAAAGAAAGGGAGAGACAGAGAGAGAAAGAGGGGGAGAGAGAGAGAGAGAGAAGAGACAGAGACACATAGTGAGAGAAAGAGGGAGAAAGAGAGAGCCAGGGAGAGAGGAGAGAGAGGAGAGACAGAAACACATAGTGAGAGAAAGAGGGAGAAGGGAAGAGAGGGAGATGGAGGGAGAGAGAGAGAGCCAGGGAGAGAGGAGAGAAAGGGAGAGACAGAGAGAGAAAGGGGGGGAGAGAGAGAGAGGAGAGACAGAGACACATAGTGAGAGAAAGAGGGAGAAAGAGAGAGCCAGGGAGAGAGGAAAGAAAGGGAGAGAGAGAGAGAGAAAGAGGGGGAGAGAGAGAGAGAGAGGAGAGACAGAGACACATAGTGAGAGAAAGAGGGAGAAAGAGAGAGCCAGGGAGAGAGGAGAGACAGAGACACATAGTGAGAGAAAGAGGGAGAAGGGAAGAGAGGGAGATGGAGGGAGAGAGAGAGAGCCAGGGAGAGAGGAGAGAAAGGGAGAGACAGAGAGAGAAAGAGGGGGAGAGAGCCAGGGAGAGAGGAGAGAAAGGGAGAGACAGAGAGAGAAAGAGGGGGAGAGAGCCAGGGAGAGAGGAGAGAAAGGGAGAGACAGAGAGAGAAAGAGGGGGAGAGAGCCAGGGAGAGAGGAAAGAAAGGGAGAGAGAGAGAGAGAAAGAGGGGGAGAGAGAGAGAGAGAGGAGAGACAGAGACACATAGTGAGAGAAAGAGGGAGAAAGAGAGAGCCAGGGAGAGAGGAGAGACAGAGACACATAGTGAGAGAAAGAGGGAGAAGGGAAGAGAGGGAGATGGAGGGAGAGAGAGAGAGCCAGGGAGAGAGGAGAGAAAGGGAGAGACAGAGAGAGAAAGAGGGGGAGAGAGCCAGGGAGAGAGGAGAGAAAGGGAGAGACAGAGAGAGAAAGAGGGGGAGAGAGCCAGGGAGAGAGGAAAGAAAGGGAGAGAGAGAGAGAGAAAGAGGGGGAGAGAGAGAGAGAGAGGAGAGACAGAGACACATAGTGAGAGAAAGAGGGAGAAAGAGAGAGCCAGGGAGAGAGGAGAGACAGAGACACATAGTGAGAGAAAGAGGGAGAAGGGAAGAGAGGGAGATGGAGGGAGAGAGAGAGAGCCAGGGAGAGAGGAGAGAAAGGGAGAGACAGAGAGAGAAAGAGGGGGAGAGAGCCAGAGAGAGAGAGAGGAGAGACAGAGACACATAGTGAGAGAAAGAGGGAGAAGGGGAGAGAGGGAGAAAGAGAGAGCCAGAGAGAGAAAGAGGGGGAAAGAGAGCCACGGAGACAGAGAGAGGGAAAGGAGAGAGTTTGGCTAGCGTGCTGAAGAAGTGCCTTTTAAGGTTTTTCAGAAGAACTGGCCCATAGCAAACAGTGGTTTTGCTTAACGACTGTGGTATTCGCTTTGTGACCGCCGCAGAAAGGTAGTCGAAACAGATCAGGTCATTTTTATGACTGTCGAGCCTTAAGCACCGTCCACTAGGGTCATAAGTCAAGGACCATCGGCATTGTTACAAAGCTGATTTTTGCTTATGTTGACACACCAGTCATCTTCCATAAAGTGTCCAGTAATAGAAAATGCAGCCTTTTCTTGCCGGTCTTGTTAATTTGACTTTTTTTTTTTAATGTCGCTTAGAAAGCCCGTTGCTGTTTCCATACTACCCTCAAAAATCACTGCATTTTGTAAAGAGGAGAATGGAAAGGATCATTGATCAGTGTCTCCAAAAACCAGCTGTGAGTATCCAGAAGTACATCAGATTTGGATATGGCAAGCCATCGCATGGATCTCGGCTGTGTTTAAATATAGATTATTTTATTATGCGCTCTCTCTCTCTCTCTCTCTCTCTCCCCCTCTCTCTCTCTCTCCGTCTCATCTCTCATCTCTGTCTATTTATCTATCTACCTCTCTGTATCTGTCTGTCTCTCTCTCTAATCTATCATGTCTGTCTGTCCGTCTATCTATCTATCTATCTATCTATCTATCTATCTATCTATCTATCTCATCTGTCTCTGTCTCTGTCTCTGTCTCTTTCTATTATCCATCTGTCTGCCTGTCTGTCCGTCTATCTATCTATCTATCTATCTATCTATCTATCTATCTATCTATCTATCTCTTAATCTACCTCTCTCTCATCTCTCATCTCTGTCTATCTACTTCTCTGTGTCTGTCTGCCTTCTGCCTGTCTCTCTCTATTTATCATCTCTCTATCATCCATCCATCCATCTGTCTGTCTGTCTATTTATCTATCTATCCATCTCTCTCTCATCTCTGTCTCTCTCTATCATCCGTCTGCCTGCCTGCCTATCTCTCTCTCTCTCTCTCATCTCATCTCATCTCATCTCATCTATCTGTCTGTCTGTCTGTCTATCTATCTATCTATCTATCTATCTATCTATCTATCTATCTATCATCTTATTACCCTATTATCCTGTCTGTCCGTCCATCTATTATCCTATTTTTCTGTCTGTCCATCCATCCATCTATCTATCATCTACCACCTACCTACTTACCTACCTACCTACCTACCATCTATCTGGATGCTTTACTTAAACTCATGGTTTTTATTAGTGTTGAATATCAGTGTTTGCCTGACCTCCGTAGATGCCATACACTAAATGGATAACGAACAAGCACAGAAGGAAAGCAGAATTCATAAAAGAAGTTGTGAAATTTAAAATAGAGCAGCAGAATTGGGCTTAAAACTGTGGGTCACCTGCAATCTATTGGGTTACTTTTAAGCACAGGCCTAGACATATATCTCTAAGAAATATCCTGATTTGGATCATTTATCCCCAAAGAGAGCTCATATTCCTTTTTTTTTTTTTTAATTTGATTTTTATTATAACATATAGTGATACAATCGGTACATTTTCGGTTCATTGGTGCAATTATATACATATATACATCTACATGCATTATTGCTTGTCTTTTGTTGATATTGTTTCTTGAAGCTAGATTTAATTTCAAAACACTTAAAGATAATAGTGCTCAACTCTCTAAGACTAAATCTAATACTATTCATATAGATTTTGTTAATTAGTTAATATTTAATCTCTATTACCTTCTTTATTTCTTTCCCCCATCCATTCGTACCACATGTCCCACACGCTATAAAATTCTGAATCTTCTCTGTCATTAATTTCTGAAGTCAATTTGTTCATTTCGGCGCACTCCAATATTTTTCCAATAACATGTTCTTGAGGTGGTATTTGTTTTTCTTTCCAATACTGGGCAAAGGAAATTCTAGCGGCTGTCAGAATATGTATAATTAAATACTTTTTCTTTTTTGCATATTCAGTTTTCAAAATTCCCAGGAGAAAAGCTTTTGGGTCAAAATCAAAATTTTCTTTTATTATTTCTCTAATCCACACCCATATCTCATATCCCATAGCTCATATTCCTATTGCGGTGCCAGAGTTACTGTTGGTGCTGCTGCAGATAATTCTTTGTATTACATACTTGTAGATTTTTTTAAAAAAATTGTTCTCTTCTCCAGGATGTGATTGGGAAAACTGTCCACCAGGCGTTTTGTATGCCTTTGTATAGGGCCTCCAAAAGGTAGGGGATTTTATTTTATTTTATATTGTTTAATTCTCCTAACTGCAGTTTACAGATAGTTCTTGACTTCCAACCATTAACCACTAACCATTTGTTTAGTGACTGTTGGAAGTTGCAACAGCATGGAAAAAAGTCACTTGTGACCATGTTTCACACTGAGCCAATTCCTAAGCCAACAAGGGTGGCCCTTTGATGACTTCTGGACTTCAACTCCCAGAATTCCTTGTCTTGTTCTGACTATATAAAAACCCATACAATATTTACTTTAGTACATAAAAGTAAAGGTTCCCCTTGCACATACGTGCTAGTCGTTCCCGACTCTAGGGGGCAGTGCTCATCTCAGTTTCAAAGCTGAAGAGCCAGCGCTGTCCGAAGACGTCTCCGTGGTCACGTGGCCGGCATGACTCAACGCCAAAGGCCCACGGAACGCTGTTCCTTTCCCACCAAAGGTGGTCCCTATTTTTCTACTTGCATTTTTTTAATGTGCTTTCGAACTGCTAGGTTGGCAGAAGCTGTGACAAGTCACGGGAGCTCACCCCGTTACGCGGCGCTAGGGATTCGAACCGCTGAACTGCCGACCTTTCGATCGACAAGCTCAGAGTCTTAGCCACTGAGCCACCGCGTCCCTTTTACTTTACTTTAGTACATACCGTATGCCTATTCAAACTCCCAGATTCTCTTCTAATTTCTTTCTTTCCTATCTTAGTGAGGATTCGACGTCTCAGCTGCTTAAGTTGCCCTTTTTGTAAGTACATGCTTGCTTTATTACAGTCGGTTCATATATCGTATACTAGACCGTGTGGTTTCTCTGTGTCTCATAATACATGTGGGTATATCCATAATTCTGTATGTATTTATGTATGTATGTATGTATGTATGTATGTATGTATGTATTTATTTATTTATTTATTTATTTATTTGATTTATTTATTTGATTTATTTGATTTATATTGCCGCCTATTCGCCCATGGGAAATAAGTATTTATTTATTATTTTGTCATGTTTACGTAGTGTATATTGAAAGCGGAGACCCTTTGAAAGCTGTACACAAATTTCATTTTAATTTATGGACGATTAGTGTACATTAAAAGTGAAAACAAAGTTATTCTGAGTCTAAGTTCTAAGTCTAAATCAATGATGCTGTTGTGGCTTGTTGGCAGCCGGCTCTTCCAGCAGCCGAATCAGAGGAGGAGGAGGAGGAGGCGTGGGAGTCAGGGTCAGCATCAAGGCAACCTGAGAGCTCCGAGGGGGAGGAGGGAATGGAGCTGGCAGAAGAGAAAGAGACAGAGACAGAGGAGGAGTCTGGGCCGTCCGTCAGCCCTCAGATGGAGAGTCAACAGCCCCCAGGTCTGGAGGTGGCTGATGAGGAAGAGGAGGAACAGCTGGGTCCAGTGCCTGACGCATAGATGCACAGAAAGCAGAGGAGAGGAGAGCAGTGGAAATCTATGGGCCGGTCCTCAGGACGGAAGAGCCACTGCTGCTAGCGAAGCCCCCACCCTAGCTCTGGGGAATAAAAGGCAGGGGGCAGAGATGAATAGATATGGCAGACAGCTATTCATCTCCCTGCCGGACGGACTTGTTAGCCTACAGTGAGAGAGAAACTTTTTTCCTGGGCTGCCGACACTCCTAATAAGGGAATCTTTGAGTTCATTTCAGAGGGTTTGTCGTGTTTGGGGAGCTGGGTCAGAACAGATGCTTAGTTGCTAACAAAGGATCAAAATTGCTTTTGCAGGTGGCACGACAAATCGTACAATTTGCATTATGTTCTATTCACCATGTTAGAGAACTCGGTGTCCAAACTCTACATTCTGCGGAGGCATACGGACATTTCAAGGTAGCGTAGCAAACTGAGCGTGTCTCGTTTTCTTTTTTCTTTTTCCCCCCCCAACACAATTCTGCCAAAAACATCTTCAGACACCTCCTAATAAACCGTTTTATGTTTTTTTGATATTTGTAGGTCCACGAATAACGGACTGCTCGCTGTGGAGTTTGGAAATTTTCTGAACAGAAGCCTTAACGAAAGTAATGAAACAAGGTTAGTCTGTGAAAACCTTCCACAACCCGACGAAGGAATGCGATGATTCGTAGAATTATAAAAATGTTCAGTTGTGGCGTGTTGGTTACGTTGCAGCAGTTCAAAAAAAGGCTAACACAGCTCTAAGAATAGAATAGAATAGAATAGAATAGAATAGAATAGAATAGAATAGAATAGAATAGAATAGAATAGAATAGAATAGAATAGAATATATGGACTGGACTGGACTGGAGTAGAGTAGAGTAGAGTAGAGTAGAGTGGAGTGGAGTGGAGTGGAGTGGAGTGGAGTGGAGTGGAGTGGAGTGGAGTGTAGAGTAGAGTAGAAGTAGAATAGGGTAGGGTAGGGTAGGGTAGGGTAGGGTAGGGTAGGGTAGAGTAGAGTAGAGTAGAGTAGAATAGAATAGAATAGAATAGAATACAGTGGAATGGAATGAAATAGAATGCAATAGAATAGAGAGGAGAGGAGAGGAGAGAGAAGAGAAAGGAAGGGAACGGAAGAGAAGAGAAGAGAAGAGAAGAGAAGAGAAGAGAAGAGAATTCTTTATTGTTCAAGTGTGATTGGACACACAAGGAATTTGTCTTTGGTGCATAGGCTCTCAGGGTACATAAAAGAAAAAATACACTCGTCAAGAATCATAAGGTATAACACTTAATGATTGTCATAGGGTACAAATAAGCAATCAGGAAACAATATAAATATAAATCGTAAGGATCCAAGCAACAAAGTTACAGTCATAAGTGGAAGGAGATGGGAAGTGGGAACGATGAGAAGATTAATAGTAGTGCAGACTTAGTGAATAGTTTGAGAGTTTTGAGGGAATTAGTTGTTAAGCAGAGTGATGGCGTTTTGGGGAAAAACTGTCCTTGTATCTAGTTGTTCTGGTGTGCAGTGCTCTATAGCGTCGTTTTGAGGGTGGGAGTTGAAACAGTTTATGTCCAGGATGCGAGGGGTCTGTAGATATTTTCCCAGCCCTCTTTTTGACTCGTGCAGTATCCAGGTCCTCCATGGAAGGCAGGTTGGTAGCCGTGGTTTTTTCTGCAGTTCTAATTATCCTCCGAAATCTGTGTCCGTCTTGGGTTGCAGAGCCAAACCAGACAGTTATAATAAAGGTGCAGATGACATGGAAGAACTTAAAAATCTGGCAAAAAGATTTTTTTTAAAAAGCAATTTAACTACCGATTCAGCCAAATCAGCCCGAACCAGCTGAATCCCATCACTAGCCTTTACTATGAAACCTTGCGATAATCTCCCCATCTGTATTTCTGTGGGTGAAACTTGATTTTATTTCTTGGTCTCCAGCTCCTACAGCTGTCTGGATGCTCATTTTTACGATGACGAAACGATAACAGTCATCCTGGTGGAAAATTCAGAACAAGAGGGGAAGGAACGGATTTTGGCTCAGTTACCTTTGTCATCCATCTGTACGGAGGGGAACCAGGACACGGGGTTTAACTGGAATTCTGGTCAAAGGTGAGAGCCCAAATGTTGATGCAATTTCATCTTTTCAGATTGAACCGCCCGTTTATTTATTTGAAGGGTCTCTATCCCTCTTCTACCTGCAAGGGATTAAAAAAATACATTTAAGTACCGTGTTTCTCCAAAAGTACGACCTACCCCAAAAACAAGCCCTAGCTCGATTTTCATGCCTACACCTAATATAAACCCTACCCCAAAAATAAGCGTTAGTTAAGTCCTGCCCACTGTCTGGTTGTACGAGCTGGGGTGAGGCACATGCGTAAAAATCAAGTTAGGGGGGGGGGAGCTGTCCCATTCACCCCGCACCCATTTACTTTAGGACTGTCACAACTGGGTTCCCACACTCCGACACCTTTCGCACATCTACTTGACTTCTTCTGCGGCTGCTCGTGGCAGGACACCGTCAGTGCCACAACTCACACGCAATGGCACAACGCACCACGCAGCCTGCTGCAAGCGGCAGCACCCGCATGGATGAGCCATGCAGCGTCTGGCGCGAGTGGCCACGGAAGTCATCCAGCAGCTCAACAGGTGTCGGGGCATGGGAGGTGTGACTGCGGTGGTCCTAAAGTAAGCGGGTAAGACATCCCCCCCAAAATAAGACCTGGTGCTTATTTTGAAGCCCAAAAGAAAATAAGACCAGGTCTTATTTTCGGGGAAACACGGTATAATGTGAGTGAGGTAATGAAAGGAAGAATCCACAACGAAAACAAAGAATTGGGATTGGGGATAAAATGCTTAGCAGTGTCTGACCAAAATAAGTCTCTAGGCCTCTGTTTCTCAACGTTGGCAGCTTGAAGATGGGTGGACTTCAACTCCCAGAATTCCCCAGCTGGGGAATTCTGGGAGTTGAAGTCCACCCATCTTCAAGCTGCCAAGATGGAGGAACACTGCTTCGGAGCCTTTTTGGAAAAAATCTACATCTTAACCGGGATCTGGAAGGTTATCCAGAACAGGAACTCTCTCCTCCAAGAGTCAGGTTCTTCACAGGAGCGAAATAGAATTCACTGCAGGATGAATAAAATAATCTCCAATAAAATAAATAGAGAACATCTCCTGAAAACCTCCCCTTAATGTGAGGTGCAGAGAAACAGGAGATATTCTCAGGCAGTCTTCTGACTCCAATCTTCTTATTCTCTCCTGTGGAACAATCTGCCACTTTCCCCAAATCAAGAGGCAACTGGACTTCCTCGGTTTTTCTTTGAAGACGTTTCGCTTCTCATCCGAGAAGCTTCTTCCGCTCTGACTGGATGGTGGGGAACGGAAGGATTTACCGTATTTTTCGGAGTATAAGACGTACTTTTTCCCCTCCTAAAAGAGGCTGAAAATTCGGGTGCGTCTTATACTCCAAATGTAGCTTTTTCGAAGCTTTTTTTTCAGCCCTAACGAGTCGCTGTCTCCTGCTTTGCCTGCTCCTTCCGACTCTCAGCTGGGCTTTAGAAACTTTTTTTCAGTGAAGTGATCTTCCGTGCTTTGCCTGCTCCCTCTGACTCTCAGCTGTGAAGCTTTTTTTCAGCCCTAAGGAGGCGCTAGCAAGTGAAGTGATTTCCGTGATTTGCCTGCTTTTCTCATTGCTTCTCTCTCCAAAGATCCGTTGTGCTTTAGAAGCTGGTTTTTTTATCCCCAAGCAGGGGATAAATAACTAGCAAACTAATGTGCTGAAGCTGACCAGACTAAGGACGCTAGCCAGGTGAATATACCTGGTAGGCAGACTTCCCCCCCCCATTTTCCTCCCCAAAAATTATGCTGCATCTTATACTCCAGTGCGTCTTATACTCCGAAAAATACGGTATATTCTTTCAATCTTTTATAAACCTCCGAGTGGCCTCAACTGCTCTCTAAAAGGATGCAAATGACCAGCTGTCTGCAAGGAGTATCAATCCTTCCGTTCCCCACCATCCGGTCAGAGCTGAAGAAGCTTCTTGGATGAGAAGCGAAACGTCTTCAAAAGAAAAACCAGAAAGTCCAGTTGCCTCCCGAAAAAAACAACCCTGACTTGGATGACTGAGAATCTCCACAGACATTGAGTCACCCGTTGTGTTAAGTAAATCTGGCTTCCCCGTTGACTTGGAGTGTCAGAAGGTCACAAAACGGGATCATGTGACACCGGGATGCTGCAACTGGCATAAGTACATGCCAGTTGCCATGCTTCTAAAATTTTGATCACGTGATCACCGGGAGGCTGCAATGGTTGTAAGTGTGAAAAACGGTCATAAGTCACTTTTTTCAGCGACATAACTTTGAACGGTCAGTAAACGAACCGTTGCAAGTCGAGGGCTACTAGGGGTGAACTGCAGGCGTTCCTCTAACTTGGTTTTCTCCTGGCTGTTAGGTTAGACATGCAGCGGGAAAGCATTCCTACCTGTACCGTCACCCCAGAGACTCAGTGGAGGGTGCTGGAGAATATGAAGGCTAACTACGTCACAGTGAACGGAATCCGGAAAGTGTCTTGCGTTGTGAGTGTCGTCGTTTCTTCAAGGATACAAATGGGTTGTCTCCTTGACGGTTGGGCCGTCAGGGAGCAGAATGGGATAACTCAGTGGGGCCAACTCGTCACGGCCAATTCGCGGTGGGACAACCCTCCGTGATCAACTCGCTGCGGGCCAATTCAACAATTCAATTTACGTATTTAAAGTAATTAAGACAATATTTTATTTTATTTTATTTTATTTTTTATTTTATTTTATTTCGGCTGGCGACACCCAGGGGGAGGGCCTTCTCTGTGGGAGCCCCTGCCCTGTGGAATGAACTGCCCCCGGAAATGCATAAGATCTCCGACCTCCGTGTATTTCGCTGTGCCCTCAAGACCCTGCTGTTCCGCCAAACCAGGCTATCAATGTAATGATTTTTAAATTGGGTGTTTTAAATTTCTGGGGTTTTAAATCTGAGCCGAAATTATGTAATAATTTTAATTATTTTTAACTGGTGTTTGTCTTTGTGTTTTTAATAGGCTGTACACCGCCCTGAGTCCTTCGGGAGAAGGGCGGTATAGAAATAAAATTATTTTATTTATTTATTTATTTGTTTGTTTGTTTGTTTATTTATTTATTTATTTTTATTTTATTTATTTATTTTTATTTTATTTATTTATTTTTATTTTATTTATTTTTATTTTATATTTTATATTATTTTATCTATTATTTTATTTATATTATTTTATTTTATTTTGTCATTCACATTTCATTTCGCCCCTCCTTTCGGCATCCTTTCTTTAATGATTCTATTCCACCGTTTCTTCGATATTAATCTAACCCTTGTCCCGCAGTGAGTTGGCCACACGGAGTTAGCCTAGGCCCGTGATGGCCTAGGTGGCACGCGTAGCCATATCAGTGGGCACGTGAGCTCAGCTTCCGGTGGGACTGGAAATTGTCAAACGGGCCGTTTTCAGCCTCTTGAGGACCTCCGGGGGGTGGTGGGGAAGGTTGTTTTCGCCCTCCCCAGACTCCTAGAGAGGTCCTGGAGCCAGGTGAGAAAGAAAAACTGGCCTACCAGGCCATTGCGTGCCAGGAGTGGGGTGAGCGGGGGGGGGGGGGGTTGGCGTGCACATGCGCGCGGGCGGGGACCATAGAATTATGGGTGTGGCCACGCACATACGTGACCCCCCTGCCCCTTCCCTTCCTGGCATGCGATGGCAAAAAGGTTAGCCATCACTGTCTTAGACTCATCAGGAAGAGGTTAAATTTTTCTCCATCAACCTCAGGAGAATTAACATTTTTAGGGGTCACCGAGGAGGAAGAATCCATGACTATTAATGACTGCGGTTGAACTCAAAATTTCCATTGCTAACCGAGACGGTTGTTAAGTGAGTTTTGCCCCATTTTACAACCTTTCTCGGCACAATTGTTAAGGGAATCGCTGTGGTTAGTAAGTTAGCAACCCGGTTGTTAAGTGAATCTATCTTCCCCGTCGACTTTGCTTGTCACGAGGTCGCCAAAGGGGACCCCGGGACGCTGCAACTGTCACGAGTACATGCCAGTTGCAAAGCTTTTGAATTTTGATCACGTGATCACGGTGGATGCTGCAACGGTCACAAGGGTGAAAAACGTCCGTAAGTCACTTTTTTCAGTGCCGTTGTAACTTCAAACAGTCATTCAACGAAAGGTTCTAACTCGAGAACTGTCTGTATTCCATGGAGGAAGGCTATGTCCCAGGGGTGAAATGCTCGCGGTTCGGACCGGATCGCCCGATCCGGTAGCGATCGTGGCGGGTGGTTCGGAGAACCGGTAGCTATCGTGGCACGATAGCTCCGCCCACCCTCCTGATTGTCATTACTTCCTGATTTTAACCAGGAAGTAATGTGTTTTGTACCCTCTGCACATGTGCAGAAGATTTTGCTTTTTTGCTTTTAAAAGTAAAAAAAAAAGGCTCTTGACGATCACAGCTGAGCTGTGTGATCGTCAGAGCCTTTTTTTTAACCTTTTAAAAGCATTTTTTTTTTTTACAACCTATTCGCCCGTAAACCGGTTCAGATTTCACCATTGGTATGTCCGTCTTATTTTTATGCCACCACCAATTTGTTTATCTTATTTCCTTTATATGATATTTCACTCCTTTTCTCTGCTTCTGATTTTGGGATGCTTACTCGTTTTTGTTTGTTTCGTGCTGGTTTCTATTTCTACCCCTACGCCAGAAATAAAAACCATCGTAAAAATTGGAAGGTTTCTGAACAACAACTGAGGTTGAAAAAGTTATTTGGGGAGACACCAGTAAGTCATGAGCTTTTAGACCGATAACAATTCAGGAGACTGGTTTCTAAATAACCACTCTTTAAGCTTTTCCGTTATCCACGAAGAGACTTGGAATTAGCCTGTTCCCAGAAAGGAGTTTTAAAAAAGAGAATAAAAAAAAAATCTCGACTGGTTTTGAATGATAGAATAATCCAGTGGACAAATTCTTGTAACGCCATCTCTCATTCACCTCAGTTTATCTTGTTATCTTCCTTGGGGGAGAAAAAAAAACCCAAAATTGCTTTTAGTTTTAGGATGACGGCACCCAAGCTGGTGACGAAATATCTCTGTCCTTAAGTACTGAAAGTTCAGTTCTGAGGTAGTTGGCTTTGAAATTCAACCGTCCTTCATGTCTTCCTAGCTAAGTTCGAACCTACGGCACATCCGCGTGTTTGAAATGGATGAAGACGACGGAGAAGCTGAGGAAGAGGAAGAGGAGGAAGCCCCTCAGGCTCTCGGCCTATCCCAAGAAGAACTCAACCAGTCAACAAACACGGCTGAAGGAGAATAGGCCTTGGCTCAGCTGAGCTGGGAGGTGAGGTGCCACCAAGAACTTCTAAGATGGAAAGAAATGTTCATTTCAAGGTTTTAGACATTAGAGCCAAGAACTGGGGAATGTGGTCCTGCTGTTGGAAGATGGAAGATACGGGAAAAACTGTATGGTTTTTCAAATTCACATTCTACCAACCTCTGTTCCTTGGGTTATGGCTCCGTTGTCTGAATAATACAAATGGAAACAAACGAGTCTTCAGACAGACAGAATAACAGAGTTGGAAGGAACTTTATAGGTCTGTGATGGTGAACCTATGACACATGTGGTGGAAGTGGCACACAGAGCCATCTCTCCAGGCACGTGAGCCATCACCCGTTGCTCTTCCGAGTTTCAGCACGCCAGCCAGCTGGTCTTCACATGCACGGGAGCATTGGAAACTGGAAGAATAGTTGCCCGGAGCACATGCGCACGCCGGGAAGAGAATCTTCCGATTTCCAGCATGTGCACCGGCCAGCTGGTCTTCACGCACACATGCACGCCGAAAACTGGAAGACCAGGTAGCCGGTGCACATGCGTGTGCCAGAAACCAGAATATCATCTTCCCGGTACGTACATGTGCACCGGATAGCTGCTTTTCTGATTTTTGGCATATGCGTGCATGCGCTCTCCCGTTTCGGCACTTGGTGCCAAAAAGGTTCACCAACACTATTATAGGTCATTTAGTCCATTCCGCTACTTCAGATACTCCTGCCAACATGGTTCTGCTTTTGATATTCCCGCGGTTTTCCAAACTCCATTGTCCCTCTTGTTTTTCTAAAGAAGTTAACCTCCTTTAGATCTCACCCTTTTGTCATTACAGGACGCATTGATGTGTCGTTTTGCAAGTTTTGCCGGCGTCACACGGGAGGACGGCCGGGGAAGTAACCTCCTAACCGTGGCCACCATCGTCTTCAAAACGCAGTGTAAAGGAAAATAAAACGGAGCTTTTATTTTGTAAATTGTGCTTTTCGGTTGCGCTTTTCGTTTCACCGTCCCTGTCTCACCGACACTTCCATCGTCGAATAATTTCTCGGGTGCTTTAATCCAAAACAAATGTTCTTTTACAACTTTAGTGTTTGCCTGCTGCTAAATCAAGTAATCTCAAAGAATGTCGTTTTAGATAACTTCGGAGAAGCTTCATCATTTAGTTTCTGGTAATTTCCAGCATTGTGTCAAGAATTATGAAAGAGAGAGGGTTTATATATATATATATTTCCAATTAAGGCATGGAAGCATAAGGTGCCATTCAACTATAAAAATCCAGTGAGTCAAATTTAGGTTGGAAAACTATTTCAAGTGTGTGTTGAATAATGATGAATGCTTGATTTCTAACCTCAAGAACACAACTAATATCACTCAAATCAATACAATTCCTCCTGGAAACTGCAAACAAGCAATAATAATAATAATAATATATGAACTGGGTTTTTAAAGGCACTCTCTTGCCCTTAGGGCAAGATTAATTAATGTCCAAGGGTTCTCGATACAGAATTACAATCAGAATATCATAAATTCCCATGTTAAAAAGTACAATTGGGCCATAACAACATCGAAATTGAAATAGCTTTGTACTTAACATCATCATTATCAAGACCGGAGGTGATATTCAGCCGGTTCAGACCGGTTCGAGCGAAGCGGTAGCGGAAATAAACCCTATTTATTTGAGGCCGGGCGCACGCGTGGAAGGAGCAAAGAACATGCGCGGAAGGCTGGGTGCAGGCGCGGAAGGCGCGCGAAGTGAGCGGGCATGCAGGGGTGCGGCGAACGGGTGGTAACAAAACGTGAAACCCACCTCTGATCAAAGACGATACATTTCAGCAAGCTGCCAAATTACCGCAGCTCAGTATTTTATAGCGTCCGCAGAGTTGGGAGGGAGGATGGGTGGGAAATTTCATAAGAATCTCATCTATGGAAAGACTCCGCTCTCGTAAAGATGGTAATACTGAAACGTGAATTCCTATCCCGTTGTGTAGAATTCTTGAGTCAGGAACGATTAGCACGTATGTGCAATGGGAACCTTTATCTGATCATGGTTCAACCTGGTCCACCATCTTGCTACATGAGCTCCGGAAAGCAGATCAAGACAAATATTATGCCATGTGTTTAAAAAAACGTTTCCTCGTTTGCAAGGCCATCTTGCGAGTCTACAACTCAACTTAGAAGAAGAATGAGAAATCGCAATCCCCCTTATGAATAAAAGGAAGATATTCCTTGACCAAGAAGCCAAGAAGGTCTAATGACGACTTTGGTTTTGCCTAAAATCCATAAGGGCGTCGTTTCAAATGACGGGCTCTGCGGAATATCTCTGGATCGGCAGAAATTCTTTTCCGTTCTCTGTCCAGCAATGCGAGCGGCCTTGAATGCACTTCGATTTTTACATTATCTTGCAGAATAATTCCTAGAGATAAGCATCAAGGGCAAAGGTGACGGCACACTTCAAAGAGAGTGACTTGTTTGTTCCAGACTAAAGTGTCAGATTGACCCAGAATTTCCACGAACGTAAGAGTAGTAAAATTGTATTGCTTTCGTAAAGATAAGATTGACTTCTTTTCTTTTCCTTACATGTCATGGCACAAGGTTATGTACAGTAGTGGCCAAAATTGTGTAAACCTTTTGGGGGAAAAGTGTATTTTCTAAAACTAGCTAATAACCCTTTTTTTGGGGGGGGGGAGTAGTGCCATAAAATTATACATCAGGGGAAAGATAATCTAATCAAGAATGTTATGCAATAACTTTTATGAAGGATTTGCTGTTAAAATAGCAGTTACAGTGTTAAGAAGAAAAGGGAAACACGTAGAAAAAACGAGATATACAAAAATTATCACCATAGAAAAAACAAGATATACAAAAATGATCACCATGTCATTTAATACTTCGTTGGGTAACCTTCATCATGAATGACGTACTTACAACGTCTTCCCATGGAGGGAACCAAGCCTTTTAGTTCTGCAGCTGTTATCATGTGAAACCAAGATGGAATGATGGCTTCTATTAACTGGGTTTTATTGCTGGGTCGCAAGTTCTGACTAACCAGTTTCTTTAATCGGCTCCATAGATTTTCAATCGGGTTAAGAAGGTCTGGGCTCTTCCCAGGCCATCCCAGGAGTGGAATAGGATTCTCTCGAAACTCCCCCCAAAAAAGTGGTGTTATTAGCCATCAAACCTCAAAAATACACTTTTCCCAAAAGGTTTCCACAATTTTGGCCACTGCTGTATGTAACCAGAGGTGGGCTTCAAAAATTTTAACAACGAGTTCTCTGCCTGGTTGCTGGGTGGGCATGGCCATGGTGGGCGTGGCCTAGTCGGCCTCCTGCACCACGGCGTGGGGGTGGGGGCGTTTTTTTCCCTCCCTGGGCTCCGGAGGTTTTCCTCGAGCCTCCGGGAGGGCAAAAACGGCCTCCCCAGGCTCCGCTTCCAGCTTTTCCAAACTTCCGGTAGGCCTATTTTTCGCCCTCTCTGAGCCTTCCCTGCACTTCCCTGCATCCAAAATAGGCCGCGTGGGAATTCCTGGGAGGGGCAGGGGGGGGTGGGCAGGGCCTGCCAGGAGTGGGATTTTGGCGTTCTCCGAACTGCACAAAATCTTAGCTAGAGGTTCTGCCGAACCCCTGCGAACCCCCAGCAGCCTACCCCTGTATGTAGCTGATCTGGGAAGGGTTTTCTCTGATTCAGTCAGAATGTCCAAATGTTATTAGATTTCAGGGAATTTAGAGCAACTCTAAATCTCAATCTCTCTCTCCTTCTCCCTCTCATCTATTTAGAGAGGCCAAGTTTTTTTTTTCTCTTTTTGAGGGGAAAGCAAGACTACCACCACCGTAAAAGCAAAATAGTGGAAAACAAAGATCCTTAAATACTTTCTTAGACAAAAGCAATGTTTTTTTTAAAAGAACTCCAAAGTGGTGCAGAGGAATCATACTCTCCCTCCCCACCCCCACCAGTGGTCGAATTGAATTTTTTTTACTACCGGTTCTGTGGGCGTGGCTTGGCTTGGCTTGGTGGGCGTGGCAGGGTAAGGATACTGCAAGATCTCCATTCCCTTCCCACTCTGGGGCCAGCCAGAGGTGGTATTTGCCGGTTCTCCGAACTACTCAAAATTTCCACTACTGGTTCTCTGAACTACTCAAAATTTCTGCTACCGGTTCTCCAAACTACTCAAACTTTCCGCTACCGGTTCTCCGAACTACTCAAAATTTCCGCTACCGGTTCTCCGAGCTACTCAAAATTTCCGCTACCGGTTCTCTGAACTACTCAAAATTTCCGCTACTGGTTCTTCGAACTACTCAAAATTTCTGCTACTGGTTCTCCGAACTACTCAAAATTTCTGCTACTGGTTCTCCGAACTACTCAAAATTTCCGCTACCAGTTCTCCAGAACCTGCTGAATAGCTCCCCTGTCTCAATCTCTCTCTCCCTCTCATCTATTTAGGGTCTCCAACCTTGGCAACTTTAAGACTTGTAGACTTCAACTCCCAGAATTCCTGGGAGTTGAAGTTGAAGCAAAGCTGGCTGAGGAATTCTGGGAGTTGAAGTCTGCAAGTCTTAAAGTTGCTAAGGTTGGAGACTCCTGATTCCAAGGGGTTTCCCCCCACCCCTTTTGGAGGGGAAAGCAAAACTACCACCACTGTAAAAGCAAAATAGTGGAAAACAAAGACACTGAAATATCTAGACAAAAGCAACAGTTTTTAAAAAGAACCTCAAAGTGGTGCAGTGGAAACATAGTCCACCCCTACCCACCCACCCTATATCAATCACTATAGTTAGCAATATTATCTTATGTTTCATTTCTCCATCACCGAGGCGTTGCAAGAACTACTGGACGGATCCCTAAAAGTGCAGGAAGGGAGGCTTTCCCCGACTCTCCTGTTGTCCTACAGTGCTGTCATTTTAATCTCAATCATACTGAAGACACACCAAATACTTTTGAAGACCGCTTCCTCTTCTGCCCGAAAACCACAAAATAATACTTAATCTTGGCTTGGTCTTACACATTAGTAGCAATGGCGAAGGAGCTTCTGTTTTCTTTGCAGGGTGAATTGGCAAATATATATTCATTCGGCTGTTTTGTCTTTATTAGCCCCTCAACAACTTTTGTGGTGACAGTGGAAATGGGAGGAGGAAGCGCAATTGATGCTCTCTCTTTTTTTAAAAAAAGTTTTTTTATTTATATCAAACATAAAAAAACAAAAACAAAATATAAAATCTCCATCATTCAAATACAATCACAAACAGTATGTCGATCGGTTAGAATTCTTTTGTGCTCAGTCTCTCATCCCAATTTTCAAATTAATTAGTTTCTCTCGTTTAACAATTTTGTATTTATATTCACTTAACCACTATTGAACAGAAAGAAAGGAGCCCTGGTAGTGCAGCAGACTAAAGCAGACTAAAGCACTGTTATTAACACCAGCTGCCTGCAATTACTGCAAGTTCAAATCTCACCAGGCTCAAGGTTGACTCAGCCTTCCATCCTTTCTAAGGTAGGTAAAATGAGGACTCGGTTTGTGGGGGCAATAAGCTGACTTTGTATAAATATACAAAAGGATGAAGGCTATTGCTTAACGCATTGTAAGCCACCCTGAGTCTCCGGAGAAGGGCGGCATATAAATCAAATAAAAATAAATAAATAAATAAAACAAAACACAAGGAAAATCACTTTATATATTATTACCTTTACATATTTCTACTTCAGTTTTTTATCTCCATGTTTTGTTATCTAGCCATTGGTAAAACAAATCCCAAATTAAGTAATATTGTTTATCTTCCTGTTCCCTAATTTCAAATGTCAATTTACTCATTTCAGCACAATCCATAATTTTCTTGATAATTTCATCTTCAGGTATCTTCTCGCCTTTCCAATTTTTAGCAAAAACAATTCTAGCCGCTGTTAAAACATTCACAATTAAATATCTTATTTCTTTATTGTATATTTCTGGTAAAATCCCTAATAAAAATATCTCTGGTTTAAAGTCAATGTGTTTCTTTATCATTTTTTCCAACCATGTGTGGATTTTAGTCAATATCTTTTAGTCTCTACACATGTCCACCACATATGGTAATATGATCCTGGAGTCTGACGACATTTCCAACATTTCTCCGATTTATTCTTGAACATTCTGGCTATTCTCTTGAGCTCCTAAACGAAAACCACAGGGTAAGCCTAACAACAAAACAATAAAATAATATTACAAGGACAACCCTGTTTTTTTGTTAACTTTTATGGTATTTAATTGTGTCCGCGTTTGTTGCAGCACACACAATCAACACACAATTAAATAATTCTGCAGGTTTCATCTACATAAGAAAATCTATATATATAAAAGCAAAAACCACTCACACCATAATCACAAAATCTCCAGAACATAAAGCCTACAAACTTGAAATTTGCCACGTATGTTCCTCTTGGCTTCTAGGTGCTCACTAAGACAGGATTTTTCGAAATGACCCTCAGAGCATTAGTATTTCCTATATTATTAACACACTCTGATGCTAAGGAGTTCTACTCCCTCTCCCTACCTGAAAAGAAATCTGTTCCAAATGCAAAACACAAGCAGAGGAGAGGAGTTTCAGTTTCAGTTTTACTTTCACAGCAGCAAGCAGCTTTACTACAGAACAGTTGAGCTAAGCCACGCCCAGCCTCCTTCCTGTCTCCTTCTTGCTCACACAGCAAATACTGTTTGAGTTTCCAAACACCCCTCAACTCTCTCACACACTGACAGGATGCTAGCCAGATGAATACCGATGGATGCTGTGGGCTGGGACATTCTACTCCCCCTCCCGCTCTGTTCCAACTGCCAGTTGCATTATATTAACACAGTCTGATGCTACGGAGTTACACATTCCACATTAAGTTTCAGGCTGTAAGTGTCAATTTATCAAGCCCGAGCACATAGTTTCGTAGCGAAGCACGGGCGTCCAGCTAGTGTCTTTATATACAATACCATTGTAGGTTTTTCCACGTTGTAGAGAAGAGGAAAAACAAGTACAAACACAGCACAAAATGGAAGCACAAAATGGGGAAGGCAAAATAGAGGAGAGAGAAGCTAGTACCCTCAAGCTTATATACAGAAGGGTTAAGCCACGCCCAGACTCCAAACTGTCTCTTATGGCCCCCATACAACAAATACTATGTTTCAGTTACCAAACAGCCCTCATTGGCTGACCTGTTACCATGTCTATCCCAGTCTATGAACATACTCTGACAAATTGGGAGTGTAGCCGATGACAATTTCATCTTAGCACCTGGATGGGCTGAAGATAAGGGCAGCTACTAGCTATCTAGTCATGGCCCAACTGGAACCTTGGTTATGTTCAAATGGAAGCAAGATCTTGAGTCAGTCCATTTTCCCAATCTTCTCTAGAATTTTACGCAGAGGACTATTGTTCATTCAAAGCTTGTGATCTACAAAGAGCTGGATGTCGTACGTGCAGCCCCTCGAATGCTGAAGGTGAAGAAATGTCTAATGTGAGTCCGTTTGGTGGTGAAATACAGGATTTCCTCTTCGAATCAATTGGGCTTTTCAGGGATTGCTTCGGTATGTAATGAAGACATTGGGCAGGGTAGGTTAGCTAAAGGGCAGTGACTCAGCCATTTCTGTGCCAATACCTTGAGCTGAAGATGCTACTCACAGCAATAATGGAATGGTTAAATTAATGAGCTCACATACACCTACCCTGTATTAGTTGTATGACTATTTAGTGGGCATTAGGTTGTTTTTAAAGATTCTTGGATTGTGAAGGCATCACAAGGGGAGGTCATTCTCTTTGTTTGCACCTTTTCCCAAAGAAAGTGAACTATTCACTTTTGAACTATTATGGCCAACCTGAACTCGGAAAATTTTAGCAAAAGTGCCATCGGATCAGATCTAAGGAGATTCTCCATCATCCAGGTCATGGTTGTCCCAAATACCCCGCCCTGGAACCAGGGAAATTTCTTCCAACAGTCGAATCCTTCATATCAATCCCATCTACTTCCATGAAGATCTCGGGATTTACAAGCAGATGAGGTACCGGAGCAGGATGAGATTGATCGAAGTTCTGCATATTTTAACAGGAGGAATCAGAGACAGTGAGGACACCAGAACTATGTTGAAACTTCTTGGTCCCTGACCTGAGGCTTGTTATACAAAAAAAAAAAAAAAAAAAGGAAATATGGCTCATCTCTTCCTTGTGATATTGACAAAAGACTCAACGCTTCTGATTGGTTCCTCAGGTTACAAATACCAAAGGTGAAACTGGACCAATCCTTAATCAGGAACTTCCTTCGTCCTGGGAAAGGCTGACTCTTGAGTTCCTTGAATTTCAGAGGATAGCAGAGGGTGGGACAGGTAAGTCTAGCCAAAGAAACTTTTAAGGGCGTGCAGTTCTCACGGGAAGAGAGGAGCAAATTTTGACGTGGAGTACCACTTGTCCCGGTTTCGCTTTTCAGTGGACCTCTGTGAGTTTGGCCTAATTTTTCCTCACCTTTGGTCTTTATCTTCCCTGTATTTCAGGCTTTGTGGGTCACAAGGAGGGGGAAAAGTTACATTTTTCCTCACTTGATATTACCCTGAGATATTATCCCAAGGTTCAGTTGTTTTTATGGCTTCCTAAAACTTTGAGTACTCAAGAGAGAACTGTAGAAATCGCTATTTTTTTTAAAAAAAATTGGAATGTTGTGATAGTCCGATGTGAACCGTGACATACATTGAATGGTGACACTGAAGAGCCTCTTGTCAGGCCTGGAAGAAGCCATCTTTTTCATTGGGCCTTCAGGCCTGCCACATTTCCTACTGTGGGAAACTGGGAGGGGGGATTATATGGAGCCAGGGTGATATATAGTCATAATAACATTCCTTTCTCAGAGAGTCAAGGACATCTTGCCCTGCACCTGAAGGGCTGGAACTGGGAGGCATCTCCAGTTGGGTGCCGCGGCACATGCAAGACGCTCCCCTTCTTAAACGCACACCGTTGTCTGCTGCGGCTGATGAAAGCGAATGGCGGCGGTGCTCCGGGTGGGCAGGCTGGCTGCGGATGTCCCGGGGCTTCTGCACCAGCATGTGCTGTGGCGCTGGCATTCGCTTTCTTCCTTCTCCAGCCATGAAATGAAAGTGAATGGTGGTGGGGTTGCTTCAGGAGGACAGGCGGACGTGTGCAGCCAGGTAGGGAGGGAGAGTGGCAGCGGCAGCCCCTTCCAAGCGCAGCGCACAGAGGCAAAGACGGGTAAGGTGGCTGCGGCACGCCTGTTGCTGCGGAGGCACTGCGATCGCTTAGCCAGGGTGGCCTCAGCGGAGGCTGCATTGCCTCTCCGCACATGCCATGTCTCGCTCCGGCCAGCCGTGTGACTATAAGTGCGGTGACCTGGTCTTTGGCAAGATGAAGGGAAGAAATGTTGTGGCCCGTCAGTGGCCTGTGCGGATTGTAGCTGATTCTGATAGCAAGGAGGCTGGTATGGTGCTGTGCCAGCAGCCTGTGCAGCTTGCGCTCGAGTTCAGACAATGAGGAGGCTGGAGAAGATGTGGTGCCAGAGGCGGGGATTCATCCAGGGCCTTCAGAACCTCCAGAAGCTCCCATAAGTGAAGAGGACGAAGAGGAGGAGCCTCTTCTTGATGCACAGGCACGCAGAGCTGCCAAAAGGCAGGAGTGGCTCCTCAGGAGGAGGTCTCCTCGAGAGTAAGGCTTGGGGCTAATTGGCCACTCCCTTAGCCTATTTAAGGAGGAACGCCGATTGCAGCAAGCTGTAGGGAACAACTTTAGTTCACTCTCCTTCGCGTCTGGATTCTCTGTAAATTGCTTCTGGGCTTTCCACCAACTCTAGTAAGACTGTGATTACCTTATCTTAGAATGCTTGTAGGCTGTTAAGAAAGTTTATTAACAGCCTTTGGTTGAAAAGACTGAGTTATTTGAGTAAAATAAGCTTTGTACAGATTTTGTGTGTGTTGCGTTCTTTGGGGTCTGTAGCTGGGGCAAAACAAGAAAATAGATAAGGTAGATGAACAGGATCACACCGTCACTAGAATGGCTAGAGGAGAATTATTTGCAGTTCAGGATTCAAATGAGGGATCCTGGATGTTCTCCGAGCTTGGTTGATTTCTTGCAGAGATTTCATCACCCAACTAAGTAGCATCATCAGCGCTAGGAGGGAGTGGGATCATTGGAATCTCCAAAGAATAGCAATAGTTTACTATTGGAGATGCGCCAAGAAGGCAGGAATTTAACCACGGAATCATTAGAGCCAAACCCAGCATGATGAAACCCAATGAATGATGTAATACAAACCCAAACATTGAGAATTCTTGAGCAAACGGTGGAAAGTATTGCATGAACACAACCTCAATTCCCTGAGCCGCTTTTCCTTGAAGCAAATCTCAAGGGAGCATTTGCATTGTGCTTGTGTGTTCGTGTGTTTTTAATTTATTAAAGGGGAAAATTGCATGGATAGTTAATTCCCTTGTTGCACAGCACTTGGCTGATCTTCTGAAGGTTCAAAACTTTGTGTTAGTTCCCCCCCCCCCAGTGCTTGGAAGGAAAACCACACCAGGAAATACAAGTGTGGGACAGATGAAGACAGAAAATAGAAAAACTCACCACCACTAATTGTTGCATTGATTTAAAAAAAAAGAAAAAGCTGGAGCAACCTACCGGGAGTTGATCTCAATTCAAAGGAAGTTCTATCAAACTGTGATAATACCAGGGGTGAAATCCAGCAGGTTCTGACAGGTTCTGGAGAACCGGTAGTGGAAATTTTGAGTAGTTCGGAGAACCGGTAGTGGAAATTTTGAGCAGTTCAAAGAACCAGCAAATACCACTTCTGGCTGGCCCCAGAGTGGGGTGGGAATGGAGATTTTGCAATATCCTTTCCCCGGGAGTGGGGAGGGAATGGGGATTTTGCAGTATCCTTCCCCTGCCACGACCACCAAGCCCACACCATGCCCACCAAGCCACGCCCACAGAACCAGTAGTAAAAAAATTGGATTTCACCACTGGGATAATACAATAAACAGCAGAGAAGTTGTCACTCTGGCCTCAATTTAGTTCCTTAAGCAAGAAAGACCTTCAACTCCATTCGGAGTGCAAGGTATATCTTACTAAAGGCCAAGTGGATTACAATATAGCAAAGCCAGAACTGAAATTCGCGCGCCAAACTTTCCTGGTTAATTTTCCTTATCCAGTTCCTCCCCTTGCTTATTGTCCCTTATTGTCCAATTATATTTGAATACACTGTTTTGGGAATTCTCTCTTCAACGACAAGATGGTTGGTGAGCTACTGCGTTCCTGTTCCCAGCGTTTTGACCTTGAGTTGGTATTCTGGAAGGTACAATGAGTAGATAGACTTCCTCACTCCCATCCAACTCCCTCCTTCCATAGTTCATGGCAGCTAGCACATGCGAAGCTCAAGCGTATGATGGCAATTCTGACAGGTGCTGAATAGATAGAGCAGGTGGGATCTTGAATCCTACTCAGGGAGCCAATTGTCGTCTTGATTTTTGTGGATCTTAGCTGATCCCAAAAGCTAAGCAGGATTGAACTAGTTAGTACTTGGATGTGGGACCAATCTCAGAGCTAAAGATTAAATTTACGGGGAGGGGAATAATGGCCAACCACTTCCATATTATTGCCAAGAAAATACACAGTTGGGTATATGTTGAACTTGGCTCAAAGAAAAGATAGTTTTTAGTTAAGGATTGTGGTGTGATTTCAAGAAAACCGCAGGAACTTAGGCGTGAAATCATCAAAAGTTGATCGTTAGTTGAAGGACACGTGTTGTTGTTTTTTTCCTCTCAGGTGAGTATTATTTTGTAATGGAATCTCTGAAGATGACTGGGTTGGGTCTAGAATACTGCAATTCAATCATGTGGATTTATTGAGGAACTAAACAAGGAAGTAGTTTTGAACAGCTGGCTAGGAGGAACTTCTAGCATTTCTAACAGCAGACTCATCAAGGCTATAAATGCAAATCAGATCTCTGGCTCAGCCGCTGTAGAAACTGGAACTTTTCAAGACAGATGTGCATTAAGTAGCTACAAATCTTTTCCAATCGTTTTTTTTCCTGGTTCTGGATAGTCTCTAAGAAACAGGAAGGCTTAAAAGTAGGAGAATGTCAAACAGGAAAAATAAATGCAAGACAAGACGGCAACAGAAGTGCATTCTACAACTGCAAAGACTTTTTGCAAACTTTTGGTTAATCCCTCTTCGGCTGCTTTTTTAAAAATTATTATTAACTGAACTAACTTGGAAGTGGGCTTTAAGGATGGATCACCTGATTTTTTATATCTACAGGAGCTTAATGGGTTTAAAAACCTTGCTCCTTGTTACAAAGGAACGTTTGAAAGTAAAGCTAGACATCTCTGGAGAGTTCGTTATCGGGTTCCGATGGCTTCCTTCATCACAGTTTGAAAATGCTGCCCTGACACCTCATTTGTGATGCCAAATAAGATGTCATACCCTCAATTGGAGGGTACGTGTTTTAACGTTTTAATGTTTTCTTTTAACTTTTGTATGGGATATTGTTGCATTGTTTTATTCTCTGTTGTAAGCCGCCCAGAGTCCCTTGGGAGTTGGGTGGCATAGAAATGCGACTAAATAAATAAATAAATAAATAAATAAATAAATAACCAGAGGAAGAACTTGCCTTCAAAAACCGGTAGTGGCGGGAGGCTCCGCCTACCCTCCCAGATGTCAACACGGACACTCCGCGCATGTTCCAAACCAGTAGCGAAGGTAAGTGGAACCCGCTACTGGTCTGGACAGCCCCCTGCCTGAAATGGCATAGGATCTCTTGCTTAAGCAGGGGGTTAGACTAGATGACCTCCAAGGTGCCTTCCAACTCTATTCTGATTGATCGAAGTTAATGCAAAACACAGAGAGTTTAGTTTAGTTTTAGTTTTATTAAATTTGTATACCGCCCTACTCCCGAAGGACTCAGGGCGGTGAACAGGCACAAGGGATAAAATACAGAAATACAAAAGTTAAAAACAATTTAAAACCAAATTAAATAATTTGGCCCACGACAATTAAAATCCCAATAGATTTAAAACAAATTAAAATTTCAATTTAAAATTTAAAAGAAAGGGGAGAAAAATTAGGCCAGGCTGGCTTGCTGGAATAAGAGGGTCTTAAGAGCACGGTGGAAGGTGCGCAGATCCGGGATCCTCCGTATCTCCGGTGGGAGCTCGTTCCAGATAGTGGGTGCCCCCACAGAGAAGGCCCTCCCCCTGGGGGCCGCCAGTCGACACTGCTTGGCTGACGGCACCCGGAGGAGCCCCTCTCTATGAGAGCGTACCGGCTGGTGGGAGGCTATTTGTGGTAGTAGGCGGTCCTGTAAATAACCAGGTCCTAAGCCATGGAGCGCTTTAAAGGTGGTAACCAAAACCTTGAAGCGCACACAGAAGACCACCGGGAGCCAGTGCAGCTCGCGCAGGAGAGGTGTTACACGGGAGCGCCATGTTGCGCAGAGGAAAGTCTAAGCCCTCTGAATAAGATCCCTAGAAAGGCAAGGGAGTGGAATTGTGCCAAGAGACCTTTGTATGCTTGTTAAAATAATATATATTTTTTTAATTAACCGTTTTAATTACAATCATAAAAAAAAGATAACGCAAAGAGACCTTTGCATGGGGAGAAGGGCAACCCGGCTCAGCTAATTCTCCGTGGAGATAAACTTGAAAAGGTGTAGAGGCCAGAGAGAATGGCCTTGAGGCGGGAGTCAAGGCAACAGATAGATAAGCAGGGTTTGAGCCCAGAACCAAGAATGAACTTGAGAAAATGCTTCGCCCAATCAGGAGAGGAGGAGGGAGTGTGCTCAGATTTGCAACATCCTGTTGCAATAAAAATATTTTATACAAATAAAGGTAGTCCCCAACTTCTGACAGTTCTTTTAGTGACCGTTTGAAGTTACAACAGTCCTGAAAAAGGGACTTACGACCAGTTTTCACACTTACGACCGTTGCAGCATCCTCATGGTCACGTGATCAGAATTAAGGTGCTTGGAAACTCGCATTTATGACGGTTGCAGAGTCCTGGAGTCATGCGATCCTCTTTTGCGGCATTTTGACTAGAAAGATCAACGGGGAAGCCAGATTCACTTAACAACCGGGTTACCAACTTAACAACTGCAGTGATTCACTTAACCACTGTGGTAAGAGAGGTCATAAAATGGAGCAAAATTTGCTTAACAAATTTCTCACTTAGCAACAAAAATTGGGGCCCCGGTTTTGGTCGTAAGTCGAGGACAACCAGTAAAAGCACTTTAAATAAATAAATAACTTTATTATCACTGTACGTGTATACACAGTATACCCATACAATGAAATTCACTTAACACCCAAAGACCAGGCCCAACACACATAACAATCCCTGAACACACTCCCACCCATCACAAATTCCCCGGCCCTGAACCACCCAAACATCCACACAACAGACCAAGTAATGTTGTCCAACAGCTCACCGATGGTGGCCCTTTAGTTCATTGTTGAGTGCAATTATATCTCTGGGATAAAAACGATTCAGAAGACGTGTGGTCCAAGTTTTAATTGTTCTGTATCTTCTGCCAGAAGGCAACAGTCCAAAAAGATTGTAAGCAGGATGGGAAGAGTCTCTGAGAATGTTATGCAACTTTCTCAAATGGCGAGATGCGAAGATGTCGTCCAGGGCTGGTAGCTGGAGCCCGATGATATTCTGGGCAGTATTAATGATTCTCTGTAGAGCTTTTTTGTCCTCTACAGAGCTGCTCCTGTACCATGCAAGAATGCACATATGTCAGGACACTCTCAATGATGCTGCGATAGTAGGACAGAAGTAGATGCTGAGATAGATTGATCTTCCTGAGCATAATACCATAAAAGAAATGATACGAACACAAATATTTGTAAGACAAATATAGTACTTTGTACAAGTGAAACGCTTTATAGAGTGAAAAGACATGGTCGCCACGACATAAAAAATATCTTGAGAGTCTAGAAGGGGTGTAGAGCGACCAAGAGAAGTGCAACAAGGATGATTAAGGGACCGGAGGCTAACACATATGAAGAATGGTTGAGGAATTGGGTATGTTTAATCTAGAGAAAGGGGACACGGTGGCTCAGTGGCTAAGACGCTGAGCTTATCGATCGAAAAGTCGACAGTTCAGCAGTTCAAATCCCTAGTGCCGCATAATGGGGTGAGCTCCCGTGACTTTCCCAGTTTCTGCCAACCTAGCAGTTCGAAAGCACATAAAAGAAAATGCAAGTAGAAAAATAGGGACCACCTTTGGTGGGAAGGGAACAGCGTTCTGTGCGCCTTTGGCGTTGAGTCATGCCGGCCACAGGACCACGGAGACGTCTTCGGACAGCGCTGGCTCTTCGGCTTTGAAACGGAGATGAGCACCGCCCCCTAGAGTCGGGAACGACTAGCACATATGTGCGAGGGGAACCTTTCCCTTTAATCTAGAGAAAAGAAACAATGGATGGAAACTAACCAAGGAGAGAAGCAACCTAGAACTAAGGAGAACTTTCCTGACAGTGAGAATAACTGTCCCACCAGAAGTTGTGGGAGCTCCATCACTGGAAGTTTTTAAGAAGAGATTGGAGAGCCATTCGTCTGCAATGCTATAGAGTTTCCTGCCTGAGCAGGGGGTTGGACTAGAAGACCTCCAAGGTCCCTTCCAACTCCGTTAAATTCTGTTGAAGCTGAACTCGGCCAAAGAGAGCGAGATGCCTGATCAGGTTTCATAGAAACAAGCAAAGGGAAGAGTCCCCCAAATCTCCCATCGTTCCGTGTCATTCCTGGCCTCAAAAATATGACTCACGCAACACGTCAAGAGCCAACACCTTTGCTTTCTGCTATTCTGGTAGCGCCAGTTAAGGAAGACAGAGGTTGCATGCCTTTGAGCTCGGAGGTTGCGAAGTGGTTCTTAAATATTTTTTTTCCCCTCCAGGAGGCTGGAAAGCTTCCTGATCCAGGCAAGAGGAAAGGCCCTTGATCTTTGATTCAGTCTAGGGGTGGCGTCACGAGACCTCGGTTTCCTAAAAATAGAAACGGCGCTGATGCAACCCAGAACTAATGCAAGAAAAGAGATTTCTCCATCCATCTATATCACCGGTGGTTGCACGAGGATTGGATTCAGGGTCACGCATGCCATACTTATTTTTGAGCTCTCCTTTGTGGCACTAAACCAGGGGTGTCAAACTCAAAGCCTTAGTTTGGGCACACCCTAAGTAAGAGTGCTTTGATCTGGCTCCCAGGACCATCCTGGAAACAGCAAGCTCCGTTTTTAGCTGGCAGAGGACTAAACAAACAAAACTCCAAGCAAAACAAAAGGAGAAATGTTTCCCCTTCTTGCATTTGAGCATGCAAGAAGGGGCAGGAAAGGAGAAAGGGAACGGGGAAAGACCAAGAAAAAGAAAGGAAGAGGGGAAGAGTGCAAGGAAGGAAAAAGAAGGAAAGAGGAATCAGCTACTAGCTGCACAAGCCGCTGACGGGCTACAACAGCATCTGAATTTTGATCACGGGATGCCGCAATGGTCCTATATGTGAACAACGGTCATAAGTCGCTTTTTCTAGTGCTGTTGTGACTTCAAACGGTCACTAAATGAACCGTTCTAAGGCAGGGAGTACCTGTAGTGGATGACATCAGTTATCTGTACTTCTCAGACTTTTTCTAGGAAGGATTAAGGAAATGTAGAATGCAGTGATGAAATGCAATTCCTATTGGAAATACACAACAGACCCATATTAATATTGGCAATGCAACATGGTGTGGGTGTGGGAGAGACAGAGCGTGCTGAAGGTTCGCAGTTTATATCCAACATTTTGCAGCCACCCAGCACTTAAAATGCCAGCACGGAGCACTGTTAATTGCCTTCTATAATCTTCTCTTCTCCTCAATATATAATTTTATACAGTGGCATTTAACGCCTTCCCTTCTCTTCAGGGTGTAGAAATTTTTTTTTTGATAAGGTAATTGCAAAGGTTAGACCTTAACACAAATCAAAAAGCTAGCATCATTTTGCCGTGGCCTCCGTTTTCTTATGATTTGGTCATGGTTGGGTTTTTTGTTTTTTTTTAGTTTTGAATTTCTCTGCAGAAAATTCATCCAGGTGCAACGTCTCCTAGTTTCTGTGTTACCAGCAATATATTAAAAGCTGGCTTTGTATAGAATGGCCAGGAAATCTATAGAAGGCGTGTCTACCTAACAAGGCTAAATCAAGGCAACTGAACCAAAATTGATTAAACTGAGACGTTTCGTTACCCATGACTTCATAATGTCTTCAGTCAAAATGAAAATGTTTTGGTTAGGCAGAAAGTCAGAGAGTCAGTCCATCAGAATAGAGCTGGAAGGGACTTTGGAGGTCTTCTAATTGTTCTTCTAAACAATTTCAATCAATCAATCAATCAATCAATCAATCAGAATAGAGCTGGAAGGGACCTTGGAGGTCTTCTAGTCCAACCCCCTGCTCAAGCAGGAGATCTTATACCATTTCAGACAAGTGACTGTCCAGTCTCTTCTTAAAAACCTCCAGTGATGGAGCATCCACAACTTCTGAAGGCAACTTCTGTTCCACTGGAATTGTCTGCTTAATTGTCCTCACTGTTAGGAAGTTTCTCCTTAGTTCCAGGTTGTTTCTCTTCTTGATTAGTTTCCACCAATTGAATCATAATAGAGTTGGAAGGGACCTTGGAGGTCTTCTAGTCCAACCCCCTGCTCAAACAGGAGATCTTGTGCCATTTCAAATGGGTAGTTGTCCAGTCTCTTCTTAGAAGACTCCAGTGATGAAGCACCTACAACTTCTGAAGGCAACTTCTGTTCCACTAGTTAATTGTCCTCCCTGTTAGGAAGTTTCTCCTTAATTCCAGGTTGCTTCTCTCCTTGTTTAGTTCCCATCCACTGTTTCTTGCCTTGCCTTCAGGTGCTTTGGAAAATGGGTTGACCCCTTCTTCTTCTTTGTGGCAGCCCCTCAAATATTGGAAAACTTCTATCATGCCACCTCCGGTCCTTCTTTTCCCTAGATTAGCCAAACTCAATTCCTCCAACCATTCTTGATATGTTTTGGCCTTAATCATCTTAGTTGCTCTACTTTGCACTTTTGCCAAAGTCGCTGGAATGTACTAACTCTTGCCATACTGATTGCAGGGATTTCTCCCCAAAATGCTATTTTCATTCCATATAGAATGTGTGACTTTTTAGACAAAGCATGAAATGTTTGTGTTATTTAAAAATGCTATATACTGTAGTTTCCTTAGGCGTTGTATATAATACCTAGGCATTATGCAGAATGACAAGAAATAGGATAGGGTAGAATAGGGTAGGGTAGGGTAGGGTAGGGTAGGGTAGGGTAGAGTAGAGTAGAGTAGAGTAGAGTAGAATAGAATAGAATAGAATAGAATAGAATAGAATAGAATAGAATAGAATAGAAAGGGACCTTGTAGGTCATCTAGTCCACCCCCCATCCAAGCAGGAGACCCTACACCATTTCTGACAGAGGGCAGCCCAGTGTCTTCTTGAAAGCCTCCAGGGATGAAGCTCCCACAACTTCCAAAGACAACTTCTGTTCCATGGGTTGATTGTTCTCACTGTCAGGAAATTTCTCCTTGTTTCCAGGTTGAATCTCTCCTTGTTCAGTTTCCATCCATTATTCCTTGTCTGGCCTTCGGGTGCTTTGGAAAACAGTTTGACTCCTTCCTCCTCTCTGTGGTAACCCCTCAAATATTGGACCTAGTTAGGCCAAGTGTGAAAAGAGAGTGAGGAAGAGAGTTAGGGATAAGGTTTATTGAAAAGACGTATATGAAAATGAAACAAGAAATGCAAAATAAGACAGAGGAGTGAAAAAAAAACCAAGAGAAAGAGAAAAATAACCAGTATGGACCCAATTGTTGCAACCAAGAAGAATGGCATTTTAACGGGAGTCTTTTATTCTTTACCGGTTCGCCTTTTGACATCATACAGAAGGCCTCAAAAATGTGGGAAATATTCAGCATTATCATACTGCAACGTCCTGGTTTTTTGCCATTCTTCAGATATCCTGGGCATTGTATAAAACGCCCGAGTTCAACACATCGCTGGTAGCACCTGTGCTAAAAACCCAAATTGGGTGAAGGAAGGAAAGTCATGCCTAGCCAACCAACACCTGAGCATCTGGAAAACCCCGTACATTGTTCCTCTTCTTCTGACTCAAGAGGAACAGGTCCTGCCAAGCGTTGACTGGCATTTGAGCCTCGATGTTCCTTTCCATCTTGTTTGCGACACCTCGGATCAGGTTTATGAGCTGAGGGTGGATTGGCATGAGGCAAGACAGCCTGAGAGAAACTTTGCCATGGCTAATAGATAGGTTAGGCTGAGAGGCTTCCCCGTTTTGTAATAAGGGCGGGATAGGTGCGATTTCTGAAGTCTGGAAGCACAAACAATACTCGAGCCAACAACCCAGAGCCTTCCTTTCTCCTATAAAGTTTGTTTTTAAAGGAGGGTCAGAAACAAATTGACTCCGAAGAGGCGCCTTTTCTGGAATCCGTGAGGAAAAAATGGCAGGCGTACACTAAGGAAGGTTTCTTAACGTGTGGTCCAAGGACCTCTCTCCAAGCCCCTCACATGTGGTTCTCAAAAATCAAAATTATTTATCACGTTGGAGCATAGAATAGAATGATAGGGATGGTGGAAGGGACCTAAGAGGTCTTGTAGTCCAACCCTCTGCTCAAATAGGAGACCGTATACCATTCTGGTCCAATCTTTTCTTGAAAACCTCCAGTGATGGAGCATCCACAACTTCTGGAAGCAAGTCGTTCCACTGGATAATTTTTCTCACTGTCGGGAAATTTCCTCTTAGTTCTAGGTTGGATCTCTCCTGGATGAGCTTCCATCTGTTACTACTAGTCCTGCCCTCAGGTATAGGTTGACCCCCTCTTCTCCATGACAGACCCTCAAGGAAGCTTTCAAGAAGAGATTGAGCTGCCATTTGTCAGAAATATGTGGATTTTCCTGCTTGGGTGGTGGTAGGGGGGTTGGACTAGATGACCTACAAGGTACCTTCCAACTGTGTTAATCTGTTAAATTTAATTTAATTTAATTAATTCAATTTATATGCCGCCCTTCTCCAAAGACTCAGGGCGGCATATATATATATGTAGGTCTTTGGTTATTCGGGTTTTCTCCCACGTAAAATTGGAGGTGTCTTGGCAACGTTTCGACGAAGTCTCATTCGTCATCTTCAGGCTGGTGTTTTCGGCTTCGTGCTTCTAGGAGCAATGTGTGTGATCGCAGCTGTTTCTTCCTTTTAACTGCCAGTAGGGGTGTGAACTGATTGGGTGGGAGCTTGGCTGTGTTCTGATTGGGTGGATACATACATACATACATACATACATACATACATACATACATACATATATATATATATATATATATATATATATATATATATATATATGTCTTCTTAAGAGAACCCATAGCTTCTACATGAAACAGAGCCTGAAGATGACAGGGTTGTGAGCCTGTCGAAACGTTGTTTTAAGAAAAACTTTTAAAGTCACTGGTAGGATTTTAGCTGAGGTTTTAAAGGACCTTGTAGAGTGCTCTGTAAGGATTTTTAGAAGATTTTAAGCTGGGATTTTAACCAGGATTTTAAATATTTTAACCAACTTATTTATAATGACGTGGGAAAACACCCGAGATTTTAATTTTTTGCATATATATATATAAAACACTATTTTTTCAGTGTTGTCGTAACTTCGGATGGCCCCTAAATAAATGGCCATTGAGGATTAGCTGTATTCATTACTTGAATGACAGATGCCCAAACTGTATTGACTATTCTCACCTGTTATGCAATATCCTAATAATGCTGGGCTCTATTTTCAACAGCAAGGAAAAACCTCTCTTTCTTAATCCTGCTTCTGAATAAAGAAAGAAAGAAAGAAAGAAAGGAGGCTTATGAAAGATGACACTCGCTGGTTTAATTTAAAAATAGAAAAGTGGTGAATCATACGTTCTCCGTGGGTTGGTTAATGACGGCGTAGAGTTACCTAAAATCTGCAGAAAGGCTCAGTTGTATCAGATCCCGGAATGCCATAATTTCCACGTGCAACTTTTATTATTTTCAGAAAGAGAATTTCTGCCCCTTCATACAAGGTTGCAAGCAAATTCCGGTATTGTTGTGCGGCACCTTATTCAAGATGCTTCACAATGAAGCAGTTGTGTATCTTTCAAAATAAAATAAAATAAACCAATTAACTGCTTGGAATGTCTAAGATTAAGAAAGGATCTTTTAAAATGTTGAGACGATGGGAAAAGTGCTGAGAAGAGCAATTAGGATGGTTAAAGGCCTGGAGATGAAAATATACGAAGAACGGTTGCAGGAACTGGGTTTGGCCAGTCTAGGGGAAAAAAAGGACTAGGGGGGACAGGATAGCAGTCTTCCAGTATTTGAGGGGTTGCCACAAAGAAGAGGAGGGGGTCAACCTATTCTCCAAATCACCTGAAGGCAGGACAAGAAACAATGGATGGAAACTAGTCGAGGAGAGAAGCAACCTGGAATTAAGGAGAAAGAGCCATCTGGGAGTGATGTGCGGACTCCGGAGCCTCCAGAGTCAGAGAGCAGAGAGGCAGATGAACAGGAGGAGCCTGTTCCTAGTGCACCCATGCACAGAGCTGCCGGTGCGAACTGGGGGAAATCCACCACTGTCCTGTTTCCTATAGCAGGAAAATGCTATACATATTTTTCTATAATTACATAAATGTGCTATAATCAAGGAGTGCCTTCGGTTTTTTTAAAGACTTCTCTAAGATTTATTTTGTTGCATCTTTGAGTTTCCCAAGCAACCTGTTGTTTCATGTCTGTGAATCCAAGCAGAGAAATTTATCCTTACGCTTCTTGACGTGAGAAGCTATGCGCTCGGCCTCTGAGAAATTAAACCGTCTTCTAGTCCACCCTGAAGCAGGAAACCCTAGACCCGTGATGGCGAACCTATGGCATGCGTGCCACAGGTGGCACACAGAGCCATATCGGTTGGCACGCAAGCGTTGCCCGACCTCAGCTGCAGCGCGTATGTGCACACCAGCCAGCTGATTTTTGGGCCTTCCAGGCCCACCAGAAGTCAAAACAGGCTATTTCCGGCCTCCGGAGGGCCTCTGGGTGTGGGGGTGGGGGTGGCAAAGGCCGTTGTCGCCCTCCCCAGCTCCTAGAAAGCCTCTGGAGCCTGGAGAGATTGAAAAATGGGCCTTCCGGTCCCACCGGAAGTCGGTAAACGGGCAGTTTCCGGCCTCCAGAGGGCCTCTGGGGGGGGGAGGCCGTTTTCACCCTCCCCAGGCTCCTAGAAAGCCTCTGGAGCATGGGAAGGGCAAAAAATGGGCCTACTGGGCCCATCGTGCCATCACGTGCCAAAAGTGGGGGGAGTGCGGAGGGCGGGTTGAATTATGGGTATGGCCACATACGCGCACGACACCCCCCCAGCGCTCTCACGCAATGGCAAATGGGTTAGCCATCAGTGCCGTAGACAATTTCAGACAAATGGCTGTCCAATCTCTTCTTAAAAACCTCCGATGATGGCGCATTTACAACTCCCAGAATAGTCTTCTTCTGGGGAAGCAATTTAGGACTAAGGAGAAATTTCCCAACAGTGAGAGCAATTAACCAATGGAACAGCTTGCCACCAGAAGTTGTGGGTGCTCCATCACTGGAGGCTTTTAAGAAGAGACTCGACAGCCATTTGTCTGAAACAACATAGGGTCTCCTGGAGTGTGTGTGGTGGCCTAAAGGGTGGAGCTCTCGCCTCACAATCAGGAAGTTTCGAGTTCGATCCTAGGTAGAGGCAGATATTTCTCTCTCTGGGCCCAATGAGAATACATCTGCTGGACAAAACTCCGCACTGGTGACAGGAAGGGCATCCGGCCAGGAAACACTCAGCTCTATTCAGTTGCCCAGACTGTACCCTGCAAGAAATTATGGGGTCATTAAAAGAGGATGATAAGCAGGAGGTTGGACTAGAAGATCTCCGGGGTCCCTTCTAACGCTCTTATTCTATGTTTTATGCCCTGAGAGCTGATGTCTACCAGCTAAGTAAGCAGAGGCTCTATAAAGAATTTAAGGTAATCTGGCTAAATAAAAAATAAGAAAGAAAGAAAGAAAGAAAGAATGAATAAAAATCTTTGGATTGCTTTTTCTTATTGCTTAGTTCCCAACCCGACTCCTCTTCCTCTCTTCTACACCTTCTATCTATTCTCTAAGCCACTGATTCAGTCCATGATTCAACTTCCTTCCTTCCCTTTTGAGTCACAAGTTATATTATATACTTAAATCTACCTTAAAAGGTTACATTTCCTACCTCAGAGAGGATGAATAGACAACCAGTCATTCTCTGAAAGCGTCTAGGGATTATTCCGGTCTAAAGAAGAAATGATTGTTTTTATTTCCACAAATTTATCCGCATGAAGTACGGGGCTCTGGATCACAGTAGGGGTATGTCTGATGATGGTGGTTGAAATTTGGGATCCTCTGCGGAGCTTAATCTTACCGTTTTGGATGAACAGAACAGAGTAACAGAGCTGGGAGGAAACTTGTAGGTCATCTAATCCAACCCCACGCCGAAGCAGGAAGACCTTACACCACAATTAGCAGACTTGTGTCATTTGATCCTTTTTTTAGATCTTCCTATCTCCAAAGATTGCTGCTTCTCTCTGCCTGTGGAGCTCCCGATTGTGGCTTTGTCAACAAAAAATACCGGGGTTTTAAACTGTCTGACCATCTTCCTGTAAAACGGTTACTTCTGGCTGTTGCTTTGGCTGTCAAAGTCACACTTGGGATTCTGGAGGCAATTAGACTGTTTGTAATCGTGATCAGTAGGGAACGCGGTGGCTCAGTGGCTGAGCTTGTCAATCGAAAGGTTGGCAGTTCAGCGGTTCGAATCCCCAGCGCTGCGTAATGGAGTGAGCTCCCGTTACTTGTCCCAGCTTCTGCCAACCTAGCAGTTCGAAAGCACGTGAAAAAACGCAAGTAGAAAAATAGGGACCACTTTTGGTGGGAAGGGAACAGCGTTCCGTGCGCCTTTGGCATTGAGTCATGCCAGCCACATGACCATGGAGACGTCTTCGGAGCCAGCGCTGGCTCTTCGGCTTTGAAACAGAGATGAGCACCGCCCCCTAGAGTCGGGAACGACTAGCGCACATGTGCGAGGGGAACTTTTCCTTTAATCGTGATCAAAGTAGAGTTGTTTTCCGTCCCAGCAATATTTTGGAATAATAATAAAAAAAACAGCCCAAAATCTGTACTTTGATCCCCATTACACAGAGTCTAATTGCTTCCAGAATCATGGAATTTTAGAATTAATTTCAACATCTTATTTCCATCTATCCGGACCCTTAATCTTTTTTTTTTTTTTTTACTTTCTCAAGTCGTCGTTTTAATGACCTGGTTGTTCTTTATTCCAAGAAAAAGAGAGATTCCGTTTGAAGTCCTTAAACTTTTATTTCAAACAGCTTCCACTACGGATCGAAGCAAACTCACCTGAAAAACGTCTCCATCCAAAGGTTACTAATGGCTGAAAAAGCAATTAACATGCCGTTTCCAAAAATGATGAAATAACAGAATAATAGAGTTGGGAAGGACCTTGGAGGTCTTCTAGTCCAACACCCTGGTTAGGCAGGAAACCCTACACCACTTCAGACAAATGGTTATCCAATCTCTTCTTAAAAACTTCCAGTGTTGGAGCATTCACAACTTCTGGAGGCAAGTTCTGTTCCACTGATTAATTGTTCTCAATGTTAGGAAATTTCTCCTTAAGTTCTAAGTTGCTTCTCTCCTTGATCAATTTCCACCCATTGATTAGGAAAGGAAGCTCGGGGTTTGTAAGGCGCTGGCCCCCGTTCGGTGAAAATGGCTTTCTCTTGAATCTCAGAGCTGTAAAATCTGGTGGAGACCCGTTGTCTTGCAATTCTCCCCCTGTGAGGAGCAGCTGTCTGGAGCACTTGTGGGCGATCTCCGGTCCTGTCCTTGTCTGGAGAAGAGTTACAAAGTGCTGGACTACTCATCAATTTTTCATTCCGCCACAACTGTCGGCTCTATTTTTGACGGACCGGTCTTCCGTTCGTCATGTCTTCCCTGGAAATCTAGCTGTGATGTTATTAATCTCTTAATTAATGGCGAGTGGCGTTTGTAAGACTTGTTTGCAGGTGTGCCACGTCGCCCACGTGCCAGCTGCAGGAATTCTTCCACATCTTATCTAGGCTTGATAAAAGGATGTAGGGATACTTTTAGTGGAGCAAGTTTATTATTATAACTAGCTGATAACCCAGCATTACCCGGGTATTTATTTATCCCAATCCTGTATTAAACAGGAAGAGCAACTTCAACCTGAGCCCTGATTTCGGTGAGAATTAAATTAGTTAAAAATGCTTTCCCTGTGCCCCCAGAAGCATCAAGTAAAATGATACCACCTTGTTGTTTTGCTAGCTGATCCATTATCATCTGGTATGCTTTTTTTCTGATCTTGATTTAGAAGTGGCTTCTTGTCCGCGATATATGCACTAAGCTGTTCTATATTTGTCCTCAAGAATAATCAAAGCCTTGTTGAAAATATCCAGACCAAACATAATTTCTAATGTTGGATTTCCCCCCTTACCAGCGGGAGCCCCCTTGTGAAGTACTGTGAAGCCGTTACCATGGCAACTCCACTGTGCTGCACAGTAGAAGTCATTTTAAAGCAGTCCAGTAGAAGCCATTTTAAAGCACAACAGGCTGTATCTTAACAGAACACCCCCCCCCTCCTGAGGGGTGTTAGTGGTGTCTTACCCCCACAGTATTTTTTTCCAGAGAGTAAGTCATCTGTGTCTCAAGGTTGGTTGAAATTGCTCAAGGCGTTTCAGAATTATGCTGGAACATACATACATACATACACACACACACAGCCATTTATATATATATGTAGCTCAAATCTTTTTGAGCTTTGGGTTCACACGGGGCTATGGCATAGTCTTGTGTTTCTCTGAATTTAGTGATTCATGGATGCCCGCCATAAAGTTTTTCCAGGGCTTATCCCATCTCATCTGGATTAGCAATTCAATGACCATAGAAAGTTGGTCTTCGTGCTGTAGTCTGCAGTTTTGATCAGAAATGATAACCTGGTATATACCTTGAAGAAACTAATAGGAAACAGAGTTTGGACCACAGAGTAATTCTTCATTACGTCTCTGCCCACTTTTCCCCTAGGTTGAATCAAATCTGCAGTAAAAACAAATGATCACCATTTAGCAATAGTTAAAACAAATTATTTGCTGCTACAACTGTCTTGCTTGTAGAGTATTCAGTGTGTAAATTACCATATTTTTTCGGACTATAAGATGCAACAAGATTTTGAAGAGGAAAACAAGAAAAAAAAATAGAGTTTACCCTCCCCGGCCCCCAGGAATACTCTGCAGGCCTCCCAAATCCTCTGCGCATCCTGTTTTGGTGAAAAACAGGCCCACTTTTGGCCTCCCAAAGCCCCCACGTGTTGTGTTTTTGCCCTCCCCAGCCCCCAGGAGGACTCTGGAGGCCTTCCAAACCCTCTGCACATCCCATTTTTGTGGAAAATGGGCATGTTTTCGGCAAAAACGGGACACCCGGGGTGGGGTTTTGGGAGGCCAAAAATGACTGTATTCGGTGTATAAGACGCACCAACATTTCCACCCTCTTTTAGGGGGGGAGGGAAAGTGCGTTTTATACTCCGAAAAGTACGGTGTACTTTCTATTCAGAGAAGAATCTCTGACATCTTGTGAGTACTGCCTCCAAAATTTTGCAAATTGATGTCTGGTTTGAAAGGACAACAATTGTCCTTACGTTGTTTGTATAAATGTGGTGAGGAACCCTTTCTCAACTTGGGCATACTGCATTTCTGGACCTGCGAGAGTCCGACAAGTTAGTAACTTCAGTGTTGAGGTTCATTATCTGAGCTTGTTGAGTTAGTTTCCAGGCTACATAACATCTTCAGTGGAGTTTAGGAGAAATAATTGTCAGTGTTCTTTTCAGGGGTGGAATTCAGCCAGTTCAGACCGGTTCGGGAAAACCGGATGCTAATGTTACATCTGGTTCCCCATTGCAAGTACTGGCTGGCCCCACCCACCCCACCCTACCCCTCCCAGGAGTCTCCATGCAGCCCGTTTTGGATGCCACGTAAATGTAGGGCCCGCGCAGAGCCTGGGGAGGGCAAAAAACGGGCCTACCAGAAGTATTGGAAGTCTAGAAATGGGCCCATTTCCGGCCTCTGGAGAGCCTCCGGAGCCCGGGGAGGCCATTTTCACCCTCCCAGAGGCTCAAGGAAAGCGTCTGGAGCCTGGGGAGGGTGAAAACACTCCCCAACCATGGTGCAGCAGGCAGAGTAGGCCATACCCCAATGGCCACGCCCACCCAGCAACTGGGCAGAGAACTGGTTGCTAAAATTTTTCAATCCCACCCCTGATTCTTTTGCTTCGTATGGTCAGTAGGTCTTGTGATAGGAAGGTCAGCTTAGGTGAGGGTCATTGCGGGATGAAGTGCTGGTTGGAGGGGTTGCGTGGGTTAGTTGAGGGTTGAGGTGCCATCGCTGGTTGGTTGTGGGGTTGATTTGAATTCTGAGGGGTTCATAGGCTGGTTGTAGGTCAATGTGTCAGTTGATGGAGTTGCTTGTGGAGTGCCAGGCTTTGATAAACTCACGAGTGTGGCGGGAGGCAGTGTGGCCGGTGATTCTTGTATTGCTCCATTCAAACTAGTGTTGTTTGGTGTCGGTGTGGGTAGAGATTAAGGATTTGAGATCGTGGTGATTGACCTCCAGCCGGCACTCATGGATTGTGGTTTTCCAATCGATGAGATGTTTGTCCCACGTAAAATCGGTTGCGATGCTTACAATTTTGATTTTGCAAATCACCTTGTTTCTTTCATCCTTCTGTATCAGGGGTGAAATCTACTTACCTTCCTTACCGGTTCAGAAGTGTGCACTCCACGCGCGAGCATCACGTGTGATTTTGGACCCTCTGCACATGTGCAAAACCTTCTGTGCATGTACAGAGGGTCAAAAACAGGTTACTTCCTGAAGTAATGACATCCGGGTGGGTGGGTGGAGCCTACCGGTTCTCCGAACCACGTCTACCGCTGGTATCAGTTCGCCTGAATTGGTGCGAACTGGTAGCATTTCACCCCTGTTCTGTATCTTGTCTTTGGTTCTGGATAATTCCTGGCGGAGTGTGGCTGTGGGTTTTGTGGGCTATTTGTTATTCCTAGAATTCCTAGAGGTTGCAGAATTTGTAGCTTCCGTTCTCCTTCACAGTCTCCAGAAGCAAAAGTCCACTGATTCAACAGAGGCTTGCATCATCCTTCAGAACAATACAGCGGTTGAGGTCACAGAATGCCATCATGGGAATGTTCCATCTTGAATAGGTCTCCATGGCCCAAATGGATCTGCTCTGAATTCCTTCCAAGAATGCAGGATTTGTGGAATGAGTCTTCCGGTCTTCCGTACCCCAAATTCTTCTTTGCTTAGCTACGGATTTGGGAGTGGATTCGTTTTTTAAAATAGCTTCCACTTTCTTTTTCCTATGTTGATTTATAAAATGTCTCAAATAACGTGAAGCCTCTCAGGCTTCTGGGGCATAAGACTTGTGGCTTGCAGGGATTGGACAATCTCTAGTCATGTTCATCACCAACATGATCCAGACATGATCATCAACATGATCACCAATCATTCCAAATGATTGTCTGTAAAAAACAATCCACCCAGCAGGAGCTGCAGAAGGACAGGCCTTGCCCTCCGGAGCAAGTTGGAAGCTCTAGGGATCTTGGAAGGTAATGTCTGAGAGAGACAGACGCTTAAGAAATAGGAAAGATAAACGATATAAATGTGTGTGAGAGAGAGGGAGAGATGATAGATAAGATAGATGATAGATAGATAGATAGATAGATAGATAGATAGATAGATAGAAAGATAGAAAGATAGATAGATAGATATAGATTATATAGATTGATACATGATATAGATAGATAGATAGATAGATAGATAGATAGATAGATAGATAGATAGATATAGATTATATAGATTGATACATGAGATAGATAGATAGATAGATAGATAGATAGATAGATAGATAGATAGATATGATAGATAAAATATAGGTAGATAGATGATAGATAGATAACAGATACTATAGATGATAGATAGATAGATAGATAGATAGATAGATAGATAGATAGATAGATGGATAGATTTATTTAATATAATTTGTATGCTGCCCTATCTCCGTAGGGCTCAGGGTGGCTCACAACAAATAAAAACAAACCCAATAGAACATAAAATACATAAATGTATAAGTATATAATTTAAACATGTATTAAACCCATTAAAATAATCAAAAATTGATAGATAGATAGATAGATAGATAGATAGATAGATAGATAGATAGATATGATAGATAAAATATAGGTAGATAGATGATATAGATTAAATATATAGATAGATAGATACTGTAGATGATAGATAGATAGATAGATAGATAGATAGATAGATAGATAGATAGATAGATAGATAGATATGTGGGAAAATGTTTTCCAAATGATGCAATAATCATAGTTAAAGGTAAAAGGTAAAGGTTACCCTCGCACATATGTGGTAGTCGTTCCCGACTCTAGGGGGCGGTGCTCATCTCCGTTTCAAAGCCGAAGAGCCAGCGCTGTCCGAAGACATCTCCGTGGTCATGTGGCCGGCATGACTCAACGCCAAAGGCGCACGGAACGCTGTTCCCTTCCCACCAAAGGTGGTCCCTATTTTTCTACTTGCATTTTCTTTTACGTGCTTTCGAACTGTTAGGTTGGCAGAAGTTGGGACAAATCACGGGAGCTCACCCCATTACACAGCACTAGGGATTCGAGCCGCTGAAATGCCGACCTTTCGATCGACAAGCTCAGCCACTGAGCCACCGTGTCCCTTAACCATAGTTAAAGTGTTCCTGGATTTTCTTAGTAGTTGACTTTTTTCAAGTAGTCTGTCAGAGGCCACCTCAATACCCTTCTACTGCTCTTCGAGAACTTCTTTTGGTGCCAGTCTGCCATGAACGCTGGGGGCCAGATGGGAGGGGATTATATATTTCGGAGGAGTGAAAGTTCCCCTTTCCTTTCCCAGTGCCATCTCAAGGCCAATTCCTTGGGAAGGGAGCATAGCTGCATTCCACAGGAGACCAGTTCTAGAAACATCTTTTTAAAATTTGTTTGGATATGAGGAGACCAACTCTGAAAGGCACCTTGGGGGAGGTGGGGGAAGAAAGTTACATTGGGGATTTTGGCGTGCAAATTTCAGTTCTGGCTTTGCTCTACTGCAGAGGTCTCCAACCTTGGCAACTCTACAACTTGTGGACTTCAACTCCCAGAATTCCTCAGCCAGCCATGCTGGCTGAGGAATTCTGGGAATTGAAATCCACACATCATAAAGTTGCCAAGGTTGTAGACCTCTGCTCTAATGGTATTTCACTTGGCTTCTTCTCAACCTGAGGCTGTTAAGGATGGTTCTTACTTAGAGGTTCAAGCTGAGGCAGGTCTGACATAATCTTCTTAGTTAACCTCCATCTGATTCCTGCCTCCTTTGTTGAGCATGGGTCACATACAAAATATTTGTCCCATTTCCAAGACAAGGAAATTAAATCTTTTTAAAAACGTGTGCGTCCCTATGGTGTAAAAATAAGCTTGTGCTTGGATTACTTCCTCCTTTCTGCCCAGATTCTGATGGGCGATTGATGGATTCATTGATGTATGCCAAGCTGAGCTTCCAAACTGCAACCTTTCAGGTTCCAAAAGGGGTGTTTTATTTACACACCGAAATCTCCAGAGCAGGTTGATGGCCAAATGTCCTTTTCATCCTTTTTGAAAGGGACTAAAGACTTTCAGCTAGACAATAATTTAGTTTCAGGTTCGCTGAGCACTTATCCGTTGTGCCATCCAGGAGCAATCTGTGGAAATCATTTAACTGATAACTTCCTTTATTTCAAGCAATAAAATCTATTTTACAGCCCTTAGTGTGCTTTTCCTAGAAGAAGCCAGAATAACCTCTAAATAATTCCTTGTTTTGTTCTTCCTGGGTTCCTTCTTGCGACTACCGCATTTTCCTCCTTTTTTTCGATTTGGATCACATTGTAGGAAAGTGGCTACCTCTTATTAATGTAACACAGTGGCCCCCAACTTTGGAGTGCCAGGGACCCCCTTCTGTGGAGGATGGTTTTTCTGCAGACTGGGGGGGGGGGGCGGGAGAGCGTGGCATCATGCACTTCCTGGATGCCACGCGGGTGCCACAGCCTGGCTACTGGTGGGCCGTGGACCAGTGATGAGTTGCTACTGGTTCGCCCCGGATCGGGCAAACTGGTAACTGTGGCAGCAGAAGGTTCCACCCACTCGCCCGGACATGTGAGAGCCTGCCCACGCACATGAGCGAACCGGTAGCAAACTAAATTGAAACCCACTACTGCCACGGACCCATTCCCATCTGTAGCCTGGGGGATTGGGACCCCTCATATAGCATGAAAAGTCTGTCGACGTCACAGATGCAGAAGATGGTAACCAAAAAATGAACTCCTAGTAGGGAATTCAATGGCGGAGAGTCTGAACTTCACCAATTTATGTTGTTTTCACCTAAGAGAAAAATAACGGTGTTCCCCACCCTGTATCTACTCCAGTAGTAAGTTTCACTTACCTTTGCTACTGGTTCAGAACTGTGAGTGTGTGTGTGCACGCTTATTTCACTTGCGCCCTCCCACCGCTGCTGCTACCAGTTTTCCCGAACCGGGGTGAACTGGTAGAGACCCACCACTGATTTACTCCATTTTGAGAAAATCTCTACATGCCCAGTCGTGGCAATCAGAAAAAAAAATATTTATTCAGTTTAACAAATGATATATTAACGCGGTCATGAGTTGACTGTCTGCCCTTTTGGACGGGAGAAATATATAAAAAAGGGAGCACAGGATGATCTTGTGTAAACAGAACCAAACAAAGGCGAAGGAGGAAAGTTTTCTGTTTTTGTTTTAGTCATGAATCACTGCCAATTTTTTCTGACCATTTGTTATTTTGAGCTGACAAAGACGAGGACCTGGCCTAACATGTCCCAAATTAGAGCAGCTGACTCGCTTGATTTTTTTGAGGAGGTATCGTCAAATAAATCTGAAGAGCAAAAGGCATACATTCAGCACCAGAAGGGCTATTCTTGAGGACTAGCGTACTTCATGGAATTCGTTCAACTTGGGTCATTTAGAAAGGCCAAGGCTGTGAAAAATAAACTTTAACAGGAAATGTTGTATGCCCTAGTTAGTATCACGGTGTAGCAGGTTCCAACTTACACCGGGAAGAAGACAAAGCTATAAAAAGTAATTGGATTCATGTAGGCTGAGATTAAAGCTTGGGTGTGTGCGTTACGATGGACTCGGAGATTGCCAAGGACAGAGAAAGTGAGCACATGTTTTCGGAACATGGGAGCAACATGGAAGTCAGACTGAAACAGAAGTTTCTGGGTCAATGTTCTGGACAGAGATAAGAAAGTGTTATCCTGATATCCACGTGCTATAAATGTTTGTTAAAATTAAAAAAAAGAATTGTGTAACAGGTTGTCCTTCGCTTATAACCATTTGTTACTCACCGTTCAAAACTACAACAGCACTGGGGGAAAAAGTGACATGATTGATTTTCCTATTTGCAACTGTTTATTTTTATTTATTTTATTTATTTATTTCTCAAACATGTACAAGATAGCAGGTATGCAATATGAACATGGACATGAATGAAAGAAATCAGTACAAATCAATGGGGACAGTAGGACAGGGATGTAAGCAGTGGTGGGATTGAGCTGGTTCGCACCACTTCGGGAGAACCGGTTGTTAACTTTCTGAGCAGTTTGGCAAACTGGTAGTTGGAAGAAATCATTAGGGCAGAGAACCGGTCGTTAAATTACTTGAATCCCACCACTGGACGTAAGGCACGCTGGTGCGTTTATTCACGCACCCTTTACGGACCTCTTAGGAATGGGGTGAGGTGCACGGTAGACAGTTTGAGGTTGAAGCTGTGAGGGTTTGAGGATGTAACAACGGAGGATGTAACAATGGAGTGCATTCCAGGCGTTGACCTCTCTGTTGCTGAAGTCGTATTTTCTGCAATCGAGTTTGGAGTGGTTTACCTTGAGTTTGTTTCGATTGTTTGCCCGTGTATTATTGCGGTTGAAGTTGAAGAAGTCGTTGACAGGTAAGAGGTTGTAGCAGACAATTTTGTGTACTACGCTTAGGTTAGACCGTAGGCGGTGTAGTTCTAGGTTGTCCAAGCTCAAAATTTCAAGCCTGGTGGCATAAGGTATTCTATTGTGAGTAGAGTAGTGGAAGACTCTTCTCGTGAAATACTTCTGGACCCACTCAATAGTGTTAATGCCCGATATACAGTGTGGATTCCCGGCGAATGAGCTGTATTCAATAATTGGTCGTCACGTGATCAAAATACAGACGCTTGGCAACTGGCTGTTATTTATGACAGTCAAAGTGTCCTGGGGTCACGAGATCCTTTTTTGTGACCTTTTGTGACAAGCTCAAGTCAACGGGGAAAGACCATGAGGTTTAACAACCATGTGACTAACTTAAGAAGTGCAGGGATTCCCTTAGCACCTGTAGCAAGAAATATTGTAAAATGGGGCAAAACTCTCTTAACAAGCGTCTCGCTTAGCAACAGAATTTTTGGAGCCAATTACGGTTGTAAGTTGAGCTCTACCTGTATTCTATCCGAAGGGGCTATGCGTGAACTGTGAGAGTTGCTGTGTCTGTGACCATCCCAATTTAGACATAGTTTTCACATTGCATGAAGTCCCCAAGGTAGCTTGCTTGGCTTTGAGCTAAGAAGACTTAGGTTCAATCAACATTATTAATAAACCACGATATATGGCTGTGTCGAATGAGCGTAGAGTTGTGTTACAACCAAGCGTGGCTTAATGGTGGCTGCTCGTTTGTGACAGCTGTCTTCTGTTGAACAGATTTACACATCCGGAAAACGTTTGAAGAATCTTCACCTCAGAATTCCGACATGAGAACCTTGAGGGGAAATTTGGAGGGAATTTAAAGCATAGATTAACGGAGTTCAAGGATTAAATATGGTCAAAGCGATGGGATGCAGACAACTGTATGAAGGCAAGAAGAAATATACAGGTCAGTGAGCGAATGTGGGACACTGTGGCTTGTTCTCCAGGTTTGCTATTTCTTTGTAGACCAGGGATCTCCAAACTTGGCAACTTTACGACTTGTGGACTTCAACTTCCAGAATTCCCCAGGTTGGCTGGGGAATTCTGGGAGTTGAAGTCCACAAGTCGTAAGGTTGCCAAGTTTGGAGAGCATCATTGTAGACTTTCACCATATTACAATCTATAAAATGTTGTCTTCAAGTCGAAATAAAAACTCAGCTCCCTTATCTGCATCTGTACAAACTACGAACCACCATGATTTCATTTTATCAGGGTTATATTCTTAGTGGAACTCCAACTGAGGTTTGAATGTAAAATATAGAAGAGATCATTTATATCTGTTTATAAACACATAACACACCGCAGTATATTTTATATTAATTTCATTGTTGGAAAACCGATGAGGACTTTCAGTCTTGAGGCTCGCAATGGGATCCATCCATGCTTAGACTTTAGAGATCTAAGAGTCGAAGGGGCCCTGGGTTAATTTATGGAAATGTTAAATCACTTGAATTTAAAAACATGAGAATGATATGATTAGGTAAAGATTCCCCTCGCACATATGTGCTAGTCGTTCCTGACTCTAGGGGGTGGTGCTCATCTCCGTTTCAAAGCCGAAGAACCAGGGCTGTCCGAAGACGTCTCCGTGGTCATGTGGCCGGCATACTCAATGCCAAAGGCACACTGAATGCTGTTACCTTCCCACCAAAGGTGGTCCCTATTTTTCTACTTGCATTTTTTACCTGTTTTTGAACTGCTAGGTTGGCAGAAGCTGGGACAAGTCACGGGAGCTCACCCCATTACGCAGCGCTAGGGATTTGAACCGCTGAACTGCCGACCTTTCAATCAACAATCTCAGCATCTTAGCCACTGAGCCACGGCATCCCATAAAACCTGCATAGGTCTCCAGAACTTCTAACTTCTAGATAACGTTTTATGCAAAATGAGTCTTCTCCAACATTTGCTTTGAAGGACAGGGATTTTCATAATTCCGTTATCCACCATGTCAGGTTTATATCAATCAAACTAAATCCTCTAAAAGTCTTTAAAGGGCATGTTTTCCTAGTTCAGGTAGTAGCTTCCCTTGAGTAATGGTATAATGTTAGACAAAACTCTTGAGAAGCAGGGCAAAAAAATGCTGTCCAGAGAACACAAAGATAAGAGTGTGCGTAACCCTCAGCTGGGCAGAGAAATGGGCAGAGGAAGAATCCTGCTTAAATTCCCAGGCTGTGAAAGTGACAGTGGGCGATTGGTACTTTCAGACTTGCAAGATTTTGCTAATGTAGCCTTCAGGGGTAGTATTCATTTATGTTCTCTACCGGTTTGCAAATGTGAGCGGATGGCATAGACCAGGGGCCACCCGTGATTTCCACTACCGGTTCGAGCGAACCGCTCTGAACCAGCTGAATACCATCTCTGGTACGCATACAAAAAAGTAGAATTAACTCATCTGGTTCAGGGGTGGGTTCTACTTACCTTTACTACCGGTTCACAATGGGATTGCATGCGCGAGTGAGCAAAGCGAGCATGCACGTCTTGTTTCTGCGCAAATCGCCTATGATGACATCTGGGGTGGTGGGCGGGGCCTCCCACCGGTTTTACTACCGGTTCTTGCGAACCGGTCTAAACCAGAGGCAACCCACCACTGATCTGGTTGTGTTTCCTCCTTGGTCTACCAAGGAAAGATGAGTCCCTTGATCTTATCGTACACAATTGGAACCCTTGTTTAGATTTATCTGGAAAACTATATTTAGATTTCAGCTTTTTTCCAGGACTGCCAATGATGTTCTGGCTTCTGTTTCAGTGTTTCCGGGTATTGACAGCTTTCCAATCAATTAATCTCCCTCTCTCCCTCTCTCTCTCTCTCTCTCTCTCTCTCTCTCTCTCTCTCTCTCTCTCTCTCTCTCTCTCTCTCTCTCTCTCTCTCTCTCTGTGTGTGTGTGTGTGTGTGTGTTTGTGTGTGTATAAGCTTTCAAGAAGTGTTCGGCCCCAGCTACGGATCCCAAAGAACACAGCACACACAAAGTCCGTACAAACCTTAGTTTACTAATTAAGGACTACTAATGAGCTTTCTTAGTAGTTGTTCAAACACAAGTACAGTTTAAATCAGTCTTTTCTGAACAAGAGCTGTTAATTTAACTTCATTAACAGCCAACAAGAATCCAAAGAATAATAACTCAATTCTGAGGCACAGTATTTCAGATAACCATAATCTTACTGTGGTTGGCAGAATGCCCAGAAGCAATTTGCAGGAAAACTGACAAGAGAAACAAGAGCCGAATCAAACATTTCTGGAGTCAAGACGCGAAAGAATATGAATGAAGTTGTTTCCTGCAAATTGCATCAGTCGTCGTTCCTCCTTAAATAGGCTAAGGGAGTGGCCAATTAGCCCCAAGCCTTACTCTCGAGGAGACCTCCTCCTGAGGAGCCACTCCTGCCTTTTGGCAGCTCTGCGCGCCTGTGCATCGAGAAGAGGCTCCTCCTCTTCTTCCTCTTCACTTATGGGAGCTTCTGAAGGCCCTGGCTGAATCCCTGCCTCTGGCACCACATCTTCTCCAGCCTCCTCATTGTCTGACTCGAGTGCCAGCTGCACAGGCTGCTTGCGCAGCACCACACCAGCCTCCTCGCTGTCTGAATCAGCTACTAGCTGCACAGGCCGCTGACATGCCACAACAAGAAGAGACTGGACTGCCGTCTGTCAGAAATGGTGAAGGGTCTCCTGCTTGGGCAGGGTGTTGGACTAGAACAGGGGCTGCCAACCTTTTGTACCTCAGGGATCACTAAATTCATAATTTTAAATCCCGCGAACCATAATATGAATTTTTCAAAAAGATAAATAGTATTTTGTGCAATATAAAAAATGCAAACAATTTTTCTGCGGGCCACCAAAATTTTCTTACGGACCACCAGTGGCTCATGGACCACCAGTTGGTGGCCGCTGGAGTAGAAGACCTCCAAAGTCCCTTCCAACTCATCTGTTAATCTGTGTGTATATCAAGTTTGTGTGTGTGTATATATATGTATGTATGTATGTATGTGTATGTATGTATATTTTTATACATACATAATAATTTTACGTGGGAGTTATAACACAGTTATAATTTTACGTGGGAGAAGACTCGAATAACCAAAGACCTACATACAAACACCCGCGAAAACCTGAGAAAACATATATATATATATATATATATATAAAAATTTGATTTATATGCCGCCCTTCTCTGGAGACTCAGGGCACCCCCCACAATCTGGTCCTCAATTTACCTACCTTAGAAAGGATGGAAGGCTGAGTCGACCTTGAGCCTTGGCGAGATTCGAACCTGCAGTAATTGCAGGCAGCTGGTCTTAATAACCAGCTTAATAACAGGGTGCCTTAGACCACTGTACTACCAAGGCGCTCTCTCTCTCTCTCTCTCTCTCTCTCTCTCTCTCTCTCTCTCTCTCTCTCTCTCTCTCTCTCTCTCTCTCTCTCTCTCTCTCTCTCTCTCTCTCTCTCTCTCTCTCTCTCTCTATCTCTCTATATATAATATATATATATATATATACATACATACATACATACATACATACATACATACATACATACTGAAGGAGGAATTGGAGAGGATGTGGAAAGTAAAAGCCAAAGTGACTGCAGTGGTGATCCCAGGAGCATTCAGGACTGTGCTGACCCAGTGGATCTAACAGATCCCAGGAATGACATTGGACCTCTTTGTTCAGAAGAGCGAAGGGCTAGGAAGAGCTAAGATCCTAAGCAGAACCCGTAAATTCTTAGGCCTCTGGTAGAAGACCTGAGACTGAGGAAGACTCATACCAGCCACACGGCTGAGAAGAGAATTATTTTAAATATATACATAAATGTCCTTAACCATGATTTCGAATTGATCCTTCTGAAAGGAGAACTTGATCTTGAAGTCTTTGTTGAAATACTTCCTGGTTTGATTATTCTATAGTATATTCAATACCGGACATTCCGAAAGTCGACATTTTGTGAAGGATTCTCTTTCGGTAGGTTTGTTTATCCAAATTAACGGAGCTGACTGTTCACCGATTTCCTGGTTGCCAAGTTATTGTTATTCTCATGTATAAAAAAAAGAAAGAGAGATGAGAAAGCCGGCTTATGTTTGTGTTATGTTAAACCCAACAACTAGCTGACAAACCTGTCACAACATCCAGCAAAAGTCTATATATAGTCTTTATAAAGTCTGCTTTTGAATCGGTTCCCAGGGAGAGATATTGTGGGAGAACCTAAACAACGCTTGTAATGAGTGTACACAAGATTATTGGATTTAATCTGGTGAATCATACCGTTCAAACAGAATTTGATAGCAGAAATCATTTAAACAACCTCGTGCCTCTTTCAGAGAAGTTCTGGCAGGACTGTGCCCGCGTGCCATTTTTTTCCTCATTTTTTTTTGTGTGTGAGATCTGGTTGTGTCCTCCTTATTCACCTAAGTCAGGGATTCACACAACCTTTGGGCTGCGGCCCACCAACGGATTGCGGCCTATTCGCAACCGGGCTGCGCAAGCATCAGGTTGGCGTGCAACGCACTCGCGCAGCTCAACACACTGCGGTGTGCATGCCGGCCTGATGCGTGCATGAATCGAGCTGTGTGCACACGTATGCACATCAGCCCGACACTCACGTGGGCTGGTTCCCCTCTCCCAACCCAACCGGGCCACTAAGCCGCACAGGTTGGAGAGACCGCTGACCAAAATGAATGAGTTCCCGTTGCTGTGCGCCAAGAACAGTTTGTCTGATGTTAAACTGGGAAGAATTTGTCAAGTTCTTTGTGAGGCATTGTTTGACGGAGGGGTGTCATACTAGGGGTGTCAATCTCGATTTCATTGAGGGCCACATCGGGAGAGGGGCAGGGGTGTGGCCATAGTGGACATGGCCAGCTCGACACCATCCGTGTCGGGGGCACCTGTGGTAGCCAATTGCTAAGGCTAGACTTCCCTCAGAGCCTCCCTCACTCTTATTATAATCTCCTTCCTTCCTTCCTTCCTTCCTTCCTTCCTTCCTTCCTTCCTTCTTTCCTTCTTTCCTTCCTTCCGTCCTTCCTTCCTTCCCAGTGGTAAGAATGCAGTATTGCAGGCTAACTCTGCCCATTGCCAGCAGTTCGATCCTGACCAGCTCAAGGTTGACTCAGCCTTCCTTCCTTCCTTCCTTCCTTCCTTCCTTCCTTCCTTCCTTCCTTCCTTCCGTCCTTCCTTCCTTCCTTCCTTCCTTCCCAGTGGTAAGAATGCAGTATTGCAGGCTAACTCTGCCCATTGCCAGCAGTTCGATCCTGACCAGCTCAAGGTTGACTCAGCCTTCCTTCCTTCCTTCCTTCCTTCCTTCCTTCCTTCCTTCCTTCCTTCCTTCCGTCCTTCCTTCCTTCCTTCCTTCCCAGTGGTAAGAATGCAGTATTGCAGGCTAACTCTGCCCATTGCCAGCAGTTCGATCCTGACCAGCTCAAGGTTGACTCAGCCTTCCTTCCTTCCTTCCTTCCTTCCTTCCTTCCTTCCTTCCTTCCTTCCTTCCGTCCTTCCTTCCTTCCTTCCTTCCTTCCCAGTGGTAAGAATGCAGTATTGCAGGCTAACTCTGCCCATTGCCAGCAGTTCGATCCTGACCAGCTCAAGGTTGACTCAGCCTTCCTTCCTTCCTTCCTTCCTTCCTTCCTTCCTTCCTTCCTTCCTTCCTTCCTTCCTTCCGTCCTTCCTTCCTTCCTTCCCAGTGGTAAGAATGCAGTATTGCAGGCTAACTCTGTCCATTGCCAGCAGTTCAATCCTGACCGTCTTCAAGGTTGACTCAGCCTTCCATCCTTTCCAAGGCCGGTAAAACGAAGACCCAGATTGTTGGGGGCCATAGGCTGACTTTTTAAACTGCTTAGAGAGGGCTGTAAAGCACTTGTGAAGCGGTATATAAGTCTAAGTGCTACTGCTATTGCTATTTGTTAAGTTAGTGACACGTTTGCACAGTGAATCTGGCTTTTCCCATTGACTTTGCTGGTCCGAAGGACGCAAAAGGGAATCACGTGGCTGGGGGACACGGCAACCGTCATAAATACGAGTCAGTTGTCAAGCGTCTGAATTCTGATCACGTGACCAGGGGATGCTGCAACAGTTGTAAGAATAGAATAGAATAGAATGGAACGGAACGGAACGGAACGGAACGGAACAGAACAGAACAGAACAGAACAGAATAGAATAGAATAGAAAATACAGAATGGAATGGAATGGAATGGAATGGAATGGAATGGAAAGGAATGGAACGGAACGGAATGGAATAGAATAGAGTAGAAAACACAGAATGGAATGGAATGGAATGGAATGGAATGGAATAGAATAGAATAGAATAGAATAGAATAGAATAGAATAGAATAGAATAGAATAGAATAGAATAAAATAGAATAGAATAGAGTAGAAAATACAGAATGGAATGGAATGGAATGGAATAGAATAGAATAGAATAGAATAGAATAGAATAGAATAGAATAGAATAGAATAGAAAATACAGAATGGAATATAATAGAATATAATAGAATATAATAGAATAGAATAGAATAGAATAGAATAGAATAGAATAGAATAGAATAGAATAGAATAGAATAGAAAATACAGAATGGAATGGAATGGAATGGAATGGAATGGAATGGAATGGAATAGAATAGAATAGAATAGAATAGAATAGAATAGAATAGAATAGAATAGAATAGAATAGAATAGAATAGAAAATACAGAATGGAATATAATATAATATAATATAATATAATAGAATAGAATAGAATAGAATAGAATAGAATAGAATAGAATAGAATAGAATAGAATAGAATAGAATAGAAAATACAGAATAGAATGGAATAGAATAGAATAGAATAGAATAGAATAGAATAGAATAGAATAGAAAATACAGAATGGAATGGAATGGAATGGAATAGAATAGAATAGAATAGAATAGAATAGAATAGAATAGAATAGAATAGAATAGAAAATACAGAATAGAATGGAATAGAATAGAATAGAATAGAATAGAATAGAATAGAATAGAAAATACAGAATAGAATGGAATAGAATAGAATAGAATAGAATAGAATAGAATAGAATAGAATAGAATAGAATAGAATAGAATAGAATTTTTTATTGGCCAAGTGTGATTGGACACACAAGGAATTTGTCTTCGGTGCACATGCTCTCAGTGTACATAAAAGAAAAGATACGTTCGTCAAGAATCATAAGGTACAACACTTAATGATAGTCATAGGGTTCAAATAAGCAATCAGGAAACAATATCAATATAAATCGTAAGAATACCAGCAACAAAGTTACAGTCATGAGTGGGAGGAGATGGGTGGTGGGAACGATGAGAAGATTAATAGTAGTGCAGACTTAGTAAATATTTTGACAGGGTGGAGGGAAGTGTGAAAAACGGTCATCAGCCCCTTTTCTGGGTGCCGTTGTAACTTTGAAACAGTCACTAAATGAACCGTTGTAAATCGAGGGCTACCTATACATATAAGGGAGCCTTTAAAGGTTGCAACTAAAAATAAAAATTGTCCAGCTTAAATAAGGAAACGGAACATGTTTTAGCATGTTTTTTTTCTCCCTTCTGCCAAGGTTGTGCATAAACTATTCCTCAACCTGAACATTCCCCTCGAGCTGTTTGCTCCTGACCTAAATAAACCTTCGAATGAAATATTGACACAGTTCCAAAACAAAAGAAACGAAAAAAACAGAGAATCAAGCGGTTTTTTTCCAAGAGACAATAATTAGAATGTTTTTCATCAAGGGTTTTTCCAAAGCCATTTTATAGATCCAATTTCCTGGATCTATAAAGCATATTTTTTTGGTATTTTATTATTTTATTTTTTTTATCTTCTTCTTTCTTTTTTTGCTTTTGACGATCTTTGAAACTTATGTCGGGACAGAGAAGAGAGAGGGGAGAGGCTGCAGTTCGTTAAACTTAATCTGGAATTGATTTATTGAAACTGTTCGGTAAAACTTTGCCATATTTTTTTTGGGCACGGTATGGGGCACAGGTAGTCCTCAACTTACGACCACAATTGAGCCCAAAAATTGTGCTGCGAAGTGAGACGTTAAGTGAGTTTTGCCCCATTTGGCCACCTTTCTTGCCGCAGTTGCTAAGTGAATCACTGCAGTTGTTAAATCAGTCACATGGTTGTTAAGTGAATCTGGCTTCCCCCCTTCCCCCCTGTGGCCTGTGCTCGTCAAAAGGTCACAAAAGGGGATCACGTGACCCCGGGGATGCTGCAACGGTCATAAATCTGAAATCATCATAAATCGTGATAAGTCTGAACCAGTTGCCAAATGAACTGAATTTCGATCACCTGACCAAGAAGGAGATACTGCAATGGTCGTAAGTGTGAAAAACAATCATAAGTCATTTTTTTTCCCCCAGGCCATCGTAACTTTGATGAACTGTTGTAAGTTGAGGACTACCTGTATTTTCAGTTAAAAATGTTAATAATCTTGTAAAAAATTTAACTTCTTGATTAATTATTGCTATTGGTTTCACAAGAGCTAAGTTTATATTATGTTTAGGTAAGACGTGGGATTCTTACCATAAATATTGGGTTTGTTTACCATTTATAACACTATCTAAAACTGTGATGGCGAACCTGTGGCACATGTGCCACAGCTGGCACACAGAGCCCTCTCTGCGGGCACCCAGCCATCGCCCCAACCCAGCTCCACCGCACATGCGTGCCTGCTCCTGCCAGCCACCTGGCCCTTGGGTCTCTGTTGCACATGCATGGGGACGGGGCACATGCACAGGGGGTGCTTGCATTGCATTTTGGGGGTTCGTGCGTGCCCCCCTGTGTCCCATTTTGGGCCTGGAAGCAGTGGTAGGATTCAGCCGGTTCGCACCTATTTGGGAGAACCAGTTGTTAACTTTCTAAGCAGTTTGGAGAATCGGTTGTTGGAAGAAATCTTATTTTGTTTTTTTCCACTTTACAGGGCTAATCCTGTAAGGCAGGCAGGAAGGAAACATTCTGGTGGTGTTTCTAGCCTAAACTTTATTGCCCTGCTTACAGAAACTGCCTCTCGGGTTAACCCTTGTTACATTGTAACAGCTAAGGCGAAGCACCGTTCAACGTGAGTGACCTTGAGTTGGCCACACCTATACGGTCACATGACCACTGAGCCATGCCTACCCAGCTGGTCATTAGGGCAGAGAACCGGTTGTGGGGGGCAGGGTCATGCTTGGTGGTCTCATGGGCATGTGCGGGGGTGCTCACATTGCATTTGGGGGTTTGGGCAGGTGCACGTGCATTCACGCGTGCGCTTTGGGCACTCAGTACCAAAAAGGATAACATCACTGATCTAAGATCTAAATTTTTATTAGGTTTATGTAAAACACTTGGGATTCTTGCCATGGAAATTGGGTTTGTTTACCAATGGCAGTTAAGTAGGACAAAATGATAACCTATCTATTCCAAAGCCTTCCCTGTTTTGCATTCTCAATAGACATTTTGACTCCACCCTCACTTCTAAACGTATTAAAATAATGTATGTTCTTCTCAGAATTTCTTTATGCATATCTTATTAAGATGTTTTTTAATTCTGAAACAATCTCCTTCTCCGTCTCCTTATCTTCATTTTCATAAGATTTTCATCATATTCTTTCAAACTTTCCATTACTCTTTTGGAAGTGTACATACATTTCTCCTCTGGCAATGTAATTTAAGAGATAATTTGAGAATTCCTAGCACATTCTTTGATTTAAACATAGCTGCATGAGAGTTAGCATTTTTGCCACTCGATGGATAAAAAGGATTAAAATACCTACACAAGAAATTAATGGCAATAATCTTAATCCATCTGAGATTTTTTTTTTTAATTAAAATTGATTCAGAGATTTATTACACCCCTGTGGCTCTAAATCAATTCAATGCAATCTATCCGATTTGATTAACAATCTATTTTGATCATTTTCTGTAAGATTTATGGGTAACATCAATTGCCTTGAGGTTATAATAAAATCATAGTCGATGTAAGCGAGAAACTCATTTGTAGTTTCTGAAACGGAAGCGCCTTTTCTTGAAATAAAATGAAACAAATTCCGCTTTTTAAAGCTGTGTTAAACATTGATCGTAATTAACGCTTCGGTCTTGTTTGCTCTGTACCAACGAACTTAAATTACAAGGATATTATAATCATTCAGATTCTGAATTTTATTTGGGATTCATTATTCCATTAAATAATTGCTCAGTTCGTTTTGAATTCCTGTTGTGCTTTGCAGGCGGTTAGAAGTGAGTTATTATTATTTTTTACAAATCAGAACTTGCCTGAATTTAATTGTCTGGGGGAAAAAAAAATTGTAAAAACAAATCTGAGGCATACTGTGAATGGTTTATCCGGCTTCCAAAATGTTGTACTTGGGCATTTAACAGTATCAAGTGGTTGATCCTAAGGCTTTTAGCAATTATGTGTAATCAAGGATTTAAACTCAGTGGCAAGTTATAGGTGAGTTCAGGATGGTTTCACAATCACTAAACGGGAATTTTAATCTGAATAAATGCTTGGGATCTTTCTCCCTAGTTAAAAAGTAATGCAAATATTATTATTATTTTGATTCGTCACACAGTCAGCCAAGTGTTCAGACTGTATTTGGAATTTTTATCTTCCTATTGATTGGTTAATTGTTTTTGCTGTCAGGAAATTCCTCCTTAGATCTAGGTTGCTTCTCTCCTTGATTAGTTTCCATCCGTTGAATAGAATAGAATAACAGAGTTGGAAGGGACCTTGGAGGTCTTCTAGTCCAACCCCCTGCCCAGGCAGGAAACCCTACACCACTTCTTGTCCAAGTTGCTTCTTGTCCTGCCTTCTGGTGCTTTGGGGAAGAGGTTGACCCCTTTTTCTTTGTGGCAACTGCTCAAATATTGGAAGACTGCTCTTATGTCACCCCTAGTCCTTCTCTTCATTAGACATACCCAGTTCCTGCAATCGTTCTTCATATGTTTTAGCCTCCAGTCCCCTAATCCTCTTTGTTGCTCTTCTCTGCACTCTTTCCAGAGTCTCCACATCTTTTTCACATCGTGGCGACTGAAACTGGATGCCATATTCCAAGCGTGGCCTTACCAAGGCTTTATAAAGTGGTATTAACACTTCACGTGATCTTGATCCTATCCCTCTGTTGATGCAGCCCAGAACTGTGTTGGCTTTTTTGGCAGCTGCTGCACATGGCTGGCTCATATTTAAATGGTTGTCCACTAGGACTCCAAGATCCCTCTCCCAGTTACTACAATTGAGCAAAGTAACACCTATACTGTACCTGTGCATTTGGTTTTTCTTGCCTAAATGTAGAATCTTGCTTTTTTCACCGTTGAGTTTCATTATATTAGATAGCGCCCAATGTTCAAGTCTGTCAAGATCCTTCTGTATCTTGAGCCAATCTTCTGGAGTGTTGGCTCTTCCTGCCAGCTTGGTGTCATCTGCAAATTTGATGAGTTCCCCATCTATCCCCTCATCCAAATCATCGATGACAATGTTGAAGAGTACTGGGCCTAAGACAAAGTCAGGGTACCCCACTGCATACTTCCCTCCATGTAAATGCAGTTCCATTGAGGACTACACGTATCAGCATTCTGATGCTGCCATAAAAAGACGAGGCTTGACTTTTCACCTATTTATTTTCTCTGTAGTTCATATCCCCTAGGAGATGAGATGGGAGGGGGACATTCCTGTGGGTTGAGGTCAAAAGCTGGGGAGACTGACTTGGAAGATGGCCAATGAGAAGATGAGAGTTGGGGAACGGAAAGGGAAGGGTTTGGGGGTCAGAGGGTTAGTATTGGCTACGACGAAGTCGGGGCCAGATCTGTCGTACTCAATAAATGGAATATTTCAGCAAAGATTAATTGTTTGGGAGTGCAATTTATTTGAGATGACATCGAAACCTGACAACACGTTGAGTGCGGTTGGTCAGCCAGTTACGAATCCATCGGATGGTGATGCTGTCTAGCACACATTTTTCTATCTTATCAAGTAGAAGGTTGTGGTCTACTTTGTCAAATGCCTTACTGAAGTCCAAGTCAATTACATCCACAGCATTTCTCTGCTCTGCTAATTTGGTCACTTTGTCAATGGTTGCAATAAGATTTTTTGGTCTGCCATGATCTGTTTTTGAGCACTTCTGGTTTCCCTCACCGTACAGCTGCCATCATTTCTGTTACAGTATTCTTTGTCTTGCCCAGAGTGAATTCACCCTCCCCATGCCCATCCTTGCCCTCCTGCCCTCCAGCTTGATAGCTACCAGTAATTGAGGTAGGTTTGTAGTCATGCTTGTAGACGACTTAGACTCTTGACTTATGGAGCCCCCTTAAGGCAGGGATATTGTGTTGCTCTTTTGATGAAATACCTTTTAATTAAGTTCTCAAGTCAGAATAGAGCTGGGAGGGACCTTGGAAGTCCTCCAGTCCAACCCCCTGCTCAAGTAGGAGACCCTTATGTTCATCACAGTTTCTTCTCCTTTGTGAAGACAGTGGAGGTGCCGCCTCAGCTTCTCAACTACCTTCTTCTATGTTTCCCAAGAACAACAAATGATGTTTGATGTTGATACAGAATACCAAATAACAGAGTTGGATGGGACCATGGAAGTCTTCTAGTCCAACCACCCCCTGCTCAGACCATTTTAGACAGGTGATTGTCTAGTCTCTTCTTTAAAAACCCCAATGATGAAGCACCTACAACTTCTGAAGGCAACTGGTTAATTGTCCTCACTGGTAGGAAGTTTCTCCTTAATTCTAGGTTGCTTCTCTCTAGTTTCCATTCATTGCTTTTTGTCTTCTCTTCTGGTGCTTTGGAAGATAAATTGACCCCCTACTCTTTGTGGCAGCCCCTCAAATACTGGAAGACTGTTATCATGTCACCCCTTGGTCCTTCTTTTCTCTAGACTAGACATACAGAATTCCTGCAACCATTCTTCATATGTTTTAGTCTTCAGGCCTTTGATCATCTTAGTTGCCCTTCTCTGCACTTTTTCCAAAGTCTCAACATCTTCTTTGTAACTGAATTGGATGCACGTATTCCAGGTGTGGCCTTACTAAAGTTTTATAAAGTGGTACTAATACTTCACGTGATGTTGATTCTGTTTTTATACAACCAAGAATTATTTGCATTTAGTTTTTTTCTATATGTAAGATAAATTAACATTTATTTTACCCAATCCTTTTGTGCTCTTTTCTTTTTACAAACAACTACTGTATTGAAAATGTGCAACCCTGGTTTTTTACAAAGCAAATTCTCTAACTCTGAACAGCTTCGCATTGGAGATCTTTTCTGAATTAGAAGAACGTTAGAAGGACTAGATGTTCTGAGTCACCAACAGGATCTGCCTGTAAGCTCAAGAGCTTGGACTAAAGACTAACAGGTTCCTTCCATTGCTGTCCAGCACTGAGTTTTAGTATCTGCTGCTTAATTCAAGAAGTATTCCACAGCTATCAAATTCTGGAGCTATGCAGAGCCTAGTTTTCTGCAAAACTGTCTATTTCCCCCTTGAAAACCACCCTGACTGGATGCCAACACATCAGGTGGGGTTTATCCGTTTTGTATACACATGGAGTGCGAAAGCAATTCCTTCTCTTAGTCCTCAATCCCCACGCACGGAGTTTCCACGGATGTCACTGAGTTTTAATATTATAACGAAGGAAAAAAAGTATTATTTTGCATTCACATTGTTGATGTCACCCATCGTTTTAAAAATCTCATTTTTTCCCCATACCAACTTAAAGAGCCACATTTACTGCAAATTTCTTTTAATCGTTTGACCTATTCCTCCTTCCCTCCCTCCCTCCCTCCCACCATTCCTTCCTTCCTTCCTTCTTCCTCCCTCCCTCCCTCCCTCCCATCAGTCAGCAGATTTATCCTGAAATACTGCATTCTAAAGACTGTACCATGGATAGATAGATAGATAGATAGATAGAGATAGATAGATGATAGATAGATAGGTGATAGATAGATAGATAGATAGATAGATAGATAGATAGATAGATACCGGTAGGTAAGTAGGTAGATAGAGAATGATAGATAGATTAGATAGATAGATAGATAGATAGATAGATAGATAGATAGATAGATATAGATAGATACTGTAGATGATAGATAGATAGATAGATAGGTGATAGATAGATAGATAGATAGATAGATAGATAGATAGATAGATAGATACCGGTAGGTAAGTAGGTAGATAGAGAATGATAGATAGATTAGATAGATAGATAGATAGATAGATAGATAGATAGATAGATATAGATAGATACTGTAGATGATAGATAGATAGATAGATAGATAGATAGATAGATAGATAGAGATAGATAGATAGATAGATAGATAGATAGATAGATAGATAGGTAGGTAGGTAGGTACCGGTAGACAGACAGACAGACAGACAGACAGACAGACAGACAGATAGACAACTGGTAGCTAGATACTGGTAGGTAGGTAAGTAGGTAGGTAGAAGATAGATAGATAGATAGATAGATAGATAGATAGATAGATAGATAATAAATACAGAATAAGTGAGTTGTAATAATATTTAACTGTCCATAGCTCTGGAGAGCAAGAGCACTTAAGACTTACATGCCGCTTCACAGTGCTTTTACAGCCCTCTCTAAGCAGTTTACAAAGTCAGCCTCTTGCCCCCAACAATCTGGGTCCTCATTTTATTGACCTCAGAAGGAAGGACGGAAGTCTGAGTCAACCTTGAGCCGATCAGGATCAAACTACTGGCAGCCGGCAGAGTTAGCCTGCAGTTCTGCCTTCTGACCACTGCGCCACCATGACTCGTTATAAAATCCCATTAGTCCTTTTTTTCTTTTTTCTTTTTTTGCATGCGTGCATAAACTCCCATTTCACACTTAACAGACCTCCTGCTTAAGGACTAACTTTGCCTTTCCATTAATCCACTCTTTTTTTTTTTTTAACTTCTCTTCTTCCTGCACCCAGGAATAAAGTGTTGCCATTTTTATCGCCAGGCTGCAATTTTCATTAAGCTGTCACGCTTAATGTTCCTTCCTGATCCATGACTGTCTGTTCAGATCCTGTTAATAGATAGGTGAAGCTTACATTCCTAAGTGTGAGCTAACACGCTTCCCATTACATAATATAATACCTGCCTCGGTGACCTGTTTACACGAGGCGATTATTGTCCGAGACAATAATCATGTTTTCCAAGGCTACTCCATCATTTCGATGTACACGCTTACATATATAATCGCAGCAAAGGTATTCTCAGCAATCTTAGAAGAACCGTTCAAACGACTTAAAATTAATCCAAAGTAGGAACAAAGGTCAGGGTTTTTTGCGGAGGTGGGGAGGAATATCTTAACCATGTTTATTTTTTGCCGATGATGTTTTCCGTGTCTCCAACAACGCTGAAAATCTTCTGTAAGGGAAAGTGGGAACTCTAGTGCTTGCAGTTAAGATGAATTGATGACTGCATGTCATGTGTAGTAAGTTAACTCGACTGATACTCTCTAGTAAGCACGGAATGACAGAAGTTCAAATGATCTTTAAAATCGCCAAAGTTTGTCTGTACGTCGCATCCGAAAGTCATATAAACCAGAATACCAGGCTTTGATCAGACTTTTTGTCTTTCGGGGGTGGTTGTTAGACCTTCGTGGTGAAGAAGACCTGGAAGCCTCTTGCAAACATGTGTGAGAAAGCGATGGAAGTTTAGGTAGTCCCTGACTTACAACACTTCGTTTAGTGACCGTACAAAGCTACGACTGCGCTGAAAAAAGTAATTTATGACCAGTGGTGGGATTCAAATAATTGAACAAATGGTTCTCTGCCCTAATGACCGGCTGGGTGGGTGTGGCCATGGTGGGAGTGGCCAGAGGGTGTGACAGGCAGCCCTCGGCCTCCTGCACCCCCCTGGGAGTGAAAATGGGCCACAGGGGGGCGCCACCCCACCATGCCCCGTTTGGACCTGTTAGGCCTCCCTGCCAGTGGTGGGTTCCTCCCGGTTCGGTCCGGTTCGGCCGAGCCGGTAGCGGTGACGATATGATGTCACCGAACTGGTTCTCATGACCTCCAAGCCACACCCACAAAATAAGCCATGCCCACAGAACCAGTAGTAAAAAAATTTAGAACCCACCCCTGCTCCCTGCACTTACCTGGGAGCCAAAATGGGGCACATGGGGACTCCTGGAAGGGGCGGGGAAGGGAGGGGCAGAGCCAGCCAGCAATTTAACTACCGGTTCTCCTGAACCGGCCCGAACCAGCTGAATCCCACCACTGCTTATGACCATTTTTCGCAGTTACGACCTTTGCAGTGTCCCCATGGTCACGTGATCCAAAGTCAAACTCTTGGCAACTGGTTCGTATTTATGACCACGGCTGCATTTCCAAGGTCCCCTTTTGCGACCTCCCCGACAAGCCAAGTCAAGGGCGGGGGGGAACCAGATTCATTTAACTGCTGGGTTACTCACTTATCATCAACTGCCGGGATTCACTTAACAAGAAAGCTCGTAAAATGGGACACAAAACTCACTTAACATACGTGTCCCTTAACGGCAGGAAATGTTGGACTCAACTGTGGTCATAAGCCGAGGACTATCTATGGATGAGCTACATCCACGGACTAGATTGGCCTTAAAAAGGCCTCTGTGTATCTCTTCAATCTATTGGCACGATCTTACCTGGAACTTCACGTGTGGTCTCAATTTTTTTTTTTTTTTTTTGCACCTGTCAGCTGGATCCTTGCAGAATTTTCTGATTCCCAGCATTAGAAGGTTTTTAGCTTCAAATTTTAGAGTTTCTGGTTGGTCGGAAAAAACCACCTGCTGTCTAAGGCCAAAACTGTATTGACGGAATAAATAATAGTGGCAAAAGTAGAGTAGCGTTAAGGAAACGAGCGTGTTTCTTAACACCTCCCATCATTTATTTGCGGGTTGAGAAAGAGTTACAAAACTGGTGGCCAGTTATCATTACCAGATCTCTATGCTATTAAGACTGGTGTATCTGTTTGCTAGAGTAATTAACCCGTGGAACAGCCTGTCTCCAGAAATTGTAAATGCTCCAACGTTGGAGGTTTTTAAGAAGAGATTGGACAACGATTTGTCTGAAGTGGTGTAGGGTTTCCTGCCTAAGCAGGAGGTTAGACTAGAAGACTTCCAAGGTCTTATACCGGTTTATTTTGCTTTTTTGCAACCTTCAGTTGGACCTAACAGTACATAATAGAGCAACAGTTTTGGAATCAACATATCTCGAATGGGCCAATTTACAAAATAGGTCCAAAATCCAGGACTCCCGTGAAGTTAAAATTTGGAGAAATTTGGGGTGCTTCAGTGCTGCCCCAGGGATCCTGGTCGTGTGATTGCCATTTAACAGAATGACAGAGTTGGAAGGGACTTCGGAGGTCATCTAGTCCAACCCCCTGATTAAGCAGGAAACCCTACACCACTTCAGACAAATGGTTACCCAACATTTTCTTAAAGACTTCCAGTGTTGGAGCATTCACAACTTCTGGAGGCAAGTTGTTCCACTGATTAATTGTTCTAACTGTCAGGAAATTTCTCCTTAGTTCTAGGTTGCTTCTCTCCTTGATGAGTTTCCATCCGTTGCTACTTCTCCTGCTTTCTGATGCTTTAGAAAATAGATAGAGTAGAATAGATTATAACGGATTTGGAAGGGACCTTGGAGGTCTTCTAGTCCAACCCCCAGCTCAGGCAGGAAACCCTACACCATGTCAGACAAATGGTAGTCCAATCTCTTCTTAAAAACTTCCAGTGTTGGAGTATCCACAACTTCTGGAGGCAAATTGTTCCATTAGTTAATTGTTCTCACTGTCAGGAAGTTTCTCCTTAGTTCTAAGTTGCTTTTCTCCTTGAAGAGTTTCCATCTGTTGCTTCTTGTCCTGCCTTTCAGGTGCTTTGGAGAATAGCTTGACTCCCTCTTCTTTGTGGCAGCCCCTCCGATATTTCCAATGCTTCCAGACAGCTTTCTACAAGGAAATTCAATGATAATTCTATGACAATTTGCCATGGCCAACTCACCACAGCCAACTCGTCAAAAGACAACTCGCTGTGAGGCAAGAATCACACTAATAACCAAGAAACGGCGGGATAGAATAACTAAAGAAAGGATGGAAAAGGAAGGAGAGAATCAAATGCGAACAACAAAAATGAAAATATTTGTTTTCATATATTCTAAAAAAATAATTCAATTCAATAGTTAAATTGTCCCACAGAGAGGTAGCCATGGCAAGTTGGCCCATTCCAAACCAAAATGGGAAAACAGGCGGGAAGTCAGAGATTGTTCCCCATCCAAAGGTTATTTGTCCACCAGTGGTCATATTTATTTATTTATTTATTTATTTATTTATTTATTTATTTATTTATTTATTTATTTATTTATTCATTCATTCATTCATTCATTCATTCATTCATTCATTCATTTATTTATTATTTATTATTTATTTATTATTTATTTATTTATTTATTCATTCATTCATTTATTCATTCATTTATTATTTATTTATTTATTCATTCATTCATTCATTCATTTATTATTTATTTATTTATTTATTATTTATTTATTATTTATTTATTTATTTATTCATTCATTCATTTATTTATTATTTATTTATTTATTTATTCATTCATTCATTTATTCATTTATTTATTTATTTGTTATTTATTTATTTATTTATTTATTTATTTATTTATTTATTCATTCATTCATTCATTCATTCATTCACTTATTGGATTTATATTGCCACCTATTTGCCCATGGCTGACTCAAGGCGGCCTGCAGAATATAAAACCACATTTAAAACAATAAAAACTAAGAAAAAGAATCAAGTAAATTAATATAATACAATATAACAAAATCATCCCCTACCCCCCACCCACCCATCCCGCCCCGGCGACAGCGCCTCACACGAGCTATCCAATCGGCTCCATCCCGCTCCGGGTTCCCCAGGCCCGCTGGCAGAACCAGGCCTTCAGCGCCTTCCGGAAGAGTGCTAGAGTGGGGGCCGTTCTAATCTCTGAGGGGATGATGTTCCAGAGAGAGGGGGCCACCACAGAGAAGGTCCTTCTTCTGGGTCCCACCAGGTGTATCTCTCTAGGGGATGGGACCCACAACATTCCCTGCCTTCCCCACTCTGGTGGGTTGGGGTACAGGGGTGAGTGCTGGGGGTTCGCAGGGGTTTGGGAGAACCTCTAGCTAAGATTCTGTGCAGTTCGGAGAACCCCCAAATCCCACTCCTGGCTGGCCCTGCCCTGCCCCTCACAGGAGTCCCCACACAACCCATTTTAGATGCAGGTAAATGCAGGGTGCGCATGGAGGCTTGGGGAGGGTGAAAAATGGGCCTACTGGAAGTTCAGGAAGGCCGGAAATGGGCCCGTTTCTGGCCTCCAGAGGGCCTCCGGAGCCTGGGGAGGCCATTTTCACCCTCCCGGAGGCTCAAGAAAAGCCCACCCCTGGTCAGCTAAATGTGACCATCCCTTTTGTTTCTCGGTTAGGTAAGGAGATGCCTCTGAAAGGATGACCCAACGAGGCACCTGTTGTCTAATTACTTTTACATCCGTGTTATCATTTTCCCAAAAGAAGTTAACTGCACATCATAAAAACAAATAAACAAGGCAGTCATAAAATACGGGCTCAAGCCATTTAGAATAACTGAGGCAGTACAGTCTACAGTAAAACCAGTCCTCCACATACGGCCACAATGGATCGCAAACTTTCTGTGGCTACGTGAGACAGTTGTTAAATGAGTTTTGCCCTGTTTTACGACTTTTCTCGCCCCGGGTATTAAGTGCATCACTGCAGTTCTTAAATTAGCGACATCGGTTGTTAAACAAATCTGTTTTCCCCATGGACGTTGCTTGTCAGGAGGCCGCAAAAAGGGGATCACATGACCCAGGACACTTCAACCGTCATAAGTATGAGTCAGTTGCCAAGCGGTCCGAATTTTGACCACGTGACCATGGGGAGGCCGTAAGAAAGGTCATAAGTGTGAAAAACGGTCCCTGTTTTCAGTGCCGTGGTATCTTTGAACCGTCACTAAATGAAAAGTTGGAAGCCAAGGACTACCTATAACCTAGATCGGATATATTTCTCCTGCCTAGAAATGTCTACCTGGTGATTGATTTATTTTTCATGGAACCCAAACAATCCCACATGCTTCTTTAGGAAGAGCTCACGAAAACATTGTCTGAACTTTCTTACCTTCTCTGGACAATGACGCACGCAAATAAAATCCTTGGATATTTGATATAAGCCCACGCTCGACTGGGCCTTGTTAATCTCCCAAAGGAGCCTTCTTAAGCCCTAAAAATGTTGAAAGAATGACTACCTCAAATGTCTGACTTCTCATCCACCTTCACTGACAAATCTTGTATCTCCAGATACTTAACTCCTTATTCAGATTATTGGGTTTCCTTGGCAGGAGTCTCACAGGCATGGCATGGCTTGATTTAGTCTCTTTATTCCGGACTAGAAAGACATAAGAAATGTTCCCCCGTATGCTCCACAGAAGCCAAAGCTTGTATATATGGATTTATGGCCTTGGGTTTCTACTCTAGATTTCTTCCTTCCACCTTTATGAATCCTTTGGATGCTTGGCTGGGCTGCGGATGCCCTTGGGAAGGCACTTGAGATTAGATTAGATTAACAGAGTTGGAGGTCATCTAGTCCAACCTCACTTTGCTCAAGCAGGAGACCCTACACCATTTCTGACAGAGGGCAGTCCAGTTTCTTCTTGAAAGCTTCCAGTGATGAAGCTCCCACAGCTTCTGAAGGCAACTTCTGTTCCATGGGTTGATTGCTCTCACTGTCAGAAAATTCCTCCTTATTTTCAGATTGAATCTCTCCTTGATCAGTTTCCATCCATTATTCCTTGTCTGGCCTTCAGGTGGTTTGGGAAATAGCTTGACCCCCTTCTCCTCTCTGTAGCAGCCCCTCAAATATTGGAAGACTTGCTATCCTGTCTCCCCTGGTCCTTCTCTTCACTAGACTAGCCAGGCCCAGTTCCTGCAACCGTTCTTCGTATGTTTTAACCTCCTGTCCCCTAAACCTCCTGGTTGCTCTTCTCTGCACTTTTTCTAGAGTCTCAACATCTTTTTGATAGTGTGGTGACCAAAACTGGACGCAGTACTCTAGGTGTGGTCTTACTAAGGCTTTATAGAGTGGTATTAGGACCTCCCGTGATTTTGATTGTATCCCTCTGTTAATGCAGTTTAGGATTGCGTTGGCTTTTTTGGCTGCCGCCGTACACCGCTGGCTCATATTTTGCAAAATAGTTATTAAGCATAAATACCATTTCCTCCCCCTATCAAAATGCCTTCCTTACAGTTTAGGCTGATAAAGAAATCAGGAATTGGGGCGATCGAAGCATCAGTCAAACATCATTTCTCCTTGGACAACACAGGTGACTAACAAGTAAGTTCTGGACCGCATAACATCAGATGCAGTGGTGGGATTCAAATAATTTAACGATCAGTTCTCTGCCCTAATGACTGGCTGGGTGGGTGTGGCTATGGTGGGCGTGGCCAGGGGGTATGACAGGCAGCACTTGGCCTCCTGCACCTCCCTGGGAGCAAAAATGAGCCACAGGGGGGACGGGGGACGTGCCACCCCCCTGTGCATCTTTTTTTGGCCTAGGAGGCCGCCCTGAAGCCTCCTGAGGGCGAAAACGGGCTGCGGGGAGACTCCTGGAAGGGGGAGGAAGGGGAGGGGCCATCCAGGAATTTAACTACCGGATCGCCAGAACCAGCCCGAACCGGCTGAATCATATGTGTCACTAGAAGGCAAAATCACAAAATTACGGCTCACTTATTTTGGCCATGTCATGTGGGGGGAGTTCACTAGAGAAATAAATTGTGTTGGAAGAATCAGCAGTAAAAGGAAACCAGGTCACCAAAAAACCTGGCGGATGGACACCATCAAAGCTGACCAGAGCAAAGAACAACACAAAGGAGCAGTGCAAGATGGGAAGATGTGGAGAGGTCCAGAGAATTGTCGGACTTGACAGAATGGAAAGAACAATTGTTGGAATGGGGTATGTCTAGTCTAATGAAAAGAAGGACCATGGAGGACATGATAGCGGTCTTCCAGTATTTGAGGGGCTGCCCCAAAGAAGAGGGGGTCAAGCTATTCTCCAAAGCACCTGAAGGCAGGACAAGAAGCAACGGATGGAAACTCACCAAGGAGAGAAGCAACCTAGAACTAAGGAGGAATTTCCTGACAGTGAGAACAATGAATCAGTGGAACTACTTGCCTCCAGAAGTTGTAAATGCTCCATCACTGGTGGCTTTTAAGAAGAGACTAGACAACCATTTGACTGAAATGGTCTGAACAGGGGAGTTGGATTAGAAAACCTCCGAAGTCCCTTCCAATCTGGAACGAGCTCCCCCCAGAGATACGGAGGATCCCGGATCTGCACACTTTCCGCCATGCTCTTAAGACCCTCCTATTCCAGCAAGCCGGCCTGGCCTAATTTTCTCCCCTTTCTTTTTAATTTTTTTAAACTGAAATTTTAATTTGTTTTAAATTATGGGGTTTTTTAATTGTCTTGGGCTAAATTATTTAATTTGGTTTTAAATTGTTTCTAACTTTTGTATTTATGTATTTTGTTCTGTGCCTGTTCACCGCCCTGAGTCCTTCGGGAGTAGGGCGGTATATAAATTTAATAAAACAAACATAAAACAAACAAACAATTCTGTTATTCTATATTCTGTATCTGTATCATCAAACATCATTTGTCAAATTTGTCATTTTGGCTCAAAAGCCAAAAGTTTCTGGCAGCGAATAAGGAGCTGGTTAGAAGAGATGTTAATGTTTAAAATAGAAGTTAAGCCGGAATTTTTCTTACTGGGCATGACAGATGCCAAATATGACAATAATGTAACCTATTTAATATTGCATATACTTACCGCGGCAAGACTGGCATTTGCTCAAAAATGGAAGTGTAAAGAAATACCCTCAGAAGAAGAAGTAATACACAAAATTTACATCTGTGCAGAGATGGACGAACTCACTTTAGAACTCAGAGACAAAAGTGAATCAACATGCTATGAAGTCTGGAATAAATTTTATAATTGGTTAGATAAGCTGACTTTGTATTAAAAAAAAGAACACCGCTTGGGGGGGCCCGAAAGCCCTACTAAGCAGGTATATACAAAAGTATGAAGGCTATTGCTTAACGCATTGTAAGCCGCCCTGAATCTCCGGAGAAGGGTGGCATATAAATCGAACCAATCAATCAATCAATCAATCAATCAATCAATCAATCAATAAAAGGAAGAATGCCAAAAACAAGGGATAACGAAGGGAAATGTATACATCAATGTTTATTGAATTTGTTGAATGTAATATAGGTTTATTAAATACATGCATAGTTGTTTAGGAAGTAAAATACTGCATACTTGATATATAATGAAATAGGAGATATGTAAATTTGTGTATAGATCAAGGAATAGATTACTTATTAACTTGATTTAGACGCAAATGTTAGAAACCAGAGAGGTCGAGCCATGTCCGTTGTTTTACTTTTAAAACTAATAAAATATTTAAAATTAAAAAAACAAAAAAAACAAACGTCATTTGTCGTTCTTGGGAAACACAGCCAGAGGAAAGTAGTTGAGAAGCTGAGAAGGGACCTCCATTGTTTTCACGGAGGAGAAGAAAATGTGGTGAACACAGGGCATAGAAGTATACCTGGAGACCCCTTGAGCTGGGGCTTGGATTAGAAGACCTCCAAAGTCCCTTCCAACTCTGTTGTTCTGTTAATTAACCAGTGGAACAGCTTCCCTCCAGAAAGTTGTGAGCGCTCCATCACTGGGGCAGGGTTTAAGAAGAGACTGGACAACCATTTGTCTGAAATAGCCTGAGAAAGGGGGTTGGACTAGAAGACCTCGAAGATCCTTTCCAACTCTTTATTCGGTATTCGGTATCATCATCAGAGATGGTACTCAGCCGGTTCAGACCGGTTCGGGCGACACGGTAGGTAGGCCAGGGTGCAATTCAGTCCTATACTGCTGTGTTTTTGACGCCATACACATCTGTAGACAGTGCGTGCGAGTGAATTACTCTGTTGTTTGATGTCACACACACGTGTGGACGGCATGTGTGAGCGAATTGCCGTGTTTTGTGACACCGCACGCATGTGAATCCCACCTCTGATCATTCTCAAACATCATTTTTTCATTCTTGGGAAACGCATGTTGTGACCTAGGCTTCCTGAGTCATTAAGACACACGAGGAGTCCCAAAAACCTCTTTTATTGCAACAGCTGTGAATTACGTTCATTCACAGCTGAGTCCCAATTAGTTGCAAAAAGTCCTTCAGGAGAAGTACTTTGGGATAATCACCCACCTTTATCTCCCTTGACAAACACCTACTTGGCAAAGCCACACGGAGTCCAGAATCGAACAAGAGATGCCGACTGGAAACAGAGTTAGCAACGTTGCTTTCTTGCAAAAAGCCCAAGTGCCTTTGTTTCTCTTTTAAGCCTTATGGGAGGGGCCAATCATTTCCAGGCCTTATTCCCGAGTCGTCCCTTTTGCTTTAGCTGCTCTTGCCTTCTGGTAGCTCTGCGCATGTGTGCACTAGGAACAGGCTCCTCCTGTTCCTCTGCCTCTCTGATGCCCGACTCTGGAAGCTCCGCAGGAGTCCTGCTGGCGGACCACAACAACACAACCAGAGGAAGGGGTTGAGAAGCTGAGGAGGCGCCTCCATTGTCTTCAGAAAGGTGAAGAAAATGTGATGAACTCGGGACATAGAACTGTATCTAGAGACACCATTTCTTGCAGCGGGTGAATTGCAATTTTGGAGTAGCATTTTCCAGGGTATGTTTTGGCAGTCACACAACTGGGCTTTATGATATCAGAATATTTTTGGACATAAGAAATAAGAAAGCTAGTGTTGTGGTCCGCCAGCAGCCTGTGGAGCTGGCAGTGGAGTTGGACAGTGAGAAGGCTGGGGAGGAACATGGGTCAGTCCTGGAGTCTGGGGAAGGCTCGGACGAGGGAGTAAGGCCTGGAGATGATTGGCCCCTCCCATAAAGCCTAAAAGAGAAACAAAGGGACTTGGGCTTTTTGCAAGAAAGCAACGTTGCTAACTCTGTTTCCAGTCGGCATCTCTTGTTTGATTCTGGACTCTGTGTGGCTTTGCCAAGTAGGTCTTTGTCAAGGGAGAGAAAGGTTGGTGATTATCCTGAAGGACTTCTCTCGTTAAGAAGTTTCTCCTTAATTCCAGGTTGCTTCTCTCTTTGGTTAGTTTCCATCCATTGTTTCTTGTCTTGCCTTCCGGTGCTTTGGAGAATAATTTGACCTCCCCCCCCCTCTTCTTTGCGGCAGCCCTCAAATCCTCATAGGATATTCCCTGCGTCGTCTCGCTTCCATTCTTTGGATATCAATTTTGCTTCGGGCTAAAATTATAATATAGTAGATAAATGGATGTAGTAAAGTGGATGTAGTAAAAAAATACACCACACCCACAAATGAACCCAGGGTTCAAAGAAAACTCTGCAGTTTTCTTTCGATTCCTGTAAAAAGATATTTCCGCTACGCTTCTGTACCCTTTACCTTAGTTTAGCAGGATTCAATGACCTGCAGAGAATTAAGAATTGTTACGTAACTCGGCCTTTTTTCTTCTTCTTTTTAAATTGTTCCGTGTTATTGATGGGCTGCTGCTTTCTTAGAAATGAGATGTGGCTACAATTAGTTTGACAGATGCCCTCCAGAGTCTTACCTACTTGGCTCCTAATGAATAAAACATTGTTCTTGAGTTTTGGCTTTCCTAAAGAAATCAATCCAGCTCTTGCAGTACTAATGAGCGAGACTGCCAAGAGGGAGGGAGCAGATCGCTTAAATATAAGGACTAGTAGGAGGAAAGCACTTGATGATTTTAGGGTGTCCCAGAAGGGCCTTGTAGTTGCATTCCTACTTCTAGCAGAAAAGGGAGACTTTATTTTATTTATAAAATAAATACATGTAAATATATATTACAAAGAGGAGGGGGTCAAGCTATTCTCCAAAGCACCTGAAGGCCAGAGAAGGAACAATGGATGGAAACTGAACAAGGAGAGATTCAACTTAGAAATAAGGAGGAATTTTCGGACAGTGAGAACCATCAACCGATGGAACAGAAGTTGCCTTCGGAAGTTGTGGGAGCTTCATCCGTGGAAGCTTTCAAGAAGAAACTGGACAGCCATCCGTCATAAATGACGTAGTGTCTCCTGCTTGGGTGGACTAGATGACCTACAAGGTCCCTTCCAACTCTGTTAATTTGTATTTGTATCTATAGGGCTGCCCACCTCGCTCTCACTGACTCCAGGCGCTTTCAGATCATCCTTGATTTACAACATCTCATTTAGTGACTGTCACTGAAAAGAAGTGACTTAGGACCGTTTCTCAGGCTTACATTCGGAGGCTTGACAACTGACTCATATTTATGATGGTCGCAGTGTCCCGGGGTCACTGGATTCCCCCTTTGTGACCTTCTGACTGTCGAAGTCAACGAGGACGCCAGAATTGACTTAACAAACGTGTTGCTCACTTAACAACTGCAATGCGTCACTGAACAACTGTGCCAACGATGGTCGTAAAATGGGGCAAAACTCCCTTAACATATTTCTCACTGAGCCATGTAAAGTTTGAGCTCAATTGTGGTCGTAAATCGAGGACGACCGGTGTCAAATGTGAAATATTGCATCCTGGGGTGATTTTTTTCCCAACCTCAAATTGACTTGGTCTGATCCAGGGGCGGGCTTCAGATCCTTTAGCAACGATTCGCTGCCCTGTTGCTGAGTGGGCGTGGCCATGGTGGGCATGGCCTAGTTGGCCACCTGCACCACGGTGGGGGGGGGGCTTTTTCGCCCTCCCCAGACTCCGGAGGCTTTCCTTGAGCCGCCGGGAGGGCGAAAACTGCTTCCCCTGGGCTCCGGAAGCCCTCTGGAGGCCAGAAACAGGCCCATTTTCGGACTTCCGGAATCTCCAGTAGGCCCAATTTTTGCCCTCCCAGATCCTCCACATGGCCCTGCATTTACCTGGCATGATGAACGGGACGTGTGGAGACTCCTGGGAGGGGAGGGGCAGGATAGGCGTGGCCAGCCAGGGGTGGCATTTGGGGGTTGGCCGAACCCCGACGATCCTTGGCTAGAGGATCGCCCGAATCCTGCCGAACTCCCTGGAGCCCATCCCTGGTCTGATCCTCTTAGAGGCCAGGCTGCTATCAGGGAACTTCCAACTGGGCCAAAAGCCAATGTCCTTCTGAAATTAAAACATCTATATAATAAATCAGGTCAAGATGTACCTACCCGAGTAGAAATTTCACAATTTCCTTGTCCTATTCCCCAGCTCGGAACATTTAGTATTCAAAGAAGACTGGTGGAAAATAAACAGTGAGGAACTTTTGCAAAAAAAAAAAACCCATCACACCAAACTCAAAGAGTTCCCCCCCCCCCAAAAAAATTCAGGATGGCTAATTGGTGACTAGTTTATTTTAATTTCCCCTTTGTGGATTTCTTAGTCTTTTTATCAATTCCTAGTTGGTTGGATATCTGGGAACATCTGGAAACATGGCACAGATGTCTGGGAACAATGTCCTTATTTTGCATTATATTGTCTTTTAATAATTCTCCAAAGAAGCATTGTGGCATTCCAGTTATCCTATTCTGGAGAGCTCCCAATCAAAACTACCCTGTTTCCCCGAAAATAAGACATCCCCTGATAATAAGCCCAATAAGCCCTGGTGGCGCAGCAGACTAAAGCACTGTTATTAACATCAGCTGCCTGCAATTACTGCAAGTTCAAATCTCATCAGGCTCAAGGTTGACTTAGCCTTCCATCCTTTCTAAGGTAGGTAAAATGAGGACCCGGATTGTGGGGGCAATAAGCTGACTTTGTATAAATATACAAAAGGATGAAGGCTATTGCTTAACGCATTGTAAGCCGCCCTGAGTCTCCGGAGAAGGGCGGCATATAAATCAAATAAAAAAAAAATTGGGGCTTTTGAGTGCATGCGCTAAAATAAGCCTCCCCCCTGAAAATAACCCCTCCCCGAAAATATTTAAGTGCAGAGCTGGAAATCAGGGAAGGCGGCAAGAGAAGCCCCATCTTGTTCCACATGCCCCAATATAATAAGACCTCCCCAAAAATAAGGCCAACGCTTATTTCGGGGTTGAAAAAAATATAAGACAGGGTCTTATTTTCGGGGAAACACGGTACTTCACTAGCTAAGTGGGAGGGAGGAAAATTGAATTTTCCTTCTAACAATCCTCCTGCAATTTCGAAACCACTGGGAAAGTCAGCTGGCCTTCAAAGAGTCAACTGGAGTAGCTAAACCTTTCTTTCTCAGTTTAAATCCACCATGTCGGCTTGTTATGAAGCTAGAAATAAGGCAAAAGGTGTGTGTGACCATTATCTGGGACCTGTGAGCTAGGGTGGAGGGGGAAAAAAAACTAAATAAATAAAGTTAATTACAATGTTGACAGTGCACATTTAATGCCATTAATCCAGCACCTGGCTGGCTGCAGAATGGCAAACACACATCTGTTTATTTTCCGTGGAGAAGAAGAGATTTCAGTTTCCACCTTTCCTGATTTGCAACAGTTCATTTAGGGACCGTTTGAAGTTGCGACGCCACTGAAAAAAAACTGAGTCACCACTTTTTTTCACACTTACGACCGCAGCGGTCGTTAAGTGTGGAAAAACAGTGGCGACTCACTTTTTTTTCAGTGGCGCTGCAACTTGGAATGGTCACTAAATGAACTGTTGTAAATCAGGAAAGGTGATCAATATTTGGAAGAACGGTTAGAGGAATTGGGTATGTCTAGTTGAATGAAAAGAAGGACTAGGGAGGACATGATAGCAGTCTTCCAATATTTGAGAGGCTGCCACAAAGTGGAGAAGATCAACTTATTTTCCAAAGCATCAGAAGGCAGGAGAAGAAACAATGGATGGAAACTAATCAAGGAGAGAAGCAACCTGGAACTAAGGAGAAGCTTCCTGACAGTGAGGATAATTAGCCAATGGAACAAGAAGTTGTGGTTACTCCATCACTGGAGGTTTTGAAGAAGAGACTGGACAACCATTTCTCTGAAATGGGGGAGAGTCTTCTGCTCGAGCAGAGGGTTGGACTAGAAGACCTCCAAGGTCCCTTCCAACTCTGCTATTCTCTTAAAAATTGAGCTCCTCCTTATCTCCCAACAGATAATTATGTCATAATTATAAGACATGCACGTTGGCCCTTTCTCAGTAGGCATCTGTCACACCTTTTTCCAACATGCTTCCTGACCTACTCCCTCCTTGGTTTCATCCACACACACCCTTCCCTCGAAAAGGCGCAGATACCCCTCCAAAAAAGTTGATGGCTTATAACAAGGTGGCTGAGAAAAGGCCTCCCCCCCCACTTGCCAAATAATTAAACAGTGTTGTCCCATTATTTCCAAAAGTCTTCTTAAAGTAATGAGGTTTAATGTCTATGTGCAGTACCAGATAATCCTTTCTTTTCTTTGGAAGCAGATCCACGGGGAAGATAAGCCCTTTCCAGAAACAATACTTTTCTATCTCGTCGGGGCAAGCCCTATTGTTTTGTCCCGAAGGAGCTAAAGAGGTATATAATAAACAGGCTGGCCAATTAGAAGAAGTCACCGCTAAATGGTTATAATACTCAGGCATGTTTTGGCAGACGAACATCGACGGACAGAGCGGGCGAAGGTGGCCCTTTTAAAATTGGCATTCACTCCAGCTAGCTTTTCACGGGGGTGGGAAAAAAAGAAAGAAAGAAAAGAAAAGAAAAGAAAAGAAAAGAAAAGAAAAGAAAAGAAAAGAAAAGAAAAGAAAGAAAAAGGAAAAAAAGAAGCTAAGGTAGGTTGTGCCTTGAGAGTGATTTAGGAATGTGAGAAGGCAAATGATGACAGCGGACTTTGCCCAATACCTGTTGTCTATATATATATATATATTGTAGCTCCAGGAGGAGACCTGTTGGAAACCTTCACCTGAGAAGGAAGGAGCAGGTGAGTAATTGGAGCCACAGCTTTCTATTCCCTCTTCCTGCTTCGGTGGAAGACAATATAGTATTTTCTTGCCAGTTTCCCTTGCTTTCATCTGCCTGATCTTGCGGCTGTCTTAGGAATCAAATTGAACCAATACCAAAAAAAAAAAGAAAGAAAGAAAGAAAGAAAGAAAGAAAGAAAGAAAGAAAGAAAGAAAGAAAGAAAAAGAAAAAAGAAAAGAAAAGAAAAGAAAAGAAAGAAAGAAAAAAGGACTGTTTATGGATCGGAGCTCAAAGTGGCATTTATTGTGTCTGGAATGTTTGATTGCTCCGGGACCGAAGGGGAAAAGTTTTTACTTATTAATTGAAAGAGTCACCGAATCAAAAAACTAAAACTAAAAATTGAAGGTGATAGGGAGTGGCTTTTACTGCAAAGAAGTAAGGATGTGTTGTCTATCTTCTCCTTCCGTTATTGGAATTGTCATTTTGGTAGATTTTTCACTTTTCAAGCTATTCTTAAAAAGAGATATTTTTAAGGAGGGGGTGGGGTGGGGGAAAGATAACTTGCTTTTGATCTGGCGAGGAAGTCTTTATACTTTGAAAAAGTTTATCGATAAGAAAAAAGAACAGTTTAATTCAAAGTTTCCCCCTCCACTCACACGCACGCACATCGAAACGATTAGATTACATTGCATGCTTTCCTGAATTTGAATCTTACCATTTGGATCTTGTTGGAATTCTTTACTAGATTTGACTGCACTGTGTTATTGTCGCTTTTTTAAAAAAAAACAAAAAATTGGAGCAGTTTTGGGGTTTGTGAACGCCAGGACAGAATTCATAACGAGCGTTGGCGAGATGCTTCTTCTAAATGCATCCTTCGTAGGAAGAAATGGGCAGTGCTTTCAATTTAATGAATAGCTTCTTTGATGCAATGACAAAACTTCAAGATTAGTCATTCCCAGTGTCATCCTTCTTTCTCTCTTTCGGCTTCTGGTGACATGTGCATGTGATCGGTGCATAGATTCCTGACAGGGAGGGATGTCCCAGGAGCAGGAAAAACTTGCCCTTGCAATTTTCGGCTGCTCCAAGGAGTTCTTTAAAACCATCGCTTGTTCCACCACGCAAAACATTCTTGTCACCGATGACTTCATTAGGAAGTCCCCGGAGGGTGGAGAGGTGAGGGAAAGCAGGGGAAGAAAAAAAAAATCATAATTAACAAACTAATTTGACAAGCTGGAACTATTCGACAGAACTTCTGTGGAAAGTTGTTTCACCTTGTTGCATCTGTGGCTGTGTGTAAGTTACATTTTGGAAGCATCGGACAATTTGTCGTTGCGTGAAGCACGGTGCTGCCTCCGAGGAACGGCGTGTGGGCCTTGCGTGCGTTGTTTTTTGTTTCGTTTTTGTGTATTTGCCGACTTTTGTGTATGTGCCAACTTTTTTTTCAACACAAAGTTAAAGCCAAAGGTAGACTGGTTTTTAAATTGAGGAGATGGGTGGAAATGTTTGTGCGTCTCTGAAGTCTGAATGTCACTGAATGTTTGCCAGCCAGCCTGAAATTAGCCTACACTGCAGGGTTGTTGTGATATTTCATTGGACAGAAAATGCTTTGTGGAGGAAATAGGCTCTTTTTCCCAAAGGAAGTTGAGAATTATTGTTGATGATGATTGATGGGAATGTTCTCGCCAGGATAAAACATAAATAGGCAATCCAAAATGCAATAATTTTGTATTGATTAAAGCAAGCTCTTTAATTGCCTCCAATATGTTTATAGCAAAATACTTACAATCTACAACTAAATCTGTGAATTAACACTAAAAGAAGTCTAAATTCTGCATCTTATTATACAATATAAATAATGACAAATATAAAATTGAAAAAGAGAGGAATAAATGAACTAAGAAATTGCTCCAAGATCTATAAGTTGTTTTTTTTAATGAAGTGAACTAAAGCAACAAAAATAAATTTTGGCCCTTATCCGTAACTCTAACCTTGGAATAGTATCTAATCTAGCTGAAATCATAACTGTTACTTTGCAATGTCTAAGTAATAAGAGCAAAATATGGACATGGCATGTTTCTAGTCCAGTTCGCATGCACTACAGATCAATTCCTGTTTTATTTCATATATTGACACGTAGGATTAGGCTCAGGGGTGAAATCCAGCAGGTTCTGACAGGTTCTGCAGAACCGGCAGTGGAAATTTTGAGCAGTTTGGAGAACCGGCAAATACCACCTCTGGCTGGCCCCAGAGTGGGGAGGAAATGGGGATTTTGCAGTATCCTTCCCCCAGGAATGGGGTGGAAATGGAGATTTTGCAGTATCCTTCCCCTCCATGCCCACCAAGCCACACCACAGCCACCAAACCATGCCCCACAGAACCGGTAATAAAAAATTTTGGATTTCACCACTGATTTGGCTACATTATAAATAATGGACAAGTCATTATCCAAAAGTAATAAATACATGGGGGTAAAACTGATGGCATTCTTATCACTAATGGATGAATAGGTGAGCTGCATGTCTACAGAGATTCTCAGTCATCTGGGTCGTGATTTTTTTTTTATTATTTGATTTATATGCCGCCCCTTCTCCGGAGACTCAGGGCGGCTTACAATGCGTTAAGCAATAGCCTTCATCCTTTTGTATATTTATACAAAGTCAGCTTATTGCTCCCACAAACCGGGTCCTCATTTAACCTACCTTAGAAAGGATGGAAGGCTGAGCCAACCTTGAGCCTTGGTGAGATTTGAACCTGCAGTAATTGCAGGCAGCTTGTCTTAATAACAGGGTGCTTTAGTCCACTGTACTACCAAGGCTCTGATTGTCCCAAAGATTTTTTTTTTCAAACGGCCACTGGACTTTATTCTCCCTTTCGCTTCTCATCCTAGAAGCTTCTTCAGTTCTGACTGAATGGCGGTGGATGGAAGGATTTATATCCCTTGCAGCCATCTGGTTGTTAGCACTCCTTCTGAGAGTCGTTGAGGCCACTTGGAGGTCTGTCTATGTCCTCGGGGTCACCCGAGTGGTACAAACGGGTGTGGACCCTTCTTGGAGCTGCTGAAAGGATCTGTGTTGTAGACTGAAGATAGAGGATGTCGTATCCCTCTGTTGAGGGAGGACCGTTCAATCTTAATGCAGATGTAATGTAGGATTCAGATCAACTTCCAAGTGGCCTCCACAGCTCTCCGAGAGAGCGCTAACGTCCAGCTGCTTGCAAGGAATATAAATCCTTCCATCCTCCACCATTCCAGTCAGCACCGACGAAGCTCCTTGGATAAGAAGCGAAACGTCTCCAAAGGAAAAAAATAAAATCTAGTTGCCTTCTGAAAAAGCACCCTTGGGACTCCAGTGTTGGAGCACCCAAACTTCTGGAGGTAAGTTTTTCCACTCATTAATTGTTCTCACCATCAGGACATTTCTCCTTAGTCCTAAAGCCTTGGTAGTACAGGGGTTTAAGGCACCCTGTTATTAAGCTTATTAAGACCAGCTGCCTGCAATTACTGCAGGGTTCGAATCTCGCCAAGGCTCAAGGTTGACTCAGCCTTCCATCCTTTCTAAGGTAGGTGAAATGAGGACCCAGTTTGTGGGGGCAATAAGCTGACTTTGTATAAATATACAAAAGGATGAAGGCTATTGCTGAGCACATTGTAAGCCGCCCTGAGTCTTCGGAGAAGGGTGGCATATAAATCAAATTTAAAAAAAAAAAAATGATTCTCTCCTTGACTGGTTTCCATCCATGGCTCCTTTTTCCACCATGTGGCCAGTTCTGAAGTCAACAAATGAGCTGCAATATTGTAGTACAATACACAGTGAAGACCATTTTCACACGCGACCATCCCAGCATAGAGATTAATCTTCCTATATTTTTCTTCTACACATAGCCAAGGGGAGGACATGCACATGTGCCAAAATATAAATCTTTTTATATTGAGGAACCTTTAACTGCGTTAGACAGGAAATGGATGCCATTCTATATTTGAAACTTGAGTTGGGGTTGTAACAGGGGTGAAATCCAGCAGGTTCTGACAGGTTCTGGAGAACCGGTAGCGGAAATGTTGAGTAGTTCAGAGAACCGGCAAATACCAGCTCTGGCTGGCCTCAGAGAGGGGTGGGAATGGGGATTTTGCAGTATCCTTCCCCCAGGAGTGGAGTGGGAAATGTAGAGTTTGCAATATCCTTCCCCTGGAGTCGGGAGGGAATGGGGATTTTGCAGTATCCTTCCCCCAGGAGTGGAGTGGGAAATGTAGAGTTTGCAATATCCTTCCCCTGGAGTCGGGAGGGAATGGGGATTTTGCAGTATCCTTCCCCCAGGAGTGGAGTGGGAAATGTAGAGTTTGCAATATCCTTCCCCTGGAGTCGGGAGGGAATGGGGATTTTGCAGTATCCTTCCCCCAGGAGTGGAGTGGGAAATGTAGAGTTTGCAATATCCTTCCCCTGGAGTCGGGAGGGAATGGGGATTTTGCAGTATCCTTCCCCAGCGCTGCTGGCTGGGGGATTCTGGGAGTTGAAGTCCACCCATCTTCAAGCTACCAAGGTTGAGAAACACTGCTCTATAGGGTGACACAATAGCACTGTTGCCACAAAGAGGGAATCAAACTATTCTCCAAAGCACCTGAGGGCAGGACAAGAAGCAACGGATGGAAACTCATCAAGGAGAGAAGCAACCTAGAACCAAGGAGAAATTTTCTGACAGTCAGAACAATTAATCAGTGGAACGACTTGCCTACAGAAGTTGCCTCCAATGCTGGAAGTTTTTAAGAAGATGTTGGACAACCATTTGTCTGAGATGATATAGGATCTCCTGTCTGAGTAAGGGGTTGGATTAGAAGACCTCCAATTCTTTTAAGTTAATGTTTTTAACCTTCCAACTTGGTTATCCTGTTATCCTGAAAGTTTAATCAAGGTATTGTAATTCTTATTCAGAAACAAATTTAGCTTGATAAGTCCAGAGTAGATTTTCCTTGCTTCTTTCTTTATACAGGTAGTTGGCCACTAGGAAACTAACATCCTGTAGTTGCAGAAAGGTAGATTTTGTTCCTGCCGAATATTATTTATTCCTTTCTTTTAATCTTTATCCCGCTTTCCTTTCTAAGAACCAGTGGTGAACGATACAATAAATGACCACAAACAGCATAAAATAATCAGGAGATGGTGACGCTGAGAAAAAAAATAAAATAAAGAGTAATGTAAAACTGCTAGCCAAGTAACAGAGTTTGCCCTCTGCCCTTAGGAGAGCAAATGATCTTTATTGCAGTCAATTAGCGCTTGAGATAATATGTCTCATTAAAGTTAAGGAGAAAGAGACACAGTCCTATCTGCCACTTTCAAGAGCCAGTTAAAGTCCATATCTGGAGTCCGTGGCGAAACCGTGAAAACGATCCTGGTGGGTTTTTGATGGGGAGATAATTCTGCGACATATCCCGAAGATCGTGAGATCTTCTCTGCACTGCGCTGGTGAGGCCACACTTGGGATGTGGGCTTCACATAATTTAACAACCGGGTTGCCCAGAATCAAAAATGTGAGTGCTTCCTCAAGTTTTAGTCTTCAGTGTAACATTATAATTATTTCTCTTATTTCCATTTTCCATGCGTCAAAAACACGGCGATTGTATAGGATGGGATAGTTTCACTCATGCGTGTGCCTTGCACACATGCACGCCAGTGGTGGGTTGTTCTCGGTTTGCACCGATTCGCAAGAACCGGTAGTAAAAATCTGTAGTAGTTTGGAGGACCGGTAATAACATTCGGTGGCCACGCCCCCGAACTGGTCCCTGGCCCGGTTGCCGCTCGCTTACCTCACTCACCTCATCAGAGGTTCTTTTTTTTTTTCACTTTTAAAAGCATTTTTTCTACAACCGGTCTTCGGCCGAAAAAATGCTTTTAAAAGTAAAAAAAAAAAAAAAATGCCTCTGATGATCGTGCGGCTCATCTGGGATTGTCAGAGGCTTTTAAAAGCATTTTTTCTATAACCTCTTCAGTCAAAGAGATTGTAGGAAAAAAAATGCCTTTAAGAGCCTCTGGTGATCCTAGCTGAGTTGCCTGATTGTCAGAGGCTTTTAAAAGCATTTTTTCTGTAACCTCTTAAGGTTGTAGAAAAAATGCTTTTAAAAGTTAAAAAAAAAATGCCTCTGATGATCACACGGCTCATCTGGGATCGTCAGAGGCTTTTAAAAGCATTTTTTCTATAACGTCTTCAGCCGAAGAGGTTGTAGGGAAAAAAAATGCCATTAAGAGCCTCTGACGATCCCAGCTGAGTTGCCTGATCGTCAGAGGCTTTTAAAAACATTTTTTTCTGCAACCTCTTAAGGTTGTAGAAAAAATGCTTTTAAATGTAAAAAAAAAAAAAAGTTGGCCACGCCCACCCAGTCACATTACCCCCACCACCAAGCCACACCTACAAAATAAGCCACACCCATAGAACCGGTAGTAAAAAAAAATAGAACCCACCCTTGATGCACCCTGCATCAAAAACACAACGATTGTATAGGACGGGATAGCTTCGCTCATGCGCGCACCTTGCACACATGTTCGCTGCGTCAAAAACATGGTGCTTGTATATGATGGGATATCGCCAGGGCTGGTGGGCAGGCCCAGCCACTGACCGTAACTATTGATTCACCCAAACTGGTCCGAACCGGCTGAATCCAATCCCTGAATACGACTTACGATAGTTCTATTTAGCGACCATTCCAAGTTACAATGGCGTTAAAAAATGCGACTTACGGCTGTTAGGACCTTTGGGGAATTCCCATGATCATCAGGTGATCAAAATTCAGATGCTTGGCAATGGTTTCGTACTTATGACTGTCGCCGTGTCCCATGGTCCTGCGATCCCCTTTTGCGACCTTCTGATGAGTAAAGTCAATGTCATCCGGGTTGCTAATTTATCAACTGCAGTGATCCACTTAACAACTGAGGCGAGAAGGTTGTAAAATGGGGCAAAGCTCACTTAACAAATGTCTCACTTAACAGCCCAAATTTGGGGCTCAATTGTGGTAGATCAATGGCAGGAAGTCGCTGAAATACATTTTTAGCCAGTTGGCTCTAAGGACCAAAGTAGATTCATTTCATGCACAATCCATATCGAGGGCATTATTGTTGCTGAGCCTACAGGACAAAGTTTTTCAACCTTGGCAGGTGTAAGATCTCTGGATTTCAACTCCCAGAATTCCTGGTTGGGAAATTCTTGGAATTGAAATCCACATGTCTCAAACTTGCCAAGATTGAGAAATGCTGGCCTTTAGGTTACCAAAACTATGAGTCTTGTTCAGTCAGAAAGTCTCTGTACTGGAGATAAAAATGGGATTGATCACGAGTTGCTGTGAGCTCTTTACACATTAATATTTTATCTCTGGCTTTTGATTCTTTTTTCCCCCCTCCTCCATTTTATTTCTGGACCCAGCATTTATTTAAAACTTTTTTGCCTTTGAAGAATGGAGAAAACCAAACCTCAAGCAAAACTGGTTTTATAATGTATGTATGTATGTATGTATGTATGTATGTATGTATGTATAGATAGAAGATAGATAGAAAGAAAGAAGATAGATAGATAGATAGATAGATAGATAGATAGATAGATAGATAGAAGATAGATAGAAGATAGAAAGAAGATAGATAGAAAGAAAGAAGATAGGTAGATAGATAGATAGATAGATAGATAGATAGATAGATAGACAGACAGACAGACAGACAGACAGACAGACAGACAGACAGACAGATACATAGAGTATATGTATGTATGTATGTATGTATGTGTGTGTGTGTGTGTGTAGATTGATAGAAGATAGAAAGAAGATAGAAAGAAGATAGAAAGAAGGAAGATAGATAGACAGACAGATAGATAGACAGACAGACAGACAGACAGACAATAGATAGGTAGGTAGGTAGGTATATAGATAGATAGAAGATAGAAAGAAGATAGAAAGAAAAGATAGATAGATAAATAGATAGACAGACGATAGATAGATAGATAGATAGATAGATAGATAGATAGATAGATAGATGGATGATAGACAAACAGATGATATGATAGATAGATTGATAAATAAATAGTAGATAGTAGATGTAGATAGATAGAGATAGATAGAGATAGAGATGAGAGGGTGGGAGGATACTTTCTGCAAGTACCAACTATAGGTTAGAATGTGTGAGTAAAGAAACACAAGTAGTCCTCAACATACAACAATTCATTAAGAGACTGTTCAAAGTTACAACTGCCTGTTGCCTAAATCAGCACTGATAACACAATAATGTTTAAAGACCTGGCGTCTCTTTTGAGAAAACTAGGCACCTGTGTGTATCTAGCAGAGGCGGTTAAGAAGTCAAGATGGAAGCTGAAACAGTGAAATTGAAGAGCTCTATTTTTTATATGCAACGCATGCCCATGGTTATTGTTGGAATGTATTTTTGTGCAACAACTACAGTAGTATTCAGCCAGTAGATGGCAGTGTTCACGAGTTTGGATCTATTGTATTTCCTCTATGTTCTTTTGTTCTAAGTAGAGTTTCCTGTTACAGTTAAAACAGTTAAGCAGTAAAGCACATGGTGACTGTTGCTTTGTTTGATCTGTGTTGATATATATGTGTGTGTTGTGTGTATGTGTGTGTGTGTGTATGTATGTATGTATATAAATAAATAAAATTTTAATTCTTTTAAAATTTTAAGTTCCAGAGCTCGCAGGATGTCTGCTTCTTTCTTTACTAATATACCTGGAACTCGTATTTTTAGAATAGTTTGTAATATATAAATATATATATAATTTTGAACAGTTACCATCTTGTCTTTTTGACATGCAGAGATACTCCTGTTGGGGGCATCTTGTCCCAAACAGGGCTAAAAAAACATCAATGATTCCAATCCTGATTTTAATGCTTGAATCTGTTTAGAGAGCTTAGTATCATCCCAAATGTTTTAAGCTTCGAAGACTCCCAACAGTTTCATGGATGGGTTCCCTCTCCCCCAAAATGAGCAGCCAACGTAAATAATACAGAACCAGTGTAATATGATTGGAACATTTAATACTCATTTTCTACCAGTTTGCAATTTTGCAGTTTCCAAAACATTTCCAAGGGCATCTTACTCTGAGTGAATTACCGTAATGTAATCTAGACAGAACCGAATTTGGGGTCAACTTGGAGGTATAGAAGTAGCTTCATCTCGTAAAAAGATCCTGGCAGATAATCATCATTGTATTTACAAAGTAGTGGCGAATTCAAAAAGGGCTCTACGTTGTGTAACTGATCTTTTAATGGGGCCAGAGGTTAAACTATATATAGAAGCGTCCTTCTTGCCTTAACTCCAATTTTACTGAACTAAAATTAATTAGCTCTAAATGATCCCAGGATCGCTGCCAAGCCCCCATCTAGGTTATTCGGGAATTCTACTTGGATAGAAATAGAGCAATCCTACATCATAATTATATTTTTATAACGAAAAAAACTTTTTGAAAGAGTTGTAACCTCGTTTCCTCGGGCTCGCTTTGTAAATTCCTTGTAACCCTGAACAGAATATGCAGTTTTAAAAGTCTTAACTGCTAGCTGAGTTAATAAGTAGTTTGAAAGTTTTTGGCTGTTTCCTTCTACTCTGGGTTTCCCTTCAATTTTACCGTGTTCTGTAATTTAATTTTTTTAAAAAAACCACACAGGTTATTTTACTGTATGAAGTAGTACTGTTCGTTCTTTCATAGTGCTGTCATGGCTGGCGAGTCAGAGACAATACTTTGTAGGCACGTAGAACTTTCAGAAAGTACAGAAATTTCTATTTCTTTGTGTCCTAGGGAAATGACAAATATCTTTTTAATTAAGACTTGGGAGGGGGGGGATTCTGTCCAAAAAGCAGGGTCAAAAGAAGTCATCTACTTCTACTATAAATTTAACTCTGTTTAGGCATGATTTGGAAGATGGCTCAGTGACTAAGATGTTGAGCTTGTCAATTGAAAAGGTCGGCAATTCAGCGGTTCGAGTGCCGCATAACGGTGTGAACTCCCGTTCCTTGTCCCAGCTTCTGCCAACCTAGCGGTTCGAAAGCACGTAAAAAACGCAAGTAGAAAAAATAGGGACCACCTTTGGTGGGAAGGGAACAGCGTTCCATGCGCTTTTGGCATTGAGTCATGCCGGCCACATGACCATGGAGATGTCTTCGGACAGCGCTGGCTCTTCGGCTTTGAAATAGAGATGAGCACTGCCCCCTAGAGTCGGGAACAACTAGCAAGCATGTATGAGGGGAAACTTTACCTTTAGGCATGATTCTTTCATGTTCTTTTAAGAGCCCCTGAATTCATTGGGGGGAAAAAATTCATACAGAATAACAGAGTTGGAAGGAACTACGGAGGTCTTCTAGTCCAAGCAGCTTGTTCAAGCAGGAGACCCTAGACCACTTTCAACAAATGGTTCTCAAGTCCCTTCTTAGAAGCCTCCGGTGTTGGAGCACCCATAACTTTCTGAACGCAACTTCTGTTCCACTGGTTGATTGTCCTCACTGTCTCCTTAGTTCTAGCTTGCTTCTGTCCATGATGAGTTTCCATCCATTGCTTCTTGTCCTTGCCTTCAGGAGCTTTGGAGAATAGCTTGACCTCCCTCTTGTTTGTGGCAGCTCCCCAAATATTGACAGCTCCTCAAATATATGTCCTTCGTTTTCTCCTGAAGTAGCTGGGACATAAATGGAGATTAACTTTGGTTCAACTGATGGAAATCCTTGACTTACAATCATTCATTTAGTGATTGAAGTTAGAAGGGCACTGAAAAAAGTAACTGATGACTGTTTTTCATACTTATGACCAGAGGTGGGTTCTACTTACCTTTACTACCGGTTCTCAACGGAAGCGAAAGTTGTGGGTGCTTCATCACTGGAGGTTTTTAAGAAGAGACTGGACAACCATTTGTCTGAAGCTCTAGCTGATTTTCGGGCCTTCTGGGCCTACTGAAAGTCAGCAAACAGGCCATTTCTGGCCTCCAGAGGGCCTCCGGGGGAGTGGGGAAGGCAGTTTTTGCCCTCCCCAGGCTCCTAGAAAGACTCTGGAGCCTGGAGAGGGCGAAAAATGGGCCTACTGGGCCCACCGTACCATCGCCTGCAAAAAGTGGGGGAAGCGCAGAGGGGTTGCACACATATGCACGGGGGTGAGGCGCATAGAATTATGGGCACGTGGGCACGTGCGTGTGCAATCCCCCCCCACACACACCCCCGCTTTTGGCATGTGATGGCAAAAAGGTTAGCCATCACTGGTGTAGGGTCTCCTGCTGGAGCAGGGGGTTGGACAAGAAGACCTCCAAGGTCCCTTCCAGCTCTATCCTTGATTGTAAAGGTTCTACCGCTTGTTTTGTGAGCTGAAGGATCGACCTAGAACCAAAGTAGGTGTCTTCTATCTTCAGGAACTGTATCAGCATGAGATCAGATGTGTTCTCATGCGTTCCCTATGACTTGCAAGAGGTGTGGGAAGTAAAGCCTGGGAGCCTAGGTAGTTTTGCAACATTTTTTTCCCCCCACCAGAGCTATGGAGGAAGAAGTTCCTTATCGAGGGAACTCTGGTCTCATGCCACCTCTTTGAATCTCCTTCCGCAATTACTCAACTGATTTGTTCATTTCTACAGCAGCCCATCCGTCCCAGTTTATATTGATATTGTTTCCTGATTGCGTATTTGTACCCTGTGACTATCATTACGTGATAGATTCTTGTCAATGAGTGTATTTGATTCTTGAGGAGTGTATTTTTTCTTTTATGCACCCTGAGAGCATATGCACCAAAGACAAATTCCTTGTGTGTCCAATCACACTTGGCCAATAAAGAATTCTTCTCTACTCTACTCTACTCTACTCTACTCTACTCTACTCTACTCTACTCTACTCCACTCCACTCCACTCCACTCTATATTCTATTGCATTCTATTCCATTCCATTCCACTGTACTCTATTCTATTCTATTCTATTCTATTCTATTCTATTCTATTCTATTCTATTCTATTCTATTCTATTCCATTCCATTCTATTCTATTCTATTCTATTCCAGTGTTCTGTTCTATTCTATTCTATTCTATTCTATTCTATTCTATTCTATTCTATTCTATTCTATTCTATTCTATTCTATTCTATGACTATCATTAAGAGTTGTACCTTATGATTCTTGACGAACGTATCTTTTCTTTTTATGTACACTGAGAGCGTATGCACCAAAGACAAATTCCTTGTGTGTCCAATCATACTTGGCCAATAAAAAATTCTATTCTATTCTATTCCAAGAAAAGCTGGGAACATGAAAACTGTCTCAATCATTAAAAAACCCAACTTCACCATGATTGAGGCTTTTGATAAAATTCTCCTTTGGCTCCCTCAATCCTACATGCAATTCCACAGGGTTGGTGCCTGTTAGTGAATAGAATAGAATAGAATAGAATAGAATAGAATAGAATAGAATAGAATAGAATAGAATAGAATAGAATAGAATAACAGAGTTGGAAGGGATCTTGGAGGTCTTCTAGTCCAACCCAGATCTTTTGAGATCCCTGCAAAAGTCCATTTCCACAAGAAGAGAATGATTACGGAAGAGCATTTTTCTTCTTCTTGCCATTGGATGGAGGAAGATGAGAAAGGTAGTCCTTGACTTATGGCCACAATTGAACCCAAAATTTATGTTGCTGAGTGAGACATTTGTTAAGCGAGTTTATGTCCTATCTTATGACTTCAAGCTCTGTGTGATCTTCTTCAGGGACCCAAGCTAGCCTACAGCCCCGAGATCCCTTAGAAATCTCCCATCTGAATACTAACCAGGTATAACCCTGCTTAGCTTCCAATCAGAAGAACCAAGCCAACTACCACCACTTGCTCGGATACTTAAGATGATGGTTTACAACTAAGTCAGTTGCTTTTAAGAAATGGGTGTCTGTTCCTCCAAGTTTGACATAGTGCACCCTTGGAAATACGATAGCGGAGCGTTCAATATTGATCTTTCTCTTTGGCCACAATGTCTTGCAGGACATGGCTCCCTGGCCTGAACTGGAAGACACAGACACCAATAAATATATTGAAGACCCTTCCTCAAAATCCAAGAAGATCATGTCTGACAAAGAGGGGAAAGACACCAAAGGTAAAAATTGAAGTGCCTTCTTCTGATCTGTTCTCTCCTTTCTGTTGTGATCTAGGCTCACTTAAGTCATTACAAGACACAAACAAAACTCCTGTCAGCACTTCAAGCTTCCTTTACTCTAGTGCTGACATAAGAAGGAGAAGCGGAGGTGTCTGGAAAGGGACGTTTGACTTTTCACCTACTTATTTTCCCTGGAGATGATATCCCCTAGGAGATGGGATGGGAGGGGGGAAATTCCTTTGAGCTGGAGTAGATTAGGGGTAGAGTGACTTGGAAGATGGCCAATGAGTGCAGGGGAGTGGGGAACGGAAAGGGAGGGTTTTGAGTCTGGAAGTCAGTGTTGGCTTCGATGGAGTCGGAGTTAAAATGTCGTGCTTAATAAATGGGAGTTTTTTCTTCACAGACTTTGTTTGAAATGCAATTTATTTGAGACGACCTCGAAACCTGACAACTATTTTATTATAACAGCTGAGAATTACTTCATTCTCAGCTTAGTCTAAATTAATTCCAAAACAAGCCCTTCAGAAAAAGTCCTTCGGGCTTATCACAAACCTTTGTCTTCTTTGGCACCCTGCCAAAGGCCTTTCTTGGCAAAGCCCCACGAAGTTCAGAAACAAGAGATGCCCACTGGAAAACAGATTTAGCAACGTTGCTTTCATACAAAGAGCCCACGAGCCTTTGCTGCTCTTTTAAGCCTTGTGGGAGGGGCCAATCATCTCCTGGCCTTACTCCTGAGTTGTCCCTTTTGCTTTAGCTGCTCTTGCCTTCTGGCAGCTCTTCGCATGCGTGCACTAGGAACAGGCTCCTCCTGTTCCTCTGCCTCTCTGCTGTCCAACTCTAGGGGCTCCGGAGTCCGCGCATCACTCCCAGATGGCCCTGGCCCCATCTCTGCCTCCGACGCAGAGCCCTCCTCTGGGCCTTCCCCAGACTCCAGGACTGGCCCATGTTCTTCCTCAGCCTCCTCACTGTCCGACTCCGCTGCCAGCTCCGCAGGCTGCTGGCGGACCACAACACTTCCTTCCATATCCCCAATACAACCATTTTAAAAAAAAATACTTCCACATCTCCCATTGGTGAACTGACGGTAATGTTGACTTGCTTGCTTGGTCCATCAGATGGGGTCATTTCCATGGGGAATCAGGTCGAGCTTTTGCCTGCGTATTCCACCATTGCTTTGACCGCTGTATCTGAAGAGGAGGAGGAAGATCCCTGGCGTCTACCAGAGCTTCAGGATACTGGAATCCAATGGTCAGGTGAGGCTCTATCATCAGAGAACTGGTGGCCTTTGTTTCATTTTCTCCAGGTTCTAAGAACTTCCATTTAAGTTCTTCTCACGGAGTGTTATATATCTGGGGGCGGGGTGGGGGTTGGGGGAATAGAAAAGAGCATTTGGATGGATTTTGTTCTGAATGGCATGATTTCTCCATTCATATAACCTCAACATTCTCTCTTTCGTTTCTTTGCTTTGGAAAGCGAATGGCGGGCTGGAAGGACAAAATGTGGCATGGCTCACCACGACAAATGATAACCAAGAGATATTAAGTGATAACCTCTTCCTCCACGTTTGATATTCTCCTAATTGAGTCTCAGTTAATGCACAGCACCAAAAATTCTGCAAATGTTATCAGGCATATATATTTACATATCTACATATCTCTACCTGCTTATCTATTTGTCCGTCTGCCTGCCTGCCTGCCTGCCTGCCTCCTGCCTATCTATCTATCTATCTATCTATCTATTGGTGAAATTCAATTTTTTTACTACCAGTTCTGTGGGCGTGGCTTCATGGGTGTGGCTTGGTGGGCATGGCTGGGTGGACATGGCAGGGGAAGGATACTGCAAAATCTCCATTCCCACCCCATTCCAGGGAAAAGATATTGCAAAATCTCCATTCCCACCTGACTCTGGGGCCAGCCAGAGGTGGTATTTGCCAGTTCTCCAAACTACTCAAAATTTCCGCTACCGGTTCTCCAGAACCTGTCAGAACCTGCTGGATTTCATCTATCTATCTATCTATCTATCTATCATCTATCTATCTATCTATCTATCTATCTATCTATCTATCTATCTATCTATCTATCATATATCCATCCATCCATCCATCTTTCAATCTTATCTATCTGCCTGAACCATGTTATGTTGTATTAATTAATGTTATTCTACTTAGGTACGCTCAAAGGTCATGCATCAATAGAGAAAGTAAGCCTCTAGAAGAAAATAGCAACCAATGTGAACTTTTAATGTAATTTACAGTATATCATAAATCCTTTATGGGGCCTGATAGTGCTTATGTACCTGATTTTTGTGCTTATGTACCTGATTTTTGGTATATCACATCATTTCTTTCTCTTTCTTTCTTCCTCTCTTTCTCTCTGTTGAGAGATATAGATAGATGATAGAAAGAAAGAAAGAGAAAGAAAGAAAGAGAAAAAGAAAGAAAGAGAAAAAGAAAGAGAAATAAATAAATAAATAAATAAATAAATAAATAAATAAATAAATGGGTGGGATTATTATAATTTTTTTTTAAAAAAATGATTTAGAATCCTAAAGTTTGGATTTACAGCATATTTTCCGAAAGAGTTGGTGGATATTTCAGCTAAGGCTTCCTTGATCAAGACAATCTGACTTCCCTGGAATTCACTCTGGCTTTTGCCAGATATATTTAAACGCATGCTCAGCCAGTCCCTGCCATTTCCTCTGGTTTCCTCCATGTGCCCCCAAATAATAAGACCTCCCCGAAAATAAGGACAAGTGCTTATTTCGGGGTTCAAAAAATATAAGACAGGGTCTTATTTTTGGGGAAACACGGTATATATATATACCGTGTTTTATATATATATATATATACCCCCCTACATGGGGCTCCCCTTGAAGAGCACTCGGAGGCTCCAGCTGGTCCAGAATGCGGCCGCGCGGGTGGTTATGGGCGTAACCCGTTATGCCCATGTGACACCCCTCCTGCGCGAGCTGCACTGGCTCCCGGTGGTCTTCCGGGTGCGATTCAAGGTGTTGGTTACCACCTTTAAAGCGCTCCATGGCATAGGACCCGGGTACCTCCGAGACCGTCTTCTGCCACCAATAGCCTCCCACCGACCAGTTCGTTCCCACAGAGAGGGCCTCCTCAGGGTGCCATCGGCCAAGTTATGTCGGCTGGCGACGCCCAGGGGGAGGGCCTTCTCTGTGGGAGCCCCAGCCCTGTGGAATGAACTGCCCCCGGAAATTCGTAAGATCTCCGACCTCCAGGTGTTTCGCTGCGCATTGAAGACCCTGTTGTTCCGCCAGGCCGGACTATCAACACAATAGTTTTAAATTGGGGTATTTAAATTTATTGGGGTTTTAAATTTGAGCCACTTATTTAATTATTTTAAATTTTATATAATTGTTTTGTCTGTGTTTTTAAATAGGCTGTACACCGCCCTGAGTCCTTCGGGAGAAGGGCGGTATAGAAATAAAATTATATATATATATATATATATATATATATATATATATATATATATATATATATATATATTTGTCTATGTAAGTTTTCACAGGTATATATGTGTGTATAGTTAATATCTCGGGTTTCTTCCTGTGTAATTGTAAACATATCCTTAAGAGGGTAGTAGCTACTACTCTCTTTTTTTTTTTTTTAATTTGATTTATATGCCGCCCTTCTCCGAAGACTCAGGGCGGCTTACAATGTGCTCAGCAATAGCCTTCATCCTTTTTGTATATTTATACAAAGTCAGCTTATTGCCCCCACAAACTGGGTCCTCATTTCACCTACCTTAGAAAGGATGGAAGGCTGAGTCAACCTTGAGCCTTGGCGAGATTCGAACCCTGCAGTAATTGCAGGCAGCTGGTCTTAATAAGCTTAATAACAGGGTGCCTTAACCCCTGTACTATCAAGGCTCTCCTCTTAAGGATATGTTTACAATTACACGGGAAGAAACCCGAGATATTAACTATACACACACACACACATATATATAGGATGAGATCTATCAATAAAAGAATCTAAACACGAAATGCTATTTTCTCTTTCAAAGTAAAGGGCTCTTTTAAAATATAGCTGTTTGTAAAGCTTCGTTAAAAAAAACAAAACCTCCTTTTAGCTAAAGTTAAATTTTAATGATGAGAACATTCCTTCTGGTTTATTATCCACAGGGCTCCCGATAGATCTACCTTGACTCCATGAACTTATAGATGAGATTTTTGAGATTTGAAGACTTATATTTGGTGCTAATTACACATGAACGCTCCCTTTCTCTTTTTGCAGAGCTTGATGGAAAACACAAAGTCATTTATATTTTGCGAGGCATCGGGAAATTTATCCTTCTGCTCGGATTGCTTTACTTTTTCGTTTGCTCCTTGGACGTGCTCAGTTCTGCCTTCCAGTTAGTTGGAGGTAAGGCAAGAATTTCAATGTCTCTCATTCAGCTACCACAATGTACTTGATTTAAGGATACAGAAAGTCTTATCGCCTTCATTTGTGCAGAATAAATATTTTTTAAGCATTGCAACTCAAAAAGAATTGCCCTGCAAGACCGAGGAATGTGCAAATAAAGCTACAACAAGCATTTATGGCAGTTTGAAAAGAATCAAAAAGAATTCTGTTTTTAAGCCATTATATAATCAAGATGATTGGCACTAAGGATAGCAAACGTAGATGGGTCTATGACAATTTGCTGTGGCCAACTAGCCATGGCCAACTTTCCATGGCCAACTTTCCATGGCCAACTTGCCAAGGCCAACTCACCATGGCCAACTAACCATGGCCAACTTGCCAAGGCCAACTTGCCATGGCCAACTCACCATGGCCAACTTGTCAAGGCCAACTCACCATGGCCAACTTGCCAAGGCCAACTTGCATATCAAAGAAATGGTGGAAAGTCCGGTTGCTTTTAAAATAAAAGCATCTTTGGGAGGAAGAGGCCACCCATAAAGAAAACACATCATAGGGGATGTTTTGTGCCTTGGCATCTTTGCTCTCTCTTGTTGCTAAACCTCACCCAGATTTCAATAAGGTATGTTTAATATTTGACTGAACCAAACACGGAAACGTGAAGAAGAATTTCCCAGACTTATTTACAAGAAGTCAATTAAGGTGTAGTCATTTTGAATACACTGAAATGTTTGATTTCCCAGGTATCTTCCAGACTGAGATGCCATTTAGGAGATTAGTTGTCGATTGACTCACTACTCTTACTGTTTCTTCCATTTGACACCCTTAAAAGACACTGTATGTAGAGCATTAATATCTCAAAGGGATTCTCGGAGTGAGGCTAGCTAAACTCAGTTTTTCCTCGGCTCGCTTAGTTCAGTGGTGGTATTCAGCCGGTTATATCCGGTTCGAGAGAATTGGTAGCGGGAAGCATCGCTTCCCATTTTTGACGCTCTGTGCAAGGCTCTGTAAGTGAGCGAGCGTGCACGTAAGATCACATTTGCGAACCGGTAGCGAAGGTAAATGAATACCACCCCTGGCTCAGTTGAACACAGCAAGACTCTGAGGCCCACTGAGCATAAGAGTTGTCAATCACATGGGGATATTGTGGGTGTGGTGCAGGAGGAGATCTGTTTGTTTCTTTCTACCTGCATTGTTGTAACTACTGGCAGGTAGCTGCCAATCTAGGACTTAATCTCTTACCCAAACTAATCTCTTGATCTAGTGTCCTTAAGTGTTTGGTAATATATATTGTGATGGAGAATGTCTTATCCATGAGATTCAATACATAAAATACCTTTCACAGACTTTTGAGATAGGTCAATCGGGATATACACCCATATGCAAAAAGTTCTGGGAACCATTGTAATCTTCATCTCCAGTTAAGGAAACGAGTTCCCTTCCCTACAAGTCTTGCATGCTATGAAGACAGGCATTGTAGTTAAATACAATTTAAGGGACGTTTTTCACACTGGTGAAATAACGTTGTTGGAATTCATTGTTGGAATGTATTTCTGTGCAACAACTACAGTAGTATTCAACTAGTAGATGGCAGTATTTACAAGTGTGGATCTATGGTATATACTCTATACTCTTTTGTTCTAAGTGGTTTCCTGTTTCCTGTTGCAGTTAAATACAGTAGCTGAGCAGTAAAGCACATGGTGACTGTACTCTTTGTTTGCTCTGTGTGGTGCTTTATATAAACAGAATGTTTAATAAATGTAAACCTCTGTCATTTATGCTATGGTTCACATCCTGTGAAGTGCATCAGATCATCTCCAGATATTATTATTTTTGCTATGGAGGTTCGAGTGTTATGAAGGTTATTTAAAGCTGTAATACTCCATTTGCGACCCTAATTGAGCCTAAAATTTCCAAATGTTGCTAAACGAAACATTTAAGTGAATTTTGCCCGATTTTATGACCTTTCTCGCCACAGTTGTTAAATGAGTCACTCCAGTCATTAAGCGAATCTGGTTTCCCCATTGACTTTGCCGATAAGAAGGTTGCAAAAGGTGATCACATGACCCCGGGATATTGCAACTGTCATAAATATGAATCAGTTGCCAAGCATCTAGATTTTGACCATGGAGAGAGGCTACAAGGTTTGTAAGTGGGATAAATGGACACATATGTCACTTTTTTTCAGAGCTGCTGCAGCTTTGAACAGTCACTAAATGAACTGTCGCAAGTCGAGGACTACCTGTAAGTTTTATTTCTACAGGCAAAGCAGCAGGAGACATTTTCAAGGATGGTTCCGTCTTATCAAATCCCGTCGCAGGCCTGGTCATCGGTGTTCTGGTGACAGTGATGGTGCAAAGTTCTAGCACGTCTTCTTCTATCATTGTCAGCATGGTGTCTTCTTCATGTGAGTCAACTATAGAACAGATTTTTGGATTTTATAACTTCTTGCAAGAGTTTGACAGCCACAAAATAAGGAAATAACAAAGACAGCCGTCCGCTCAGAAATAGCCTGTCATACAACTATGGGTATTTTAAACAGGAGGGGATAATTCTGCTGGCGTTGTTTTTCCCTACCAGTGTTACAAATGTGGGGTTGGTTGTTTAGTTTGGAAATAAACAATCCCCAGCCAAAACTTCCAAGAGAAAACAATGGTACTTGTTTTATTCTTCACTTTGCAAAGGGGGGGGGACTAGAGGTAAGTTTCAGCAGGTTCTAACCAGGGGTGGGTTCTACTTACCTTAACCACCGGCTTGCAACAGAATCGCCCGCGCCTTGCTTCTGCTGATGATGACATCCGGGGCAGTGGGTGGGGCTTCCCGCCGGTTTTACTACCGGTCCTTGCGAACCGGTCTGAACCGGGGGCAACCCACCACTGATTCTGACCAGTTCTGGAGAACTGGTAGCGGAAATTTTGAGTAGTTTGGAGAACCGGTAGTAAAAATTCTGACTGGCCCCATCCCTGTCTATTCTCTGCCACCCAAGTCCCAGCTGATCGGGAGGAAATGGGGATTTTGCAGTAACCTTCCCCTGGATTGGGGACGGATTGGAGATTTTACAGTATCCTTCCCCTGGAGTGGGGTGGGAATGGAGATTTTACAATATCCTTCACCTGCCACGCCCAACAAGCCATGTCATGCCCACCACGCCACATCCACAGAACCGGTAGTAAAAAATTTTGAAACCCACCACTGGGGTGGACCATGTGTACGCAGGTACAATGGACACACCGTAAATCATCAATACATTTGCCTTATATTCTCTAGTACCGTTACAAATTTACCTTCCACCTTTCCTTCATTGAATTAGTAATTATGATGTCACAACCTATCCGAAGTGTCTAAAATGAATACATTATCTCCAGAAGTGATATTCAGTTGGTTAAGACTGATTTTCCTGAACTGGTGGTGGAAATTTCAGCTGGGCCCGCCCACTTGCCCTGCCTCTAGGCCAGGGGTGGGCAAATGTGGCTCTTTTACAACCTGTGGACTTCAACTCCCAGAATTCCTGAGACAGCTGGCTCAGGAATTCTGGGAGTTGAAGTCCACAGGTTGTAAAAGAGCCACATTTGCCCACCCCTGCTCTAGGCCGTCTTATTTAGGCACGTTTTTGAGGCTGGGTGCATGCGTTCCCACCCCACTCTGGGGCCAGCCAGAGGTGGTATTTGCTAGTTCTCTGAGCTACTCAAACTTTCCGCTACCGGTTCACCAGAACCTGTCAGAACCTGCTGAATTTCACCCCTGCAAATACTGGAAGACTGCTATCATGTTACCCCTGGTCCCTCTTTTTCTCTAAGCTGGCCATATCCAATCCCTGTAACCGTTCTTCATATGTTTTAGTCTCCAGGCCTTTGATCATCTTACTTGCTCTTCTTTGCATTTTTTCCAAAGTCTGAATATCTTTTGTGTAAGGTGGTGACCAAAACTGGATGCAGCATTCCAGGTGTGGCCTTACTAAAGATTTATCAAGCATACTAATACTTCAAGTGATTTTGATTCTGGGCCTCTGTTTATATCACCTGTTTATATTTTGTATAATGTTTGGTAGAAAGGAATTGGGAGAACTGGAATTCAGTACCTTCCATGGACTGAAGCAGTCATGTATGAGCCACTAGTTTTCATTCATTCTCACCTGTAATCATTATTATATCTATGTTTATTTTTGCAGTATTGAGTGTTAAGCATGCTATCCCGATCATAATGGGAGCCAATATTGGGACTTCGGTTACAAACACCATTGTGGCACTGATGCAGGCTGGTGACAGGAATGAATTCCGAAGGTATCACATTCTTATCTTAAGACATGCTAATAGCAGTAAGGGTAATAGCCAAGAAAGACAACCCAAGAAAACCTATAAAATTAGTACAAATGTAAATGTTTATACCATCTGTTATAACAATCTTGAGGGACGCGGTGGCTCAGTGGCTAAAGACACTAAGCTTGTTGATCGAAAGGTCGGCAGTTCAGCGGTTCGAATCCCTAGTGCCGTGTATTGGAGTGAGCTCCCATTCCTTGTCCCAGCTTCTGCCAACCTAGCAGTTCAAAAGCACGTAAAAAATGCAAGTAGAAAAAGAGGGACCCTCTTTGGTGGGAAGGTAACAGCGTTCCGTGCGCCTTTGGCGTTGAGTCATGCCAGCCACATGACCACGGAGACATCTTCGGAGATGGCTCTTTGGCTTTGAAATGGAGATGAACACCGCCCCCTAGAGTCGGGAACGACTAGCGCATACGTGCTAGGGGAACCTTTACCTTTACCTTTAATAACAATCCTGGTCAGTCCTCATCTTCCAACAGTTCATTTAGCGACCATTCAAAAATCACACTGAAAGAAGTGACTTTTGACTGTTTTTCACAATTAATTAATTAATTAATTAATTGTAAGTTGTCAAACAAAAATGAAAATAGGAATAATATAAAAATACAATGACAGGGATGATAGGCACATTAGTGCTCTTATGCATGCCCCTCTATGGACCACTTAAGTATGAAGTGAGGTCCACAGAAGCCAATTTGTGACTAAAACTATGAAAATTTGTAGCTGAGACAACCAGATCAGGTAGGGCATTCCAGACTTTGACAACTCTATTATGAAAATTGTATTTTTTACAGTCAAATTTAGAACGAGTTGCATTAAAGCAGTTGTTCGCACGCGGATTATTGCGATTAAAACAAACAAAAAAATCATTTACAAGTACAACATTACTACGTACAATTTTGTATGCAATGCCTAAGTCTGAACGCAAGCAACACAATTCCAAGTTATCCAAAATTGAAACCCGCTCGATTGTACTAATTAACAACCATTGCAGTATCCCCGTGGTCACGTGATCAAAATTCAGACTTTGGGCAAGTGACTCATATTTATGACGGTCGCACTTGTCCAGGTCCCTTTTGCGACCTTCTCACAAGCAAAATCAACAGGGAAGCCAGATTCACTTAACAATCGTGTTGTTAACTTAATAACTGCAGTGATTCATTTAACAACAGTGGCAAGAAAGGTCGTAAAATGGGACAAAACTCATTTAACGGCTATCTGTACATAGATGCAATAAAACTACTTCATAAAAAGCTAATTATATGTTGTGACCTAGGCTTACTGAGTCATTGCAATACCCAATTAGTCCCAAAAAACCTATTTTATTGTAACAGCTGAGAATTACATTCATTCCCAGCTGAGTCCCAATTAGTTGCAAAACAAGTCCTTCGGAAGAAGTCCTTCGGGATAATCACCAACCTTTATCTCCCTTGACACTCTGCCAAAGGCCTTACTTGGCAAAGGCCCCACAAAGTTCAGAAACAAACAAGAGATGCTGACTGGAAACAGATTGAGCAACGTTGCTTTCCTACAAAGAGCCCACGAGCCTTTGCTGCTCTTTTAAGCCTTGTGGGAGGGGCCAATCATCTCCTGGCCTTACTCCTGAGTCGTCCCTTTTGCTTTAGCTGCTCTTGCCTTCTGGCAGCTCTGCGCATGTGTGCACTAGGAACAGGCTCCTCCTGTTCCTCTGCCTCTCTGCTATCCGCCTCTGGAGGCTCCGGAGTCTGCGCATCTCTCCCCGATGGCCCTGGCCCCATCTCTGCCTCCGACGCAGAGCCCTCGTCCGGGCCTTCCCCAGACTCCAGGACTGACCCATGGCCCTCCCCAGCCTCCTCACTGTCCAACTCCACTGCCAACTCCGCAGGCTGCTGTCAGACCACAACACTTCCTTCTGTATCTCCAATACAACCATTTAAAAAAGAAAAAATACTTCCACATCTCCCATTGGTGAACTGATGGTAATGTTGGCTTGCTTGCTTGGTCCATCAGACGGGGCCATTTCCATGGGGAATCAGGTCGAGCTTTTGCTCCATTCAGTCGCCTCAACTCCACCCTGAATAAAGGGATTAAAAGGTTCTAAAAAGAAAAGAAAAAATCAATTTGGCCAGAAGAGCAACAAACCTGATCAATTATCATCCTGTTTTCCCATTCCATTCTTATTCCAGAAAATCCATGAAGCAAAGAATATAGCAGGAATCCTCTACCTGGCTATGTTGTCAATCATACTTTTGAAGAAAAAGAATATATTATTTTTGTTGAACCTCTTTTATGTCGTTGGTTGCCTTTCTGATGATCGCTCTCTGTCTGTCTGTCTCCAGGGCCTTTGCGGGTGCCACTGTCCACGATTTCTTTAACTGGCTTTCCGTGTTTGTACTGTTGCCCATTGAAGTTATTTCTCAGTATCTCTTCCGCCTGACCAGCCTTATTGTGGACTCATTTCAGCTGGAAAGCGGGGAAAATGCCCCTGAATTGCTAAAAGTCATCACGGATCCCTTCACAAAGCTCATCATCCAGGTAAATTCTTCCCTTATTTATGTAATGTTTAGTAGGACCGGTTGTTCAGAACCCTCTTACTCCTTCACTAATACAATGCTAGGAATGAAAGAAAAAAGCACCCCATAATATCCATGGAGATTCTCAGCCATCCTGGTCGTGGTGGTCCCAAAAGTGCTCAACTGGACTTTCTGGTTTTTCTTTGATGTTTCACTTCTCATCCAAGAAACAACTACTACTACTTCTTCTTCTTCTTCTTCTTCTTCTTCTTCTTCTTCTTCTTCTTCTTCTTCTTCTTCTTCTTCTTCTTCTTCTTCTTCTTCTTCTTCTTCTTCTTCTTCTTCTTCTCCTTCTCCTTCTCCTTCTCCTTCTCCTTCTCCTTCTCTTCCTTCTTCCTTCCTTCCTCCTCCTCCTCCTTTTTCTTCTTCTTCTTCTTCTTCCTCTCCTCCTCCTTCTCCTCCTCCTCCTTCTTCTTCCTTCTTCCTTCTCCTTCTCCTTCTCTTCCTTCTTCCTTCTTCCTTCTTCCTTCCTTCCTCCTCCTCCTCCTTTTTCTTCTTCTTCTTCCTCTCCTCCTTCTCCTCCTCCTCCTTCCTCCTCCTCCTCCTCCTTCTTCCTTCTTCCTTCTCCTTCTCCTTCTCCTTCTCCTTCTCCTTCTCTTCCTTCTTCCTTCCTTCCTCCTCCTCCTCCTTTTTCTTCTTCTTCTTCCTCTCCTCCTTCTCCTCCTCCTCCTTCCTCCTCCTCCTCCTTCTTCTTCCTTCTTCCTTCTCCTTCTCCTTCTCCTTCTCTTCTTCCTTCTTCCTTCTTCCTCCTCCTCCTTCTTCTTCTTCCTCTTCTCCTCCTCCTCCTCCTCCTCCTTCCTCCTTCCTGTTTCTTCCTTCTTCTCAAGAAGCTTTATGATGAGAAGTGAAATGTCTTCAAAGAAAAAACAGTGTCAAGTTTCCGAAAGATGCCCTAATTAAAAGCCCACTTGCCTCTTGAAGACAGTTGTTTGCATATTCTTTGCAGCATGTTTCTCAACAATAAAAAATTAATTTTCATTGTTTTAATTTTCTGAAACGTCAAACAAGATGTCCAACGAGACTTCGAAGATTCGACAAGTCTAAGAATCTAAAGAGATGTATATGGGTGAAGACTTAGTTGGGATCCTGAAGTTGGAAAGACAGTTGTTTCCATGTTCTTTGCAGCATGCTTCTCAACTATAAAACTCATAAAATTTATGGAGTGCTTGTCGCAAAGGTGCTTTTTCAAGAGGCAGCTGGACTTCCTTTGTTTTTCCTTGAAGACATTTCGCTTCTCATTCAAGAAGCTTCTTCAGTTCTGATTGGATGGTGGGGAATGAACGGACTCCAAGTGGCCTCAACGACTCTCAAAGAGAGTACTAACAATCAGAGGACTGCAAGGAATATAAACCCTTCCGTTCTCCCCCCATTCAGTCGGAACTGAAGAAGCCTTTCTGGTGAGAAGTGAAAAGTCTTCAAGGAAAAACAAAGTAAGTCCAGTTGCCTCTTGAAAAAACTCCTTTGGGACAAGCACCCCGTGAATTTTATGGATTTTATTGTTGAGAAGCGTGCTGCAAAGAATATGCAAACTGCCTTTCCAACCTCAGGATCCCAAATAAGTCTTCACCCATATAAATCTCTTTAGATTCTTGATACCTAATTCTAAGATTCATAGACTTGTTGAATCTTCAAAGCCTCATTGATGTTTCAGAAAATTAAAACCTTCTACTCTAGATAACTAATATCATTGCCACACAGATATTTCAGACTTATTATCTTCTTTTTGGGGAAAAGAAAAATCTTCCTGGAATCATATTCTTCCTTCTCCTTTGAAAGGTTGGAAGAATTATGCGATTCTAATGCTGCTTCTGTTGATTTAATCCAAGGGTCAGCAACCTGTGGCCCTGGAGCCGCATGTGGCTCTTTTATCCCTCTGCTGCGGCTCCCTGTTCCTGGTCAGCTCCACAATTGATAGGACTTTTGGTTAGGACAGGTAGAGGAAAAAGGATGCCACTCTAGGAAGAGATTCTATGGTGGGGGAACTGGACTTCCGGTCGGCTCCATAATTCAATGGGGGGGTTCCGGTTAGGACCTTTGTGGCTCTTTGTTTAAGGTTGCCAACCCCTGATTTAATCCAACATTATTATCCTTGTTCTGTGCTGGCAATCCTGGGTTTTTTGGGCTTTTTTTGTACAGCATACATTTCTTTTTTTAAAAAAATGGGTTTTAACAATTAAACAATTCTTATTCAATTCTTGTGCATGACTGTCACCATTTACATATCATCACACTAATGTTCTCCTATACTCTATATCATTTTACAGAATCTACTAACTGTTATTTCCCTTTTTTTTTCTATCTTCAGTCCAATTATACCATTTCTCCCATATTATGTAAAAATCCGAATCCATCAGTTCTTTCAGTTCCAATATGATTTTATCCATCTCGGCACAATCTAATATCTTTCTAATTATTAAATCTTTGGAGGGTATGTTTGAACTTCTCCAACATTGCTCAAATGCCAATCTTGCCACCGTTGTCATACGTAGAATAATATATGTTTTTGTTTTTTCATATTTCTTTTTCATTATTCCTAGAAGAAACAATTCTGGTGTATATTCTATCTGGAAGCCCGTTGTATGTATTTTTGTACAGGATACATTTCATTCTGGGCACTCAGAGAAGCCAAATTAATACAATAACACACAAAACAACAACACAAGAGCAGCTTCTTCTATTGAAATACCACAATGCGTGTTTCGTAACATTAGTCTATTCTAATCTTCCAAGCTTGTCCTGAAGATCAGAATAAACGGGAAACAAACAACAAAAACATTTCTTGGTCACGATAGAGCAGAGGTCCCCAATCCCCCGGGCCGTGGCCTCTTTGCAACTGGGCCACGCAAGCGGTGGGCCGGCGCGCACACTCATGCACGTGGGGTTCATCTTGCAGTCGAGTTGTGTGTTTATGCACATATGCGCTGGCCCACCAGCCTGCCACTACACTGCCCAGCCCGATCGTTGCCGAGATCCTTTTTGCAAATAAGTTGTATTTTATTTTGAGGTCGTGTTAACTTTTTCAAACCATTGGCTGGCCTTTTTGGAAAAGGCAAGGCAGGAGAAAATGAATCTGATGTAATATGCGTTCTTCAATTGATCCAATAAATGGTATTTCCATTTTTTTTTTTTTGCTTCCCTCTGATTAACAGCTCGATAAATCGGTCATCAGTGCAATCGCTACAGGTGATGAATCGGCAAAAAACAAAACGCTGGTGAAAGTTTGGTGCAAAACGAAAACGAGCTTGGTGAGTGTTGAGTTAAGGGGTCATTTGATGCAGATAAGAACCTGGCATATCGCTGAATTAGTCACTTTTCTCTTTCTCTCTGATAACTATTAATCAGTGAACGAAACCGTAACGGTGATAATGTGTGATAATGTTCTGGGTATTCATTCCTCTAGAAAATCCAGCCTGTCTATTGTTTTTGGAAAGGGCATATAACTAGAGTTTATAATATAAATAAGTAATGGGATGCAGGGTCTTAGTGGCTAAGACGCTGAGATTGTCGATCGAAAGGTCGGCAGTTCAGCGGTTCGAATCCTGAGTGAGCTCCCGTTCCTTGTCCCAGCTTCTGCCAACCTAGCAGTTCGAAAGCAGGTAAAAAATGTAAGTTGAAAAATAGGGATCACCTTTGGTGAGAAGGGAACAGCGTTCCGTGCGCTTTTGGCGTTGAGTCATGCCGGCCGCATGACCATGGAGACGTCTTCGGACAGCGTTCGGCTTTGAAACGGAGAGGAGCACCGCCTCCTAGAATCAGGAACGACTAGCACATATGTTTGTGAGGGGAACCTTTACCTTTATATAAATAGAATATCATACAGGTAGTCCTTGATTTACAACAGTTCATTTAGTGACGGTTCCAAAGTTACAACAGCACTGAAAAAAACATATGCCGATTTTTCACAGTTATGACCTTTGCAGCATTTCCCCATGGTCACGTGATCAAAATTCAGAGGCTTGCCAGCTGGTTCAGATTTATGACGGTCACTGTGTGTTGACCATGGGGTCACGTGATCCCCTTTTGCAACCTTCTAACAAATGAAGTCCGTGAGGAAGACAGATTCGCTTAACAACCGGGTTACTAATTGCAGGGACTCACTTAACAACAGAGACAAGGCAGGCGGTAAAATGGGGCAAAAACTCACTTAACAAATGTCTCGCTTAAGAGCAGAAATGTTGGGCTCGACTGCGGTTGTAAGTCGAGGACTACCTGTACTGACCTTTGATCTCCTAGAATCTGAATATACGCATAAATATATCCAGCCTGAAGAATGCTGAATATTATAAAAATTCAAAGAGTAGAGAAGCCAGGAGGAGGAGGAGGATTGTGGAGTCCTTGGTGCTCTCTAAGCTTGGTGGTTTTGCAATATCCTTCCCCTGGAGTGGGGAGGGAATGGAAATTTGCAATATCCTTCCCTTGGAGTGGGGTGGGAATGGAGATTTTGCAATATCCTTCCCTTGAAGTGGGGTGGGAATGGAGATTTTGCAGTATCCTTCCCCTGGAGTGGGGTGGGAATGGAGATTTTGCAGTATCCTTCCCCTGGAGTGGGGTGGGAATGGAGATTTTGCAGTATCCTTCCCCTGGAGTGGGGTGGGAATGGAGATTTTGCAGTATCCTTCCCCTGGAGTGGGGAGGGAATGGAGATTTTGCAGTATCCTTCCTGTGCCACACCCACCAAGCCACGTCCACCAAGCTACACCACGCCCACCAAGCCACGCCCACAGAACCAATAATTTAAAAAAATTGGATTTCACCACTGACAGGCGATTTTGTTTGAAGACCTGCAAAGGCCCTTCCAGCCTCTTATTCTTTGAACATTTTACGGTGATGGGGTGAGGTTGGGAGGTAGAAAAAGGGCCAACATGGAAGAGTCCATAATTCCATAATTTCCACTGCTGAGGTGAATTCTTTTTGGCTGTCATGTTCGGTTTCGAATAATAATAAAAGTGTCTAAATCAGCATAACATGAATAGACTGAGTTTCATCGAACGATTTTATGTCAATGCCTAGGTTGAACGGAATATGACCGTCCCAGCATCTGAAAACTGCACGTCTCCAGATCTTTGCTGGACCGGTGGAAATATGACCTGGACCGTCAAAAACGTTTCGGATACACAGTATCTCGAAAAATGTAAGGAAGGGGGTGGCCTTATTTCTCTGAAGATATAAGATCAAGGGTGAAATGCTCCTGGTTCGGACCGGATCGCTCGATCCGGTAGCGATGGAGGCGGGTGGTTCGGAGAACCGGTAGCAAAAATTCCTGCCCCCCCCACGCCCCATGCACAGCTGAGCCACACAATCATCAGAGGCTTTTTTTTTTTTACTTTTAAAAGCATTTTTTCTATAACTTCTTCAGCCGAAAAAATGCTTTTAAAAAAATAGCCTCTGATGATCGCACGGCTCAGCTGGGATCGTCAAAGGCTTTTAAAAGCATTTTTTAAAAAATGCTTTTAAAAGCCTCTGATGATCCCAGCTGAGTTTCCTGATCGGTAGAGGCTTTTTTTTCTTTTAAATGTCTCTGACGATCCAAGCTGAGTTGCCTGATCATCAAAAGCCTCTGCCGATCAGGCAACTCAACTGGGATCGTCAGAACCTTTTGAAAGCATTTTTTTTAACGCCGAAGAGGTTGTAGAAAAAATGGTTTTAAAAGTTTAAAAAAAATTGGCCACGCCCACTCAGTCACATTACCCCCACCCACCCACCAAGCCACGCCCACAGAACCCACAGAACCCACAGAAATTTAGTAACAAATTTTAGATTTCACCACTGTATAAGATCCGTTGTCAAAACAAGGGATGACCAGATATGACGCTAGGAAAATGTCAGGTTGGAGAGGGGGTTTATATAATCCAAGACACTTCATTGCTGGAATTAAGAAGAAGGTGGCAGCCATCCTGTTAGAAGGTCAACCGGATCACTCGCGTCTTTGGATGGTGGCCAAAGAACCTCCCGAAGTAGGAGCAGATCCTAAACATCCACCATTTGTAACCACAAGTAGCAGGTTCCTTTTAGGAGATATAAATTGAGCCAGAAATACCACTATGAAAGATCTCCTGTTTAAGGCAACTAATGACCTAATGCCCTAATGACCGGCTGGGTGGGCGTGGCCAGGGTGGGCATGATCAGGGGGTGTGACAGGTGGCACTTGGCCTCCTGCACCCCCCTGGGAGCAAAAATGTGCTGCAGGGGGGGGAACGTCCTGTCCTCGTGCCCTGTTTGGGGCCTAGGAGGCCTCCCTGAAGCCTCCTGGGAGCAAAAACAGGGCACGTGGGGACTCCTGGAAGGGACGGGGAGGGGCGGGGCCAGCCAGCAATTTATCGATTCACCCGAACCGGCCTAAACCGGCTGAATGCCACCACTGTGCAGTTCCATACACTGTTCTCCAACATAGAGAAAGAGAACAGGAATTGCAGCTGTTTTCTCCTTGTCTGACGATGTTATGTGGTCACATTTCGGCCCCAACGGGATATAAGTTGCTTAGCATTTGTTGACTTGTCTCTTCTCGTTCCACAGGCAAGCACATTTTTGTAGGATCTCAGCTCCAGGATCTGGCCATTGGTCTCATCCTGCTCGCATTCTCTTTACTGGTCCTTTGCACTTGCTTGGTATTGATTGTTAAACTGCTGAACTCGGTCCTGAAAGGACAAGTCGCAAATGTCATCAAGAAAACACTCAATACTGGTAAGTATTTCGTCTGGGTTTTTTTTTTTCTTTATTTTCGGCATCTAATTTTTTTCCCCATTAATTTTGTTTTCAACAAAAAGAGAGGAAAAAAAAGCAAGGGAATATAAAGAAAGGAAGGGAGAAAAAGAATAAGCCAGGGAGAAAAGCAAAAAAACGTGCCAGAAATGAAACAAAGGTTGAACCAAAATTGTAAAAAAAAAAAAGTGCAAAAATAGTTTTAAAAAGATAATTAAAAAGTGGCTTCTTCCTAGCAGTTATTAGGTCAAAAGTATTTTTTTGGAATACAGTAGAGTAGAACAGAATGAAGTTCATAATAGAGTAGAGTAGAATGAAGTTCATAATAGAGTAGAGTAGAGTAGGGTAGGGTAGGGTAAGGTAGGGTAGGGTAGGGTAGGGTAGGGTAGGGTAGAGTAGAGTAGAGTAGAGTAGAGTAGAGTAGAGTAGAGTAGAGTAGAGTGAAGTTCAGAATGGAATGGAATGGAATGGAATGGAATGGAACGGAATAGGATAGAATAGAGTTGAGTTGAGTTGAGTTGAGTTGAGTTGAGTTGAGATGAGTTGAGTTGAGTAGAGTAGAGTAGAGTAGAGTAGAGTAGAAAAGAGTAGAATGAAGTTCAGAATGGAATGGAATGGAATAGAATAGAATAAAGTAGAGTAGAGTAGAGTAGACTAAAGTAGAGTAGAGTAGAGAATGAAGTTCAGAGTAGAGTAGAGTACAGTAGACCTTCCAACTCTGTTATTCTGTTATAAATATTGAAGACAATGGATTAGGTAGAAAGAACCTGCTACATAAATCTAGCATCTTTTATTTCTCTGTTTTCCAGATTTTCCGTTTCCGTTTTCTTGGGTAACTGGTTATCTGGCTATGCTGGTAGGAGCTGGGATGACCTTCATTGTTCAAAGCAGCTCAGTCTTCACCTCTGCTATCACTCCTCTTGTTGGTAAGAGCTTCATGAAATGTTTGTAGCATAAAGGGCTTTTTGTTATTATGTTTTGTGTGTGCATTTACACAAAGTAGAATCTCTCTTATCTTTCATTTCCTGGGTTGATTTGCAACAGGATAGCTTCTATATTTTATACAATCGTCCTTGACCTTCAGCGCTTCATTTAGTGACCGTTCGAAGCTACAGCGGCACTGAAAAAAAGGGACGTATGACCATTATTCACACTTATGACCATTGCAGCATTTCCATGGTCACATGATCTACATTTGGGTGCTTGACCGCTGACTCATATTTATGACGGTTGCAGTGTCTCGTAGTCTCCTTTTGTGGCCTTCTGACAAGTCAAGTCAATGGAGGAACCGGATTCACTTAATAACCGGGTTACTACCTTAACAAGTGCACTAAGGCTGAGTCAACCTTGAACTGAGTTTGCCTGCAATACTGCACTCTAACCACTGTGCCACCACAGCTCCTCTCTATCACCGATTTGCTTCGACTGTTAGTAGTTCAGATTCTTTTAGAGCGCTTAAGCTTGCAAATAAACCTTTATATTTATTTGAACTGCCTGGATTTCCCCACATTTGACAGCAAGCATCCTACTCTGATTTAGAATTGTGGACTCTGGGAAAGCCACTCGCTCAATTGATGAAGCGTTTTGAACTCTAGGGCATTATCTAAAATTACAATCAAACGATGCAATTCCTCCCGTTTTCTTCCCCTCAGGAATTGGGGTTATAAGCATAGAACGGGCCTACCCACTGACCTTGGGATCGAATATTGGGACAACAACAACAGCTATTCTAGCTGCAATGGCCAGCCCTGGGAACCGACTGAAATATTCCTTACAGGTGAGCACTTTTTGATATTCGAAAGCCTCTTCTGTTGAAAGAACATATAATTCAACTACCGTGTTTCCCCGAAAATAAGACCCTGTCTTATATTTTTTTCAACCCCGAAATATGCGCTTGGCCTTATTTTCAGGGAGGTCTTATTATTTTGGGGCGCGTGGAGCACCACCTTTAGAGCGCTCCATAGCATTGGACCAGGGTATTTAGGAGACCGCCTTCTGCTACCAATAGCCTCTCACCGACCAGTACGCTCCCATAGAGAGGGGCTCCTCAGGGTGCCGTCGGCCAAACAGTGTCGACTGCCGGCCCCCAGGGGGAGAGCCTTCTCTGTGGGGGCACCTACCATCTGGAACGAGCTCCCCCCAGAGATACGGAGGATCCCGGACCAGGGGGAGACCCTTCTCTGTGGGGGCACCTACCATCTGGAACGAGCTCCCCCCAGAGATACGGAGGATCCCGGATCTGCGCACGTTTCGTCGTGCTCTCAAAACTTTTTTATTTCAGCAGGCTGGCCTGGCCTAACTCTCCTCTTTTAAATTTTTTAAATCGTTTGATTTGTTTTATAAACTCGGTGTTTTAATCTGTGTTTCGGCCAAAATATTTAATAATTTTAAGGGACTTTTAATGTTTGTATTATCTGTATTTTATCTCGGCTGTTCACTGCCCTGAGTCCTCCGGGAGTAGGGTGGTATAGAAATTTGATAAATAAATAAATAAAATAAATAAGATGGGGATCCTCTTGCCGTCTTACCTGATTTCCAGCTCTGTGTTTAAATATATTTGGGGAGGGCTTATTTTAGCGCATGTGCTCAAAAGCCCGATTGGGCTTATTAACAGGGGGTGTCTTATTTTCGGGGAAACAGGGTACAATTACAATTCCTATCTCTCAAGTTTTTACTTTGTCTTCAGCCATGACCATTTGCTTTAAGGTCTAAAAAGGCCATCCTTAGTTTGTTCCTTCAAACCAAAGGGTTTAAACTGCTGATTCAGGAAAGAAGCAGAAACTCTTGGTGTTTCTACTTTAGCTACCAACTCAAAAACGCAGCTTGTAGTAAGTGGGAGTAAGCGGATTAGGATTGGAAGAAACACCCGTTTCCAGCCTCCAGAGGGCCTCCGGAGCCTGGGGAGGCCGTTTTTGCCCTCCCGAAGGCTCAAGAAAAGCCTCCAGAGCCCAGGGAAGGGAACCACTCCCACCATGGTGCAGGAGGCTGACTAGGCCATGCCCATCCAGCAACAGAGCAGAGAACCCTTGCTAAAAATTTTGAAGCCCACCCCTGAATGTTATTATGACTATATATCACTCTGGCTCCATACAATCTCCTCTCCCAATTTCCCACAGTAGTAAATGTGGCAGGCCTGAAGATCCAACGAAAAAAATGGTGTCCAAGCGTGATAAATTGCATAGTATGTACATGCGATGCGCTGTCTTGATATTCTTCTGACGTCTCCTTTGAACTCTGTTTTCTTTCCAGATCGCTTTGTGCCATTTCTTTTTCAATATCTCGGGGATCATCCTTTGGTACCCATTTCCTTTTATGCGTATCCCCATTCGCTTGTCCAAAGCTCTGGGGAACATCACCGCCAAGTACCGATGGTTCGCCATTTTCTACCTCCTCTCCTGCTTCTTCTTGATCCCTTTGGCCGTGTTCGGCCTTTCGGTGGCCGGTTGGCCCTACCTGGTGGCCGTGGCTGTCCCCGTTTTCATGGCCTTGATCCTGGTGCTCACCGTCCACCTCCTGCAGAAGAAGAAGCCACATTTGCTCCCGGAGAAGCTCCGAAGTTGGGATTTCCTTCCTCGATGGATGCATTCTTTGCGGCCCTGGGACGAAGTCATAACCGCCGCAGGCGTTGCCTGTGGCAGATATTGTTGCTGCTGCTGCAAACGTTGTCGAAACAAGGAGGCCACCCCGAGCGAAGAAGCCAAGCACACGAAAACGATGGAAGTTCACGAGAACCCCGTATCGCTGGCCGATGAAGAGAACTGTCTTTCCAAAGGCACGAAAGCAGAGAAAGCGGACTTGAGCACCACAGCGTTGTAGCAGAGGGGGAAGTTGAGAATGGAGCTCCAAGGATGGAACGCTTGAGGGGCCTGTCTAGAGGGGAAAAACGGGGAACGTGGGCCAGTGACTTGCACTCAGTGAGAAGATTGAACCAGGGATGGGTAACAACCGTTGTCAGGAACCCTTAAATTGTGTCTAAATCTCAAGACGTGCATTCAAATCATCCGTAAGGTCAAGGCCTTACCTCACATCTGCTCAAGTGAAGTCCTGTACTTGTCTCCAGACTAAGGAAGGCCTCTGGACAAGTACTCCACTTGGTTTTTTTTAGAGATCTATGGGCCAACAGTCCTTCTGCCCATCACTGCTAAGACTCTCTCATTTGCAGTCCTGTAGAAGTCCAATCTACTCCACGTTCTTCAGCATCTGTAGACCCACAAGTAGGACAACTGGTCATAGGCTATATCATATAATATATCACTAGCTGGATCAGGTTTTCAGCAAGAACTTTAAAACTGTATCCCCTCAATCCGATGTTTTGGAGAGTCCAGACCTATGCCATTGTAACATAATGTAATATAGTGTGTACCAGGCAGATCTGTTCAACCAAACGAATCTTCTAAAAACCTTCAAGAAGTGCCGGTTAAGGTGTGCGTTAAAGAAATTATCTCTCCATATATTTTAGTACTGTAGGTTCTGTGGTTTGTGCAATGTATGACTTTTCTAAAGCACTTGTCTTTTTTGGACCTAAATTGTTTGAAGGCTGAATTGAGAGAACAATTGTTGAAGAATTGAGCTGCTGTATCTCCGTAGGATATGTAGGGACACCATTTTTGATTTGTAGACACAAGATAGCGAGGAAGAAAAAGGTACTGGGGTGGGCGGGGCATTCGCAAGGTTTTCTCCTCCTGACAAGATTAAATTATGTAAATAATGTGGTTTTTTTTAAAAGAAGTGAATTGCCCTAAAAATATAACCTTGTGTTCCAGAAGTATTAACTCATGGAACGTCCCAAAGCTGGGTGAGAGGAAGCTTACTGCTCTTACACACAACCTTTTTACCTCTGTTGTCGGGTGTGAGGGGGTCTAAATATGTTCACCGCTCTGTAAATGGATCTAGGACAACTTGCCCTGGCCAACTTGCCCTGGCCAACTTGCCATGGCCAACTTGCCATGGCCAACTTGCCATGGGACAAGAGTTACACGAATATCAAAGAAATGGTGGAATGGAGTCATTACAGAAAAGACATCTAAGGAAGGACAAAATGAAATGCGAACGACAAAAATTAAATTATTTTAAATGATTAAATTGAACTTTTCAAATCGTCCCGTGGCGAGAACTGTGGCGAATTGGCCACGGTGCGTGGGCCACGGTGCGTTGTCCGATTCCACTCTAAACAATAGTTTGTAGCATTATACCAAAATAGTTTGTAGCATTATACCAACCAGCCTTCAGATCAAAGAGAGCCATTTGTAGATAAGGTTCGCGCCCCATATTTGGAGAAGCTCTTTTCACTAAGAGGCTCTTCGGATATTCGGAACGAATTTATACAGAAGAAGTTGCGATTCGTAACTTTGGGTGGCATGTGGAAATAACTCCCCACCGTTTTCGTTTCATGCCACTGAGAAGCCATTTCAGTCAACCAGGATGAAACCTTGGATCCTGAGATTATTGTACGCTCGTGCTGCTGGAAAAGAAAATTAGCATTTTGCTTCAAGGTCACATATTATGTCACCAAGATCAAAAAGAGAACAAATTCATATCTTGAGACGTGCTATGCTCTATTACAGCTTAATGTCCCTTGCATCCAGTTATTATCGTTCTGTTTATTGCCTCGTGGGCTGATTTTCCAACAGCTGATAATGTATCCATCATTTTCCTCATGATGCCATTTATTGCAAAACTATCTACATTTCTTGGAATGTGCTACTATTAAGAATTTTATCTAGATGTAGATAGAAAATTTATTTACTTGGCGATCCAGGCAAAATGCACATACTTGGATCTCTTTTGTCAGAGTCGTTGAGACTTGAAAGGGGTCGGCTTAGGTAGCAATGCAGGCTGGAAGTCTTTATCATGACCTTAATATTTGCAAGAAAAATACAAGGCAAATTCAGCTTTTTTTAAAAAAAAAACAAAACTCTGATAAGTTACAGTGGAGAAACTTCCATTTATTGCTACTGATATCCGTGAAATTTAAAAGTGCTTAAATGTGCATTTCTTGGAAAGCGGAGGAAGTGATCCTGCACCCCAATTTCATGCAGGTTTACTCAGAAGTAAATTCCCTGTGATTCACTGGAAATAACTTAGAATTGAAAAGCAGTTTGGGTGTGTATTTGTACTGGAAAGAGGCCACTTTCTTACAAATGCTTGGACCTGCCAGGGATCGAAGTGAATTTAAGAAAGCTGAAGATCTAACCAACTTAGAAAGGATAGAAACTATTTGTAGATATTTGGGTGGTTTGTTCTCCGGACTTGTTGTTTTGCTTCCGAACGTTTTATCTCCGGACGAGGTGACCTCCTCAATGGGACTTTGGTTGAAGTATCTCGGTTCTTCTCCGCTTTTATTGATCTCATGTGGTTGGTGGTTTGTATGACCAGCTGGTCACGCCGTGTGAAGGTCACCAGGTGAGATCAATAAAAGCGGAGAAGAACTGAAACAAGACACTTCAATGAAACATTTGGCAATCTGGAGAACAAACTGTCACCATTTCATCAAAGTTATGCAGAAATGGATTCATTTCGATGCAATATCATAGGCGTGAAGTTTCTACGGTATTAATAATAATCGGCACCTGGCAGAAACAGAATGACACAACCAAAATAAAGCACTTATAAAACCAGGGGTGTAGGGCGAGGGGAGGAAGAGTCTGAAGAATCAAAATGGCGGCTGCTACAACTTTGCAATCAAGTCGCACCTGTTTTTGATGGGAACTTTTACTCTATCTTTCTTATGATAATGTTGCTTGTTTGGGGAGCAAAATAATTTCTTCACGCTCAATCATTAATATTAGCAGTGGGGGGGGTGGTCGTTCATATTTGTTAAACAGAATACTGACACTCAATTCCGTAGACTTTCGGTCTTCTGAAAAACTTCTCAGAAGAATAGAAAAATGTCTTTGTATGGATCTCTTGCTTTCTGGTTGACCGATTCTGATGCTGTAACTCAGTCTACCTCTTGTTCCCTTTGGTGGAATCGTGGGAAGTGGGAAGGCTTTCCAAGCAAAATGAAATTGGATTTTCAAGGGCCAAAATGGCGGGTGGATTAAGGATTACAGCAGCTGAAGTCAACTGACGGTTGAAGAACTAGCAGCCACGTTCACCAAAGTTGAGAAGCAGAAAATGTTTTGGGGCTGATTTAATATTATTTTATGTGGAACCGGGCAGAAGCATAAGAAGGGGAGTAAACTGGACAAGAATAGGATTAGAAAAGAGAGAATACACTTAACGTTTATGCATAATCAAATATTACATCTCTCGGCTTTATGAATCAATATTTTAGCTCTTCAGCGGTGTTTTATTGGAGGAATGAATCAATTTATCAATTAAATTGATTCATTAATTCCATTAATTCTATCGTTTGTTACTGGATGGATAATGGTTGTGTTTTACAATCCCTATGTAGAGAAATATACCTAGTACTGATAGAACATAAACGTAACCAAGAACCTGGTTTTATGTCTTCGTAACTTAATCTGGTGATTGGAAACCAACTTTTCCTTCCTAAGGTGGAAGGAAGTTGGAAAATTGAATCAGCAGGGAAACAAAAGAGTTGTTTTGAACAGGGAAGATGGGGAAACGAAGTCAAGTCCCATAATTGCTACCATCACCACCAATTTCCTAGAACATTACGTTGATGGTGGCCATCCCACCAGTGACTCTGTCGATGGTCTTCAAAGTTGAAGCACTACAACACTCCTGTGGCATCTCCTGCTTCATAATTATAGAATTATATTGATTTTATAGAGCTGCCCACTCTGAAAGACATGTGATAGGAACTGGGGATGCAACTAGCTGTTGAAGTTTGCCATGATACAATTCCAAATGTTTAGTTCAATGTCTTTAGTTGATTGTATGACTTGTTTTACAACCATCCAATGAACATAGCCAGCTTTAATCCCAAACAGGAGCAGATTGTCTCATTAGGGTCATCAGATATGGAAGTAGGTTTTGGTCAGCGGGTGAAATTTGAATCTGGAGATAGTCTTGAAGGCTTTTTGATCAGATGTTCAGAGCAAGACAACTTGCTGCAACCATGGTCCTTCCTGCTTTCTAAAGTTGTAGCTCAGATGGGAAGATGGCTTCCATCTCTTGTAACGTCTCTCCATCAGCCTCAACGTAACCATCTTGTACATACTAACAGTAGAAAAGAGGGGGAAAAATGATGAAAGGACCCACAAGTTCAACTGTTCGTCAACATCCGTTTCACACGTAATTTCCCCGTCTCTCCTGTCCAATCATGAATGCAAAAATGAAAGGAATGCATTTCCTTTCTCCAACCTGGTGCTCTCTTGTTAACTTGAAGTTTGCTTGCTGGGATATGAAAGTAGCTGCAGTAGAATACAATAGGCAAGTTTCCAGATTCAGGGAAATCTAGGTGTCCTCCAGAGTCCCCTCTGAAAACATCGGATTATGGTAACCTCATCTCTTTTTAAGCATTTCCCATTATTATTTATAATGTTGGTTGTTGTTGTTTTTTTTAGTGTACAGTTTTGCATATGTTCTCTAAGGATCCCTGCTTGTGAAATTTGAATTATGTATTGCGTATTTTACAATGTTGTGGTGTTTAAAATAGCTTTGGGTTGTCCTATTTTAGAAAATGAGTGGGAATATTGCTTGGTTTAATAGGATTTGTTGAAAAAGCAAAAAAAAAAAACCCCTCTCTGTCATGCTTTACCATTTCTGTGATGCATTAAAATATTGAGCTATATATATATATTTTTACATCTTAGTCCCTTTGGCATTTGTTTGTTTTTGTAACGAGGGTTCTTCCTTAAACTGTGGATAAAACTATGAATGACCAATAATGTAAAACGGAATGATATTGTAATTCAGCATGGTTTTTAACTCATTGGAAAAGAACGACAGGATATTGAATGCAATATCGAAAAGGGAACATTAAAAGATTTTTAAAAGACCATAAACGCAGAAACTCTATTTTTATAAAACCCTTCAGATATAATAATGAAGTATTATTTTATATCATTATCTGTGCGTTTCATTTATAGCCATACATACATGTACATACATTTATTTTCCACTACTTAGATTGCTACTCATTCATTGTTCATTCATTCATTCATTCAATCAATCAATCAATCAATCAATCAGGGGGCTTTCAACTCCTGGACAAGACAAGGGTGGGGAGGAAACAGGTAGTCCTTGAATTACGACCACAATTGACCCCAAATGTTGCTAAATGAAACATTTGTCTAGTGAGTTTTGCCCTTTTTAGTGACCTTTCTTGCCACAGTCGTTCAGTCAATCATTGCGGTTAAGTTAGTGACACGGTTGTTAAGTGAATCTGGCTGCCCCTGTGGACTTTGCTTGTCAGAAGCAGAGATCACCTGATCCCGGGAACGCTGCCATATGAACCAGCTGCCGAGCGCCTGGGTTTTGATCAGGTGACTATGGGAATGCTGCAACAGTCATAAGTGTGAAAAATGCTCACAAGTTCCTCTTTTTTTTTCAGTGCCATAACTTTGAATGGTCACTAAATGAACTGTTGTAAAGTCGAGGACTCCCTGTATCTGGCCCAGGGTTACTCAGCTTGTTTTGTACCTAAGGTGGGACTAATTTTCTGACAGTGAGAACTGTCAATCAGTGGAACAACTTGCCCCCAGAAGTTGTGAATGCTAAAACACTGGAAGTTTTTAAGAAGAGATTGGACAACCATTTGTCTGAAGTGGTGTAGGGTTTCCTGCCTAAGCAGGAGGTTGGACTAGATGACCTCCAAGGTCCCTTCCAACTCTGTTGTTCTGTCGTGTTCTGTCCTATTGTGTCCTGTCCTGTCCTGTCCTATGCTATGCTATGCTATGCTATGCTATGCTATGCTATGCTATGCTATGCTATGCTATGCTATGCTATGCTCTCCTATTCTACTCTACTCTACTCTACTCTACTCTACTCTTCATTATTCTATTCTATTCTATTTTCCAATGTTATTCTGCTCTGCTCTGCTCTGCTCTGCTCTGCTCTGCCCTGCCCTGCCCTGCCCTGCCCTACCCTACCCTACCCTACCCTACCCTACCCTACCCTACCCTATCCTATCCTATCCTATCCTATCCTATCCTATCCTATCCTATCCTATCCTATCCTATTTTATGTCAGGGTTCTATTCTATTCAGATTCTCAGCTAACATGACCCATCAAGACCCATCATCTGACAGTGACCCACACCTGACCCATCACAAGTTCCATCACAAGACCCTGACTTGATGTAACCCATACCTGACCCATCACAAGACTCTCACCTGACATGACCCCCACCTGACGTGACCTCCCCATCACAAGACCTACTGATCACATGAACCTCTTAAGAACAGAAGAACACCGACACTCACATCCCCTAATTCTGCTGATGTTACCCAGCCAGGTAACAAAATGTTCGGAAACCAACCCACAAACATCAAGAATGAACCTTCACCTACATCCTATACCCCAAGCTACAGATATTCGCCACTATTGCATATCTAAGCTTATTATAAAAACCCTTTTCATCAGCTGGCTCTGGGCTTCTCACTGTCTAGTAGTCATGTTTTTTTAAAAAAAAGTATTTAAACTACATAGGTCTTGTGTATTTATCTTCCTAGCTACGTTTTATTACTCCTTTCCAATCAAGAAACTGTTGACACCGTGTTTTCCGAGTCTAGTATCTACAATTTGACGTCATTACAGCTGTCGCGGTGGCCTTCCATACCCAAGCACCTGGTTATTATGGTGATTTCTGCAAATAAAATAAGATCACACCGTTTCACATGAGCGTAAACATGCCCTCAAGGGTCAGAAGTTACATAACCGTGATTTATTTATTTATTTATTTATTTATTTATTTATTTATTTATTTATTTATTTATTTATTTATTTATTTATCAAATTTCTATACCGCCCTACTCCCGGAGGACTCAGGGCGGTGAACAGCCAAGACAAAATACAGATAATACAAACGTTAAAAGTCCATTAAAATTATTAAATATTTTGGCCGAAAAACAAATGTAAAACACCCAATTTATAAAACAAATTAAACGATTTAAAAATTTAAAAGGGAGAGTTAGTTTTGAATATGTTCCTGGGGAATAATAATAATACTGGATCATAATATGGCAGATGTAATGTGGAAAGAGTAATAGAAACCATGTTTTAAAAAAATAGCCCAAGTTTGCTGGGCTATTGTGATCGTTGGGATTCTTCTTTGATCTAAACAAATGTAACCATGGATGTCTTAGTCGTTTTTAATTATGACTATGGCCAACCATCCTCAACATAGGTGGCCTGTTGGCCGCCAGCCCCTCCAGCAGCCGAATCAGTGTGGGAGTCGGGGTCAGCATCAAGGCAACCTGAGAGCTCCAAGGGGGGAGAGAAAATGGAGCTGGCAGAGAGAGAGAGAGACAGAGGCGGAGCCTGGGCCATCCGTTAGCCCTCAGATGGAGGGTCAACAGCCCCCAGGTCTGGAGGTGGCTGATGAGGAAGAGGAGGAACAGCTGGGTCCAGTGCCTGACGCATAGATGCACAGAAAGCAGAGGAGAGGAGAGCAGTGGAAATCTATGGGCCGGTCCTTGGGACGGAAGAGCCACTGCTGCTAGCGAAGCCCCACCCTAGCTCTGGGGAATAAAAGGCAGGGGGAGGAGATGAATAGATGTGGCAAGCAACTATTCATCTCCCTGCCGGACAGACTTGTTAGCCTGAGATGAAAGAGAAACTTTTTGCCATGGCTGCTGGCATGCCTAATAGAGGAATTATTGCTTCAACTACCGAGGGCTTGTCGTGTTTGGAAAGCTGGGTCGAGACAGTAGGAAGTTAGCTATAGTTTCCTTACCTTAATATGGAATTATTTTATACCTGATTAACACAAGACCAGTTAACACGTTTATCTTCTGACACCGGCACATTCTAGGAGTGATGCAGTTGGACAAATGAAAAACCTATTTTACAACATTTCTGCGGGCACATGAGCCGTCGCCCTAGGTCAGCTCCACCGCACATGCGCACACACCTCCCGCCGGCCAGCTAATTTTTGGGTTTCTACCGATGTATGCGGGAGATGTGCGCACATGCCCATGCCTTCCTTCCCCTCCCAGGAGTCTCCATGCAGCCCGTTTTGGATGCCATGTAAGTACAGGGCTCGCATGGAGGCTCTGGGAGGGTGAAAAACAGGCCTACCGGAAGTCCGGAAATGGACCGTTTCTGTCCTCCGGAGGGCTGGGGGAGGCCGTTTTCATCCTCCTGGAGGCTCCAGAAAAACTTCCAGAGCCTCTGGAGCCTGGGGAGGGCAAACAATGGGCTTACTAGAAGTCTGGAAATGGGCCATTTCCCACCTCCGGAGGCTTCAGGGAGGCCTGCTAGGCCCAAAAGGCGGCTTGGGGGGGTCGCGCCTGCATGCGTGAGGGGGTGAGGGAGCATAGGGGTTGCGCGCACTTGTGCAGGGGGGCCAGGCGTGCATGAGGGGGCATTGTATTATGGGTGTAAGCACGCATGCACGATAGCGCATGTGCGCACATTTTTGGCACCCGAGGAAAAAAAGATTAGCCATCACTGTCCTAGATAATCCTGAGCTGCTGCTAGTTTGGAAAGTTGAAAAAAAAAATTCCCAGAAAGCAATGGCAAACCACATCTGTATCATTGCCAAAAAAATGTCATGGCTGCAGCCATCGACATCAAGTTCCACTTTATCTTTGAGGATGATTAATGATGATTTCGCCTGTAGGAGTTTCGAGCTCAGAATAATCAATATATTTTGGAAAAGTGTGAGTATTTACCCATGTAGTAGACTGTATGGCTGTTATCTTTCTTATCTTCTCATCTTCTCATTTCTCTTCTCATCTTTCCTACTATCTTTTCCGATTGGCATTCTTATGGTTTATCACTTGTTGTTTGTATTTTAGGATTAATGTTTGTAACTATGATTTATGATCTATGATCTATCACTCTGCTGTTTGTACGTATACTGAAGAGTTTCTGCAGCAGAGACCAATTCCTTGTGTATCCAATCACATTTACCCAATAAAGAATTCTATTCTATTCTGTTCTATTTTGTTTTTGTTTTTCTCTCTATTCTCTATTCTCTATTCTAGTCTAGTCTAGTCTTAATCCTAATCCTAATCCTAATCCTAATCCTAATCCTAATCCTAATCCTAATCTGTTCTGTTCTGTTCTGTCCTGTCCTGTTCTGTTCTGTTCTGTTCATTCCATTCCATTCCATTCCATTCTATTATTTCAATTTCAATTTCAATTTCAATTTCTATTTCTATTTCTATTTCTATTTCTGTTTCTATTCCACTCCACTCCACTCCATTCCATTCCTTTCCATTGTATTCTATTCATTATATTCTCTATCCTAATCTACTCTACTCTACTCTACTCTACTCTACTCTACTCTACTCTACTCTACTCTACTCTACTCTTCTATTGCATTGCATTGCATTGCATTGCATTGCATTCCTTTCCTTTCCATTCCATTCCACTGTATTCTAGTCATTATATTCTCTATCCTACTCTACTCTACTCTATATTCTATTGCATCCTATTGCATTGCATTGCATTCCATTCCATTCCATTCCACTGTATTCTATTCCATTATATTCTCTACTCTACTCTACTCTACCCTACCCTACCCTACCCTACCCTACCCTACCCTATATTCTATTGCATTCAATTCCATTCCAGGTCTGAGCAGAAATTTCTGAGGCCAACCATAATCTCTAGAGACTGAGGCAGAACCCAGCTTTGCTATCTCTTTCCCTTATGACAACAAGGAGTTGATGTTTAACAAACATTACTTACTACAGGGGAGGAAAAAGAAAGAAAGAAAGAAATCCATGATCAAATACTGATCTGAAAACTACCCTAAAATTATATGTTTCAACCATCGTGACTGTAATTAAAGCCTGTTAAATTTCTGATATTCTAATATTCATTAAATATTATAGTTTATGGCAGGAGATTAGGGTTATAAACCTACTCTATTTGTAATCATAATTGTTAAATAATAAGTACTGTTTGACATCATAACATCTGAATGATAAGAACAGGCAGGTTTAAGATTATGAACTCCTTTCTAGTTTACTCTAATGAATTCCCTCATTAAGCCATATCTCTTATAGACATATTTTCTTTTGACGCCTTCCAGCTCAGCTAATGGAAGGTAATTTGCAAAATACAGTCATATAACTATATAAGATCAATAAGTTATCGGTCGCATGTAATAAAGCAGCCAGAGGAACTGCATTTAAATAATTTTCAGCCAAACATCTTTCTGAGCAGCAATGTTTTAATCAAACTCTAGAAAAATAAAATCTTGGTATTTTTAATTATTATTATTATATATATTATTATATTTTTTTCTTTCCTTTTCGTAGGCCTTTATGTGTATTTCTCTTTAGCCACGTTCTTCTTACGTAAACCAAGATTTTTATGCAGCCTTAGTTCAGTGAAATCCCAATCCACTAGTTTCTAGGCTTTTTTTTTTTCTGGCAGCCAGCAAACAGCCAGCCTAGTCAGCAGAGTGTTTGCTGTCCATAGGAGGAAGAGGAGGAGGAGGAGGAGGAGGAGGAGGAGGAGGAGGAGGAGGAGGAGGAGAAGGAGAAGAGAAGAGGAGGAGGAGGAGGAGGAGGAGGAAGAAGAAGAAGAAGGAAGAAAGGAGGAGAAGAAGGAGAAGGAGAAGGTGAAGGAGAAGGAGGAGGAGGAGGAGGAGGAGGAGAAGAGGAGGAAGAAGAAGAGGAAGAAGAATAGGAAGAAGAAGAAGAAGAAGAAGAAGAAGAAGAAGAAGAAGAAGAAGAAGAAGAAGAAGAAGAAGAGGAGGAGAGGAGGAGGAGGAGGAGGAGGAGGAGGAGGAGGAGGAGGAGGAGGAAGAGGAGGAGGAGGAAGGAGGAGGAGGAGGAGGAGGAGGGAGAAGGAAGAAGGGAGGAGAAGAAGGAGAAGGAGGATAAGGAGAAGGAGGAAGTGGAGGAGAAGAAGAAGAAGAGGAAGAGAGAAGAGGAGGAATAGGAAGAGGAAGAGGAAGAGGAAGAGAAGAAGAAGAGGAAGAGGAAGAGGAAGAGGAAGAAGAAGAAGAAGAAATTGTTTCTTGGATGAGAAGTGAAACACCTTCAAAAAAAACCCCAAGAAAGTCCAGTTGCCTCTTGAAAAAGCGCCTTTGGGACAACCATGACTTGGATGATTGAGAATCTCCATAGACACATGGGCCTTTTTCTTTTTAAAAATTATATAAAACAAATTAGGGTCTTTATTTGATCACCAGCTGAAGACAGATGTAAACAAGGAAGTCCTCTATGCACCCAAATTGAGGAATAAGCAAGGAAGGGAGGGGCTTAGAAGAACGGTCTCATTCAAAAGTGGTTGAACTCATGGCAGCAGATCCTTTTTAATAATCACACGCTGTAAAGTAAATTAGAAACACGTTCAAAATGGCTTGCAAAAAAACATCTTCTTACTCATCCCCACCACTTTACTTCCTCTTGATTTTGAAGGCTGTTGACTTCTTGTAGAGTCATGCGTGCTTCCTCACCAGGCTCTCCAAATAAATCCAAAGACAAAAAGGGGACTATTTTGCGACCCTCTTTGGGAAAGGAAGTTTGTTTTCCCTTCTGAAGACAACTCTTCCGCGCGTTTCAGCTTCTTGAACAAGAATGTTGGGGGTCTACGGAATCCTCCTCAAAGCCATTTGGGCCAGGAGATGCTCCGTGTTCTGCTGATCTCCTCTGATTTGGCTCTTCATCTCTAGGAAGAGGTCCTCCTTCGGCCACTGCTGAATTATCCGGATGAGTGACCGCTGCACAACACAACCAAAGAGGAATGAAATGAATTCTTTATTGTGGATGGAAAAGCTGTACAGGAAGTCCTTGACTTACATTCGTTTATTCACCGTTCAAAGTTATGATGGCATCGAAAAGATACTCCGGGACTTAAGTTTTTAACACTTACAACTGTTACAGCATCCCCCTGGTTATATAATCAAAAGTTGGATCCCTCGCAACCGATTCAGATTTATGAGGGTCAAAGAGCTGTACGCCACGAAATTTCGTTTTAATACATGCCGATCAGGGCACATTCAAAGTGACAATAAAATTATTCTAAAGTTCTAACCGAGCAGGCTGTGAAATGTGAGATCAGCTTTAAAGAAAGTGAGCTCCTGTTGACATCGATTTCCAGTGTAATCTTTAATCATATCTGGTTGTTTTGCCTTATGAAGCCTTACAAATCAAGTTTGTGGGTGGATGGATGGATGGATGGATGGATGGATGGATGGATGGATGGATTGGATGGATTGGATTGGATTGGATTGGATTGGATTGGACTGGACTGGACTGGACTGGACTGGATTGGATTGGATTGGATTGGATTGGATGGATGGATGGATGGATGGATTGGATGAATTGATGGATTGATGGATGGATTGGATGGATTGGATTGGATTGGATTGGATTGGATTGGATTGGATTGGATTGGATTGGATTGGATGGATGAATGGATGGATTGATGGATTGGATGAATTGATGGATTGATGGATGGATGGATGGATGGATGGATGGATGGATGGATGGATGGATTGGATTGGATTGGATGGATGAATGGATGAATGGATTAATGGATGGATGGATGGATGGATGGATTGATGAATTGGATGGATGGATGGATTGATGAATTGGATGGATGGATGGATGGATGGATGGATGGATTGATGGATTGGATGAATTGATGGATTGATGGATTGATGGATGGATGGACTGATGGATTGATGGATGGATGGACTGATGGATTGATGGATTGGCGTTTTGTTTGTTTGTGAATTTTCTATCCTGTCCTTCTACAAGCCTCCCCGACCACAACTTGATCAACCACAGAATCACGCACCGTGTTAAATTTCAGATGTGCAACGGGGAGCAATTAAAGATCGGGTCTGCTAACATTTCACAGCTCTCGGGAATGAATTATCTCCGTCTTCCTTCAGAAGAGATAACTTTAACCTTACGGCTGTCAAGTTATCAGCTCAACCCCGTGGTGATTCAGGTGCTCTCCAAAGGTGAAAGGACAAAGAGGGGGGGGGGAGGAAAAAAAACCCTGTAAAGCAAATTATCTCGTCTCGCTACCCATTAGCTGGCCTTGTTAATGATCTACTATTAATCTCCCTCGTTTTTTAACCTAATGGAATGCTTGAGTCTGCGAGTGCCTTAACAAAACAGGCTCAAACCAGTTGGTGATATCCTCGTGTCTTCAATGAACAGAGAACTTTTAATAATCAGGGCTGTTACAGATTAACAGAGTTGGAAGGGACCCTGTAGGTCATCTAGTCCAACCCCACCCCTCATCTCCCGCCCAAGCAGGAGACCCTGCCTACACCATTTCTGACAAATGGCAGTCCGATCCCCTCTTGAAATTCTCAAGTGATGAAGCTCCCACAACTTCCAGAGTCTTCTTTCATTCCAACCAGGGGTGGGTTCTAAAATTTTTTACTACCGGTTCTGTGGGTCGGTGTGGTTTGATGGTCATGTGACAATTCTTTAGGATTTAGCAGAGGTACTGGTCTACCAGGCTTTTAACTGCTTGCAGAGCTGTATTGGTCTACTCATTTGTTCTTGGAGTGTTCTGGTCTACCCATTTATTTTTGGAGGCACCGGTCTACCCATTTGTTCTTGGAGGCACTGGTCTACCTATTTCTTTTTCGAGCGCACTGGTCTACCACCACACTGCCTTTTAACACTGATCAGCTGTAGGGCGGCCTTTTGAAGCCCCGCGGCAAGAGTTTAAACAGTTTTTTTCCTTCTGGCCAATCAGCTGGGACTCGGGAGGCAGCAAATAGATTGGGGGCGGGGCCAAATAAAAGGTAAGAATAACACGGGGGGGTGGCGGGAGGGCCCAGCTCCCGAACAAAGAGAACCAGTTCAGTGACGTCATATCATCACCGCTACCGGTTCGGCCAAACCGGGCCGAACTGGGAGGAACCCACCACTGATTCCAACCATCCTTTCAAGAGAGACAGATAGAGAGGGCTGGAAAACACCGTGAAGCGGTATATAAGTTTAAATACTATTGCTCTTTCTATTGTAAATAGTTACCTGCAAGAGACCAGAAACGCCAAAGGATGAAAGCAACCAACAAATAGGGAGCTAAGCAGCCCAAATAATAGATCTGCAACAAAGCAGAAGTTGGTATTAGAGCCACAAAATCTCCAGCATTTACTCAAAAGGGCAACGGATGAGTACTCACCGGATTGGAATGGAAAATGTTGTCGGACAAAATCCTCAGCCGTAGATAAAGCAAGGCCAACATGCATGGGCTGACAGAGTCTTGATTGCTGTAATTCCAGCATCTGTGGAAGAACATTATGTAACGTATTTTTTTTTTAAAGTTCAATAATTTGTAAGATTTAGGCCTTGTAGAATTCTTTATGGGCCAAGTGTGATTGGACACACACACAAGGAATTTGTCTCCGGTGTAGAAGCTCTCAGTGTACGTGCAAGCAACAAAGGATAAATCACGAACATAACAATAAAAGACAATCATCGTAAGTCATAAGATGCAACATTCAGTCAGAGGATAGGATACTAAATAGGGAAGGAAGGGAAGGAGAGGAGAGAGAGGAGAGAAATATGGAAGGAAGAAGAATGGAAAGAGAGAAGGGAAGGGAAGAGAAGACACAAAGAGAAGAGAAGAGTGGAGTAGAGTAGAGTAGGGGAGGGGAGGGAAGGGGAGAGAAGAGAGGAGAGAAGAAGAGAAGAGAGAGAAGAGAAGAGAGAAGAGAAGAGAAGAGAAGAGAAGAGAAGAGAAGAGAGAAATGAATGGAAGGGAAGGGAAGGGAAGGGGAGGGGAGGGGAGGGGAGGGGAGAGGAGAGGAGAAGAGAAGAGAAGAGAAGAGAAGAGAAGAGAAGAGAAGAGAAGAGAAGAGAAGAGAAGAGAAGAGAGAAATGAAGGGAAGGGAAGGAAGGGGAGGGGAGGGGAGGGGGGGAGGGGAGGGGAGAAGAGAAGAGAAGAGAAGAGAAGAGAAGAGAAGAGAAGAGAAGAGAAGAGAGAAATGAATGGAAGGGAAGGAAAGAATGTAGCAAGAGAAGAAGGAAGGAAGAGAAGAGACAAAGAGGAGAAGAGAGGAGAGGAGACAAAAGAAGAGACAAAGAGAGGAGAGAAAGAAAAAGAAAAAAACAAGTATCTTCCCTCTTCATTACAACAAGTACAATTTTAGTAATGTATCACCATCTCTTAAGATACAATCTATGCTCTCTTCACCCCCGTATCTCATCTCTTAACTAAAAACAAAATCCAAAATCTGTTCTTCATCAGCAGAAGTCCAGTAAGGGTTACCAGATTTAACTATCTAAACCTTGATGGAATAAATGACACCTGTATGTCTTCCCTCTACTTTTAACTATCTAGAGTTTTAAGTCCTTCAAATGAAGCCCCAGAATTTGATTTCTTGACATCTTCTTTATTTTTTATCCGTGAGAACACTAAGATCTCATTTGTACTTCCAATAAGAAAAAAGTTATCCATATCTTTTGGCTAAGACGCTGAGCTTGTCGATTGAAAGGTCGGCAGTTCAGCGGTTCGAATCCCGAGTGCCACCTAACGGGGTGAGCTCCCTTAAACACTTAAACCTTAAACACTCAAAGAGCCATTTGGACCTGTTTCCCACAGAAAAGAAAACACCGGGAGTCACAAAACACAAGTAGAAAAATAGGGACCACCTTTGGTGGGAAGATAACAGCGTTCCATGCGTCTTTGGCGTTGAGTCATGCCAGCCACATGACCACGGAGACGTCTTCGGACAGCGCTGGCTCTTCGGCTTTGAAACGGGGAGGAGCACTGCCCCCTAGAGTCGGGAATGACTAGCACATATGTGCGAGGGGGAACCTTTACCTTTACCTGTTATTTTTCTGATTTAGTAGTGGTATATCTCCTTTAGGCAAGAAAACCGCATACTGGTTTGTTTGTAGGTCCAAGAGATCTTTTTCCATATCCTTCTCATGGCTTTGTCATACTTTTATCCACTTTCAAATTAATTTCCAAACTTATCCGGAATATCTTATTCCTCTTCTGCGATTTCCTTAACCTTCCATCTATCCATTATGTCGTATAGTTTTGAAGGCTGGTTTTCAAAACTACCCATAGAAAACTCGCTGTTCAATATTTTGCGCCATTCTTCGTTCAATTATATTCTTTATTATCCTCTAGCTCCCTCTAGTCTCCAATCCTCAAAGTCCCGTTCTATTTCTTTTTTCACTTAAACAAACCAGCCAGTTTGCCAAAGGAGGCATTAATTAATTAATCTAATTAATTTAAAACTATAATTCTAGCCCCCTTGATTCGTGGTCCACGGCCCAAAATCTGTATTCTTAAGCACGCTTTTGCCGTTTGTTTTAAAAAGTCCTGTTTTCCCCCCAATTTTAAAAATCGTATTTAAAATTCTTTTTTCCCAAGAAAACCACTCGCCGAGTGATTGCAGTAATACTCGCTGTTTTAATATTTTCCAAAGCAATAAATACAATTCCAAATGGTTAAGAAACGAGGTTTGATTTTTGTGTCCTTAAAAATGGCTGCGTTAAGGACTGTGAGCGTAGATGGTTTCTCCCTTGATCGCCACTATTTAAGGGGCTGCCACAAAGAAGGGGGGGTCAACCTATTCCCCAAAGCCCCTGAAGGCAGGACAAGAAGAAACGGGTGGAAACTCATCAAGCAGAGAAGCAACCTAGAACTAAGGAAAAACTTCCTGACAGTTAGAACTGGAAGTTGGCAAATGGGCTGTTTTTGGCCTCCAGAAGTCCTCCGGGGGGCCTCCAGGAGGGTGGGGAAGGCTGTTTTCACCCTCCCCAGACTCCTAGAAAGGCTCTGGAGCCTGGGAAGAGCAAAAAAAGGGCCTTCCAGGCCCATCAGAAGTTGGACCGTTGGACCAAATGGACCGTTTCCAACCTCCTGGGGGCCTCCGGGGGGAAGGCCATTTTCGCCCTCCCTAGACTCCTAGAAAGGCTCTGGAGCCTGGGGAGAGACAAAATTTGATAATAAATAAATAAATAAATAAATAAATAAATAAATAAATAAACAAACAAATAAATAAATAAATAAATGGGCCTTCCCCACCACCACCCCCAGGCCCTCTGGAGGCAGGAAACAGCCTGTTTCCCTACTTCTGGCGGGCCCAAAAGGCCTGAAAATTAACTGGCCGGTGTGCGCATGCCCACCGGAGCTGAGCTCACATGCCCACCGATATGGCTACGCGTGCCACCTGTGGTCACCTGTGGCACGCATGCCATAGACTCGCCCTCACAGATCTAGTCCAACCCCCTGCTCACGCAGGAGATCTATACTAGGGATTCGAACCGCCGAACTGCCGACCTTTCAGATCGACAAGCTCAGTGTCTTAGCCACTGAGCCACCTAGTCAGGCACTAGGTTGAAGGCTTCATTCCCACAACTCATTTGTGCTAATTTTCTACGGACACCACTCTCAACTCTGACTTCAGTATCTGTCAAAAAAAAAAAAGAAAGAAAGAAAGAAAAAGAAGAATGGGCCTACCTTTCATAAAGCTCTTGACGAAGGGACATATTTCTGGAGTGGACACTGCTGTCAATTTCTAAACGATCTAAAATGTAGCTTGGGATAGAATAACCTTCTTCCAGCAGAAGAGCCAAATTAAAGAATCCCTGGAAGAGATAAAATGATGGTTGATTGGACAATCTTGCTGGGAAGATTCCTGCAGAGAATAGAATAGAATAGAATAGAATAGAATAGAATAGAATAGAATAGAATAGAATAGAATAGAATAGAATAGAGTAGAGTAGAGTAGAGTAGAGTAGAGTAGAGTAGAGTAGAGTAGAGTAGAGTAGAATAGAATAGAATAGAATAGAATAGAATAGAATAGAATAGAATAGAACAGAACAGAACAGAACAGAACAGAACAGAATAGAATAGAATAGAATGGAATACTGGACTAAAGAGTAGAGTAGAGTAGAGTAGAGTAGAGTAGAGTAGAGTAGAGTAGAGTAGAGTAGAGTAGAGTAGAGTAGAGTAGAGTAGAGTAGAACAGAACAGAACAGAACAGAATAGAATATTGGAATAAAGAGTAGAATAGAGTAGAGTAGAGTAGAGTAGGGTAGAGTAGAGTAGAGTAGAGTAGAATAGAATAGAATAGAATAGAATAGAATAGAATAGAATAGAATAGAATAGAATAGAATAGAATAGAATAGAATAGAATAGAATAGAATAGAATTCTTTATTGGCCAAGTGTGATTGGACACACAAGGAATGTGTCTTTGGTGCAAAAGCTCTCAGGGTACATACAAGCACCAAGTGATAAATCACGATCCTAATCATAAAATACAATCATCATCGTCTCTTTAATGATCCCATAATTCCTTACGGGATGGAGTCTGGGCAACTGAATGTTTACTGAGTGTTTACTGGCCGGCTGCCCTTCCTGTCGCCAATGCGGAGTTATATTCAGCCGATATAATTTCAACGTGCCCAGAGAGCAAAATATCGGCCTCTACCTAGGATCGAACTCCCAGCCTCCTGATTGTGAGGAGAGAGCTCCACCTCTCTAGGCCACCGCACCACTCAATCATAAAACACAGTCATCATGAATTATAAGATAAAACAGGAGGAAAACTCATGTTAGTTTTCCGCGATAGATAAGATAAGAAATTGGTATTAATGTAACTTTTATAGATGAAAGAATTTACGCGTTTGAATTGTGATAGATGGTATATACTTATATAGCAAAAAGGAACTGTATTCGTTGCAAGGTCAAAACTTGACGGAAATGTCTAAACTGGAAAAGTCACACCGTGTCCAATGTTTTTAATTGTATTATTAATTAAAAAAAATTAAAAAAAATCAATGATAAGATAAAACAATTTGAACTGAGCCAGCTGCTTTGCCGACTCTTTCTCGTGGCGGCTGCTTAGCTCCAACAACGGCTTCCTGTTGGGGCCCTAAGGAGCCCGGGCGGGCAGGCGAGGAGTAGCTGGGAAGGGAGGGGCGAGTAGAGGCCGGCGAGGCGCCCCTCGACGCGAGTGACATCGAGTTGGCCACGCCCACCCAGTCACATGACCACCTAGCCACTCCCACCTAGCCGGTCATTAGGCAGATCATATTCGTGGTCCGCGGGATTTAAAATTATGAATTTAGTGGTCCCTGAGGTCCGAAAGGTTGGAGAGCCCTGCCGTAGAGGGCAAGCTTGAACAGAGTCTTATGTCGTTTTGGAAGATTTCATATTTGATATGCTGGCCACCTGCTACTCACCTGTGCATCTTCCCTCAATGCTGCTTGTGCATACATACGGGCTGACATATCCAAGCTCTTGCTCTGGTTCTGATAGCCATAGTAGTAAAAATCTCCTACTTTCAAGTAAACTGCGGAAAGAAAGACCTGTGTTAAAACTTGGGAAGTGTGCTTTTGCTCATTATATTTAATTGAACAGATTAGGATTTAAAAACGGATGCCTGGAACTTCAGCACCAAATGCTTTTAATCGGTTACTGCTTCTTATTCAATGCTGGGTGATGCACAAACTCCACCAACCCCCGGATTATATTCCATGGCTCCACAATACTCACAGGGCACCATTTTGTAATCTGCTGGTATACATACCGAATGAGGGAGCGTTGCTTTGAGAAACGGACAAATTATAGTACTTCCAAACGCAGTCAGCGGCGAAGTATCTTTTTGTCAAGTTCTGGGAAGTAATAATGGGGAAAAAATGACTTAGGAGAAAGGAGGAGGAGGAAGAAGAAAAAGGGGAAAGAGGAGGAGGAAGAGGAGGAGGAGTAAGAAGAAAGAGGAGGAGGAGGAGAAAGAGAAGAAGGAGGAGAAAGAAGATAAAGGTGAAAGAGAAGGAGGAAGAGGAAGAGGAAGAGGAAGAGGAGAAGGAAGAGGAAGAGGAGGAGGAGGAGGAGAAAGAAAAGAGAAGGAGGAGAAAGGAGGAGGAGGAGGAAGAGAAAGGAGGAGAAGAAAGGAGGAAGAAGGAGAAAGAGGAAGGAGGAAGGAGGAGGAAGAGAAAGGAAAAAAGGAGAAAGAGGAGGAGGAGAGGAAGAAGGAGGAGGAGGAAGAGAAGGAGGAGAAAGGAGGAGGAGGAGAAAGGAGGAGAAAAAAGGAGGAAGAAGGAGAAAAAGGGAGGAGGAAGGAGGAGGAAGAGAAAGGAGAAAAGGAGAAAGAGGAGGAGGAGAGGAAGAAGGAGGAGGAGGAAGAGAAGGAGGAGAAAGGAGGAGGAGGAGAAAGGAGGAGAAAAAAGGAGGAAGAAGGAGAAAGAGGAGGAAGGAGGAAGAAGAAAAGGAGAAAGAGGAGGAGGAGAAAGGAGGAGAAGAAAGGAGGAAGAAGGAGAAAGAGGGAGGAGGAAGGAGGAAGAAGAGAAAGGAGAAAAGAAGAAAGAGGAGGAGGAGGAGAGGAAGAAGGAGGAGGAGGAAGAGAAGGAGGAAGAGAAGGGGAAGAAAGGAGGAAGAAGGAGAAAGGAGGAGAAGAAAGGAGGAAGAAGAAGAAAATGGGAAAAATTACTCACCGGCTTCTCTTCACAGAGATGTGCTAAATTTGTCTGTGATACCTCAATTCCTGTCTCTGCAGAAAGGATATAATACAGTAGAGCTTCATTCCTAAAATGAAAGAGAAGAGCAAAAACAAACAAACAAACAAAAGCCCAATTAAACTAAAATAAAGAAACTTCAGAAAATGTTGGAAATATTGCCTTTCCATCAAAACAGCCCAGAGAATCAGAAGATCTTCACAGGGTGGAAATGAGTGAGCTTTAAAAGCATTTCCAGAGGTACCGAGAAAGTCACTTGGCTACGGCAAAGCCCAGAAATTATTATTTTTTTTTAAAAAGATGAAAATTGCAGCTTTAAATTAATACATACTACAGGACTACTGTAGTCCTGGACTTAGGACCACAATTGAACCCAAAATTTCTGTTGCTAAGTGAGACACTTGTTAAGTGAATGTTGCCTCATTTTACGGCCTTTCTTGCCACCGTTGTTAAGCGAATCGAGGCAGTTGTTCAGTTAGCGACATGGCCGTTCGGTGAATCTGGCTTCCCCGGTGATTTTGCTTGTCGGAAGGGCGCCGAAAAAGGATCACATGACCCCGGGACCAGGGGTTCTCTGTCTGGGTGCTGGGTGGGTTTTGCCATGGTGGGCGTGGCCTAGTCAGCCTCCTGCACCACGGGGGTGGGGCGCTTTTTGCCCTCCCCGGGCTCCAGAGGCTTTCCTCGAGCCTCCGGAGGGGGGGGCAAAAACAGCCTCCCCAGGCTCCAGAGGCTCTCTGGAGGCTGCCCATTTCCAGCCTTCCTGAACTTCCGGTAGACCCGTTTTTTCGCCTTCCCTGAGCCTCCGCGTGCGCCCTGCATTTACCTGCATCCAAAATGGGCCACGTGGGGACTCCTGGGAGGGGAAGGGTGGGATGGGCGGGGCCATCCAGGAGTGGGATTTGGGGGTTCTCCGAACTGCACAGAATCTTAGCTAGAGGTTCTCCCGAACCCTTGCGAACCCCCAGCAGCCCCACCCCTGCCCGGGACACTGCAACCGTCATAAATATGAATCAGTTGTCGAGCATCTGGATTTTTGATCACGTGATCCTGGGGATGCCGTAACGGTCGTTAAGTGTGAAAAATGGCCATAAGTCACTTTTGTTCAGTGCCGTTGTGACCCCGAATGGTTACTAAACGAACTGTTGTAAGTTGAAAACTACCTGTAAGATGAGGACCTGAGGACATCACTTGCAATATTAATTACCGTAAAAAAAAAAAAACATTTTTACAGGTGTAAAAATCCACAACAAACTTACCAAGACAATTCGAGGTATGCTTTGAGTGCTTTTTGGATGACGTGGCCTAAATGGCCATTCTTTTCTGCCACGTATTTTGCCCAGCTGCAAATGAAAGGAGTAACATTAAAAAAAAGAGAGAGAAGCACCGTTATGGCTGAATCGTTTCTCCTTTCTCTTTACTTACAGCACTGCCTTTTCCGGATCCCGGGGAAAACTTGGTAGATTTCCTGTAATGTAAAACTGGGAGCAGTGTAAAGTCCCTTCCATATGACCTTTTTCTGCAGCTTTATAGAAATAGCCAGCAGCCATAGTCTGCCAAAGAGGGGGGAAAAAATAAACGATGTTGCACAGGTATGCATAACTTCCATCTACATTGTTTAAGAAAAAAAAAACAAAATAGTTTAACGCAGGTTACTAGCTGCCATGAAACACATTTAAGTGCAGGTAAATCCTCGAATCGCGACCATAATTGAACCCAAAATTTCCGTTGTTAAGTGAGGCATTTGTTAAGTCAATTTTGTCCCGTTTTATGACTGCAATAGTTAGTCACACGGTTGTTAAGTGTGTCTGGCTTCCTGTTGTGGCCCGCCAGCGGCCTGTGCAGATAGTAGCTGATTCCGACAGCGAGGAGGCTGGTGTGGTGCTGCGCCAGCAGCCTGTGCAGCTGGCACTCGAGTCGGACAATGAGGAGGCTGGAGAAGATGTGGTGCCAGAGGCAGGGATTCAGCCAGGGCCTTCAGAAGCTCCCTTAAGTGAAGAGGACGAAGAGGAGGAGCCTCTTCTCAATGCACGGGCGCGCAGAGCTGCCAAAAGGCAGGAGTGGCTCCTCAGGAGGAGGTCTCCTCGAGAGTAAGGCTTGGGGCTAATTGGCCACTCCCTTAGCCTATTTAAGGAAGAACGCCGATTGCAGCAAGTTGTAGGGAAAAACTTTAGTTCACTCTCCTTCGCGTCTGGATTCCCTGCAAAATTGCTTCTGGGCTTTCTGCCAACCCTAGTAAGACTGTGATTACCTTATCTTAGGATTCTTGTAGGCTGTTAAGAAAGTTTATTAACAGCCTTTGTTTTGAAAAAGACTGACTTATTTTAGTAAATTAAGTTTTGTACAAACTTTGCGTGTGCTGCGTTCTTTGGGGTCTGTAGCTGGGGCAGAACACTTCCTCGTTGACTTTGCTTGTCAGAAGGTGAAGGTCCCGGAGGCCCAAAGGTTTAGGGGACTGTTGTTTTACGGGACAACGAAAAGTTCACACTTACCCGATTTCTACCCGTGACTCCTGGATACAGTCCATCTAAATGCAAAACCCCAAGGTTGAAGGTGGCCTCTGGGCTACCCATAGCTTCGGCTTTTAGCCAGTATTTGGCTGCTTTGACATAATCTCTTTTAAAGTTGTGATAATACCAGCCAAGGCCGTTGACTGCCTGGGGGAATCCCTGTTAGGACAGGGGGGAAAAAAATCAAGAAAAGATGTAATGGACAAAGTGCCACGCAGGTTAGGTCAGGGGTCAGCAACCTGCGGCTCTGGAGTCGCATGTGGCTCTTTCACCCCTCTGCTGCGGCTCCCTGTCGCTCAAAATATGCGTCACAGCCGCCAATGTGTGACACCCACCGGCACGTGATTTATTGAGCTTTTCAACCCCCGGTAGGCCAACCATGGATAAATCCAAGAAAAGAAAAGTTTCAGAAGAAAACAGAACATTTAATTCAACTACATATGCTAGTTTTGTGGCCGCTCAAGGAATAGTCAGGCACGGGAAGGTTTTGTGGCTCCCGGTGTTTTCTTTTCTGTGGGAAATGAGTCCAAATGGCTCTTTGAGTGTTTAAGGTTGCAGACCCCTGGGTTAGGTAAAGATAAAGGTTCCCCTCACACATATGTGCTAGTCGTTCCTGACTCTAGGGGGCGGTGCTCATCTCTGTTTCAAAGCCAAAGAGCCAGCGCTATCCGAAGACATCTCCGTGGTCATGTGGCCGGCATGACTCAATGCCAAAAGCGCACAGAACGCTGTTCCCTTCCCACCAAAGGTGGTCCCTATTTTTCTACTTGCGGGTTTTTTTTTTATGTGCTTTCGAACTGCTAGGTTGGCAGAAGCTGGGACAAGTCACGGGAGCTCACTCAGTTATGCGGCGCTAGGGATTCGAACCGCTGAACTGCCGACCTTCTGATCGACAAGTTCAGCATCTTAGCCACTGAGCCACCGCATCCCCAGGAGGGGTAGGCTGTTCTGGGTTCGCAGGGGTTTGGGAGAACCTCTAGCTAAGATTCTGTGCAGTTGGGAGAACCCCCAAATCCCACTCCTGGCTGCCCTGTCTCAGGAGTCCCCACACGGCCCGTTTTGGATGCAGGTAAGTGAAGGGCACATGCGGAGGCTTGGGGAGGGTGAAAAACAGACCTACTGGAAGTTCGGGAAGGGCAGAAACGTCCGGCCTCCATTTCCAGCCTCCAGAGGGCCTCCGGAGCCTTGAGAGGCTGTTTTCGCCCTCTCGGAGGCTCAAGGAAAGCCCCCGGAGCCTGGGGAGGGCAAAAACGCCGTGGTGCAGGAGGCCAACTAGGCCACGCCCACCATAGCCATGCCCACCCAGCAACCAGGCAGAGAACCCCTTGCTAAAATTTTGGAAGCCCACCCCTGGTCCCCACGCAGGTTAGTGTGCAAAAAACGAAATTTAATGGGGAGAAAAGCAAGGTGTTACACATAGGCCGGAAAAACTGATCTTGTGTCTAGAAGATTCTACCTTTGAAGAGGCTTTTTTCATCAGCTGGAAAGCAAGGCGCCTGTTCCTTTTCACTCCTTGGCCCTAAACGACGAGAGAGAAAAAAAAAACCAATAATTTCCAAATGTCTTAAGCCTCTTTTGTTTTTTTTTCATATAGAACCCTCTTTTGCGACCTTCTGATAGGCAAAGTCAAGGAGGAAGCCAGATTCAATTGTGTTACTAACTTGAGCAATTCCCTTAACATCTGCAGCGAGAAAGTTCGTAAAAGGGTGAGGGGCAAAACTCGCTTAACGAGTGTCTCGCTTAACAACAGAAATTTTGGGCTCAGTTGTAGTTGTAAGGCGAGGACTACTGTTGTGGCTCCGTTACCTGAGCCTGTGTCATCGGCAGGAGAGGACTCCGAGAGTGAAGGAGAGGAGTTGGCAAGGCCTCCCTCTCCAGGACCCTCCTCTCTGGCAATGCCTTCGGTGTCCGCCGAAGGGCAAGAGATAGGGCCGGGGCCAAGCATGTCCACGCAGCCACAGGTGGACAGTGATGAGGGAAATGAGTCTTGGTTGGATCCATGCCAGCGTCGCAGAGATAAGCGCGCGCAACAGAAGAAAAGGCGTGCCCAAGATTAGGCTGAGTCACTGGACCACACCCCACAGGGTATAAAAGGGAGCGTGGTGGCCAGTCAAACCTTGTGACAAACAAAGCTGAAAGCTTCCACGCCATTCTGCATTGCCGGACTTTTGCTATAGACTTTGCTGGATTATCTCTGGACTTGATTGACTCTGTAATTATTGAGCTGTTTCCTTTGATGTACCAGAAGTGGGGAGAAGTTATCTCTCCTCTTCGTAAGTAATAAACTCTTGGCAGGCAGCCACTAGGTTGTTGCCAAGTTCCGTTAACATAAGGAAAAGGATTTTGCTGGCTGGTTTGGTCTTTAACTCTTGAATGTCTGTTGGTGTGTGTGCGTGTGGGACGGGGACAGAACAACTACCTGGAAGAGAAATGCAGTAGGACCGACTTTGAAGGGAAAGGGACATCTCTTCCCATTTAACCGCAGTTCATCCTGCAGGAGAATGTTAAGTTTTGCACTGGTTTTGCTGAATAGCTAATACAGCTTGCTTCAATTCTTTGGATAACTAAGTCATTTTTGAGTGATGGAGCACAGAACCTCAAAATACAGTAGTGGCCAAAATTGTGGAAACCTTTTGGGGAAAAGTGTATTTTTCTAAAACGAGCTAATAACACCACTTTTTTTTTTTTTGGAGTAGTGCCATAAAATTATATCTCAATGGAAAGATCATTGAATCAAGAATGTCATGCAATAACTTTTATGAAGGATTTGCTATTAGAATAGCAGTTATAGGATAAAGAAGAAAAGGGAAACACGTAGAGATATACAAAAATGATCCCCATGTCAGTGAATACTTGCCTTCCATCCTTCCTCCCTCCCTCCCCTCTTTTACTTCCTTCCTCCCTCCCTCCGTCTTTTTCCCTCCTTCTTTCCTTCCTCCCTATTTTCCTTCCTTCTTTCCTTACTTCCTTCAATCTTATCTTCCTTTCTCCTTCCCTCTATTCCTTTCTTCCCTCTTTTCCTTCCTTCTTTCCTTCCTTTCCTTCCCTTTCTCCTTCCTTCCTTCCTTCTTATTTACCCTTCCTTCCTTCCTTCCTTCCTTCCTCTTGTTTACCCTTCCTTCCTTCCTCTTGTTTACCCTTCTTTCCTTCTTGTTTACCCTTTCTTCCTCTTGTTTACCCTTTCTTCTTCTTGTTTACCCTTCTTTCTTTCCTTCCTCTTGTTTACCCTTCCTTCCTCGTTTACCCTTCTTTCCTTCTTGTTTACCCTTCTTTCCTTCTTGTTTACCCTTTCTTCCTCGTTTACCCTTTCTTCTTGTTTACCCTTCCTTCTTTCCTTCCTCTTGTTTACCCTTCCTTCTTCTTGTTTACCCTTCTTTCCTTCTTGTTTACCCTTCCTTCCTCTTGTTTACCCTTCTTTCCTTCTTGTTTACCCTTTCTTCTTGTTGTTTACCCTTCCTTCCTTCCTTCCTTCCTTCCTGTTTACCCTTACTTCCTTTTTGTTTCCTTCCTTCCCCTCATTCCCACCTTCCTCGTAATAACATTACACAATTTAAAAAGAATAGGAAAATATTAATTTTTTAAAAAAAATTTAACACTTACCTTGAATAACACAATGGAATAGTCGAATAAAGAAACGGGATCTTTGTTTTCTAAAGCGCCCTTTGCATACCATTCTACAGCTTTCTTTAGATTTTTTTCTACTCCTTGCTGGCCCCAGAAAAGCATTTGTCCCAGGCGTTGCTAAAGCAAGACAAAATGTTCCAAAATTAGCCCTGCAAAGGTAGACCGGAAAAAAACCCAGTACCAGCAGCAACTTAGTTCTATCTTTATTACAAGGTTATATTCACAGAAGTTCAAAAGCCAAAATATTTTTCCCCTCCTTTTTCTTTTAATCTCTGGAAAACTAGGGAGAGTCTTCTCCCCTCGTTCTTTGGCTGAGACATCTTTCACACAGCCGGTTGTCCACTTCACAGTCCTCCCTTCAGTCTTCCAAGTTCATTTCCACCTACCATTACAGAAATGTATAAATCGGTTATGGATTCTACCAATGTACAGGTAATCCTTCTACTTACGACCACACTGGAGCCCAAATAACAGAAGAACAGAGTTGGAAGGGACTTTGGAGGTCTTCTAGTCCAATCCTTTGCTCAGGCAGGAAACCTTACACCATTTCAGACAAATGGTTGTCCAACCTCTTCTTGAAAATCTCCAGTGTTGGAGCATTTACAACTTCTGGAGGCAAGTTGTTCCACTGGTTAATTGTTCTAACTGTCTGGAAATTTCTTCTTAGTTCTAGGTTGCTTCTCTCCTTTAATTTAATTTAATTTAATTTAATTTCCAATTTATATACCGCCCTTCTCCCTGAGGACTCAGGGCGGTGTACAGCCAAGATAAAAAACATAAAATACAAATATTAAAACATTTAAAAATATATATAAATTTTGGCCCGAAAGTTAAGAGTCCTTGATTAGTTTCCATCCGTTGCTTCTTGTCCTGCCTTCAGGGGCTTTGAAGAATAGGTTGACTCCCTCTTGTCCAGTCCCCTAATCATCTTTGTTGCTCTTCTCTGCACTCTTTCCAGAGTCTCCACATCTTTTTTTTTATATCATGGTGACCAAAACTGGATGATGTATTCCAAGTGAGGCCTTACCAAGGCATTATAAAGTGGTATTAACACTTTATGTGATCTTGATTCTATCCCTCTGTTTTAGCCAGTCTATAACTGTGTTGGCTTTTTTGGCAGCTGCTGTACCCTGGGAAGCATCTTCTTGTTTCAGTCCTACGTTCACTCAATTTCGGCGAGTGAAAGTAAGTACCGTTTAATTCAGCTCAATACAGAAAAATATATATATCTTTTTTTTTTTGTTTTAAGGTACAGACTTCGTTTTACCTGTGCGGCCGAATCTCCTCTGACTGCTTCATGTTTCAACCACATAAAAATATCCCCATTTTCTTTGGTCAAGGCTTTTAATAAGTCGCCGTCCTGAAGCCTGATTGCTTCAACCAAGGCCTGAAAAACAAAGGAGGAAGAGAGAGAGAAAACACCGTAAACCGGTCGCGGCAAAATATCCTTCTTTCTACGGAAGTTGAAGCTACTCGTTCTGCAAACTCCGGAGGAAATGAGACAGGTCCCAACCCAGAAGAAGTGCTGCCATGAGACTTCCAATGTCCTCCCTTTTGAGCTTCAGCATGTGGCTTCCCATATGAATACTCGGTTAGTGTTTGGATGGGAGGCTGTTTAGCAATTCCAGGGGTTTAGGGAAGAGAGAGACAGAGAGGGACAGAGAGAGACAGAGAGACAGGGGGAGAGAAGGGGGAGAGGGAGAGAGAGGGAGAGAGAGATAAGTGATAGAGATGATACAGAGATAGATAGATAGATAGATAGATAGATAGATAGATAGATAGGAGAGAGAAAGAGAGAGAGATGAGAGAATGATACAAAGATAGAGATAATGAGAGAGAGAGAGAATGAGAGATGAGAGAGGATACAGAGAGAGAGATACAGAGAGAGACAGAGAGAGACAGAGAGACAGGGGGAGAGAATGGGGAGAGGGAGAGAGAGATAAGTGATAGAGATGATACAGAGATAGATAGATAGATAGATAGATAGATAGATAGATAGATAGATAGGAGAGAGAAAGAGAGAGAGATGAGAGAATGATACAAAGATAGAGATAATGAGAGAGAGAGAATGAGAGATGAGAGAGGATACAGAGAGAGAGAGAGAAAGAGAGAGATACAGAGAGAGAGAGATGAGAGAGAATGATACAGAGATAGAGAGATGAGAGAGAGAGATGAGAGAGAGGATACAGAGAGAGAGAAATAGAAAAATAGAAAGATAAAGAGATAAGAATGATACAGAGATAGATAAATAATAGACAGAGAGAGAGAGAGAGAGAGATGAGAGAGAGAGGATACAAAGAAAGAGAGAGAGAGAGAGAGAGATAAGAGATACTGAGATATAGAGAGATACAGAGAGAAAGAAAGAGAGTGAGAATGATACAGAGATAGATAGCTGAGAGAGAGAGAGATGAGAGAGAGAGAGAGGATACCGAGAGAGACAAATAGAAAAATAGAACGATGAGAGATATGAGAGAGAGAGAAAGAGAGATGAGAGATGAGTGGGGGAGAGGGAGAGAGGGGAGGGAGGGATTATTTCCTTGACATTAATAGTGGATTGTTATGGATATGTTTGACTTTTCAGTCTAGCCTAAAGCCCTGGAATTGCCAAACAGCCTCGCATCCAAATATTAACCAAGTTCAAACCTTCTTAGCTTTTCAAAACCAATTGCAGATGTTTTGGTGCTGCCATCTAGCCAGGCAACATAATACAGGTGGTCTCAACTTACAACAGTCTCTTTAGTGACCGTCCAAAGTTACAACGGCACTGAAAAAAGTGACTTACGGCCCTTTTTCACACTTACGACCGTTGCGGCATCCCCCATGCGCACAAAATTCAGATGCTTGGCCACTGATTCATACTTATGACGGCATCAGGCGATCCCCTTTTGCGATCCTTCTGACAAGGAAAGTTCAACGGGGAAGCCAAATTCGCTTTACCCCCAGATTATTAACTGAAGAACTGCAGTGATTCGCTTAACAACTGGGGCCAACAAGGTTGTAAAATGGGTCGAAACTCACTGAATGAATTTCTCAGCCACAGAAAGTTCGGGCTGAATTGCGGTCGTAAATCCAGGATTACTTGATTATATTTTAGCAGTGCGTTGAAAGAATCAGCCAGGAGAATATGTCCGCCAGAGACAATCCCTTTACCTGATCTCCTCCTCCGGATTGTTGATCACGGGGTGTCTTTAGAGCCACGTCACTATAGTAAGCATACGAGACCTCAAGATCCTGGGGATAATTATTAATCCCTCGGTAGTGCTTATAGCCAAGATTCATCAAAGCCAGCCGGTCCCCTTCCTGAGCTGCAACCAAGCTGTAGAGCAATCCCTGCAAAGGATGAGACAGTTGGCAATCGAATCAGCACTGGGGAAGCCTTTGGGTCAACGCCAGAAAAGTAGCATTATATCATATTGCCAATCGCAAATAAACAAGAGCAAATTCAGAAACGTGGAAGGAGGAGCCCAGTCGAGATGGAAGGCACCCTGGAGGTCTTCTAGTCCAGTCCCTTGCTCAAGCATTTCTCAACCACTTGACTCAGTTTCCCCATCCTTCCGAGGTCAATAAAATGAGAATCCGGATTGTTGGGGGCAAGAGGCTGACTTTGTAAACCGCTTAGAGCGGGGAAGGGGGATATAAATCTAAGTTCCATTGCTAGTCCTTCCTTCCTTCCTCCCTCCCTCCCTTCCTCCTTTCCTTCATTTTCATTTTCTTCTTTTTCATTTTTTCCTCCTTCCTTCCTTCCTTCCTTTTCCTTTTCATTTCCTTCCTTTTCATTTTTTTCTCCCTCCCTCCTTCTTTCCTTTTCTTCCTTTCCTTCCTTTTCTTTTTTCCTCCTTCTGTCCTTCCTTCCTTCATCCTTTCCTTCCTTTTCTTCTTCCTTCCTTTTCATTTTTTCCTCCTTCCTTCCTTTTCCTTTTCATTTCCTTCCTTTTCATTTTTTCCTCCCTCCCTCCCTCCTTTCTTTTCATTTTCCTTTCCTTCCTTTTCATTTTTCCTTCCTTCCTTCCTTCCTTCCTTCCTTTCTTCCTTCCTTCCTCCCTCCCTCCCTCCCTCCCACCCACTGGTTAGAATGCAGTACAACTCGATCCCTTCTTGTGACCTTCTGACAGGCAAATTCAACGGGGGAATTTGCGTGTCAGATGTGCTACTAACTTAACCCCTGAGGAGATTCACTTGACAACAATGGAAAGCAAGTTTATAAAATGGGTCAAAATTCCCCTAACAAAGTTCTCACTTGCCAACGGAGATTTGGGGCTCAATTGTGGCGTAAGTCGAGGACTACCTGTGTCTGTACTACAGCTATATCTCTACTTGCAGCTATCGCCATATCAAGGCTTCCTCAATCTTAATCAACCTTAAGAGGCGTGGACTTCAACTCCCAGAATTCCCCAGCCAGCCAGAGGCAAATACCCTCACGACAGTGTTTCGGGGAGGTTGATGAAAGCAATAGATGCCTCTAAATCCTGGAGCAGAATCTCCAACATCTTACCTGAAGTGGGTCGGGAGATACACCCAGTCCAATTTCGAAGATGACACCAAGGACATAAGAAGCTCTAGAATAACCACAATGGCTGGAAACCCTCAGGGCCAAGATGGTGGCATGGATATGGAGCAAACCATCCCATTGTGATAGGTTTTGAGCAGCTGCCTCGAACAACCTGCGTCCAATTTTGAATGCT